>JARQOD010000003.1:441597729-441644306 GCA_033576555.1 Oophaga sylvatica | reverse complement strand
ATGACATACAACATAAACATACATGACATACAGAACATATAACATACATGACATACAACATATAACATACAGAACATATAACATACACATGACATACAGAACATATAACATACATGACATACAACATATAACATACAGAACATATAACATACACATGACATACAGAACATATAACATACATGACATACAAACATATAACATACACATGACATACAGAAAATATAACTATGACATACAGAATATATAACATACACATGACATACAGAACATATAACATATATGACATACAGAACATATAACATGCACATGACATACAGAACATATAACATATATGACATACAGAACATATAACATACACATGAGATACAATATATAACATACACATGACATACAGAACATATAACATACATGACATACAGAACATATAACATACACATGACATACAACATATAACATACACATGACATACAGAACATATAACATACACATGACATACAACACATAACATAGAGTACATACTCACCTCTTCCCCGACGCCATCGATCTGTACTGCTCTGCCTCTGCCGCCGGGAGAGAATGACGTCACGACAGTTCATTCTCTCACGGCAATGCTGGGTGAGAAAATTCCCACGCAGCATTGCCATAAAGTGAGAGAATGAACTCAGTGATGCACTGCAGGAGCCATTGTCTCCTGTCAGTGCATCACTGGAGGCCCTACAGAGCAGTGGCATCACCTGATGTCACTGTTCTATAGGGGAGACCGTCGTGGGACCCTCGTTATTAATTGGACTGCATCGGACAGGGGAGTATACGGTTGTTTTATTTTTTTACTTTTTTTTTACAGGAGATCGAGGGCGTCGCTTGGATCTGAGTGTGAAATAAAGATATGAAAACCGTGTTGTAAGGTTCTGTGTACATGTTCCTGAAACTCAGTTTGTTCGTCAGCCATTTTACTTTCTGTCTTGCTGCAGCTATCTTGCCCTCAGTCAAAATGGAGTTTCCAGCTTGCATGTTCCCCGCCCTGATTCTCTCCTTTTGCTTCTTAAGCAGCCACAGCTGAGCATCAGTGCTTCAGAATCTAGCCTGCAGTGAACCTGTGACCTGACTCCTAAAGCCTTGGACCTTGTACTCCAGCTATTCCTACTGAGGAACTCTGAAGCACTTGTGGACTCTGAACCCTGCTCTTTGAAAGACCCACGTTTGCATGGACTTACGGTAACAGAGAAGAAGATCCTGAACCTGTTGTGGAGAGTGATTGCTGAGCTTAGATTACTCTGGCCTGCTGTGTCTCCTGCTTCTGTGTCTGCAAACTGTGTGACTATTTTTGCCAACTTGTATGACGTAATACAAGACTTTCTATATCAAACCTGTGTCTCATGTATTTTCATCGCACCCAAGCACAAGACGCTATATGAACTGTACTACATACATTACAAGATTCTGAAGCCAAAACGTTAGTGTCTGCTGGGTCTGGAAAGGCTGTGTCTGCTGTAACTGTGGATATCGGATGTCGGTTGTACTTTCTGTGATGACAGTGGTTGTGACTTCTCACAACCATTCCAGGTGAGCAATTCCCTTAAGTGTTTTTTTTTCTGCAGTGTTACCACAGGTAAACACTATTGTTTTTTTTTTTTCTCTTTTCTCTTTTTTGTCTGCTGTAACTGTGGATATCAGATGTCCGGGTGAACTTTCTGTGATGATAGTGGTTGTGACTTCTCACAACCATTCCAGGTGAGCAGTTCCCTTAATTTTTTTTTCTCTCTGCAGTGTTACCACAGGTAAACACTATTGTTTTTTTTTTCTCCTCTCCTCTTCTTCCAGTACTCCTGTCTTAAAAGATCTGGAAAATGGAGGCCCGCATAAAGGAACTTTGCGGAGTGACTGATAATATCCTTGCAGATTTGCAGAATATAAAGACCCGTTTTTCAAGCCTACAGGACCTCACTAATCACAATTTGCAAGTGTTTGGACAGACTGCCCAGGATTTGCGAGCCAGGATTGAGGTTCTAGAAGAGCGAGTCCAGGCTCCTGCCGTAGCCCCGAGTTCTGGGGTTCCCAAGTTGCCCCCTTTTCGTTTTGGCGGTGAACGTGAGAAATTCAGGGGATTTATTAATCAATGCAATCTTTTTTTTTCTGCACATGCTTCACAATTTCCCACTGAACGATCTAAGGTGCTTACTATAATTATGTTGCTTACCAACAAGGCTTTGATGTGGGCAAACCTCTGATTGAGACTGAGGATGATTGTTTGAATCACCTTGATGCTTTTATTTCAGCCATGGGGCAGGTGTTTGATGACCCCAATCGAGGCGCAACAGCTGAAGCAGCCATGTTAGCTTTGCGCCAAGGTAAGCACTCGGTAGCTGAATATGCCTTGGATTTCAGGAGATGGGCCCTTGATACCACCTGGGACAGTTCCGCCAAAAAATCTATTTTTCGAAAGGGGTTATCTCCACTGATTAAGGATGAACTTGCTCGTGCCGACCCTCCCACTGCGTTAGGTGACTTTATTAACTACTGCATCCGTATTGATACTCGTCTGACTGAACGCAGGCAAGAGAGATGGTTCGAAAGCAATCGCACTAACCTTTTCCTACCTTCCTCTCCAGCTAAGGAACCTTTGAGTAGGATTACACGGGAACCTGAACCTGAACCCATGCAGGTAGACTCTTTACAACGACGGGTTAGTGATGCACGCAAGGAACATCGTTTTAAGGAGAATCTATGTTTCTATTGTGGTAAGTCAGGGCACTTCATTATAAACTGCCCCAGCCGTTCTCGTAAGACTACTGCAGCACTCATTCATTGTGAGTGTTGCGAGAGGGGATCTGTCAGGTCCGAGCCTCAGGCTCCAGAGAGATCTGCAGCAACAGATCTTGATTTCTCGGACTTACACTCCGTTACCTCTGAGGACGTTGACTGTGTAAACGCTGCCATTTTTCAAGTTTCCTCAGCGGTGTCCCAGCTGAGTTGTAAGAAAAACAATTCTCATTGCTTTCTTTCCATCAAACTCTGGGTTGACTCAGCTTGGGTGTCTAGCTCTGCTATGATCGACTCAGGGGCAAGTGGAAATTTTATGGATGTCTCCTTTGCTCTGAAACAGGGGATACGTTCAGTGAAGAAGGCTACTCCAGTACAGATGGAAACTGTGGATGGCTCCCTGCTGACCTCTGGACCAGTGGATCAGGAAACAGAGCCTTTGAGGGTTCTTATGGGTAAAGATCATCAAGAGAAACTGTCCTTTATGCTTATCTCTTCTCCCCACTTTCCCATTATTCTAGGGCTACCATGGCTGCAGGCTCAGAATCCTACCATTAACTGGGAGACCAAGGAATTACACTTTCCAGAGAAACAGATGAGTCCAAAAGTTTCAGCTTGCTCTGTTCCTAAAGGAACCATGTCAGTCCCTGAACTACCAGCTGTATACCAGGACTATGTGGATTTATGTGACAAGAAGAACGCTGACCAGCTTCCTCCTCACCGTCCATATGATTGTCTAATTGAATTATTGCCTGGAGCAGAGATACCTTTTGGTAAGATCTACCCCCTGGCGGGGCCCGAGCTAAAGGCTTTAAAGGATTACATAGACGAAAATCTAGCCAAGGGCTTCATACGCCCCTCTTCATCTCCTGCAGGTGCACCCATCTTCTTTGTAAAGAAGAAAGATGGATCTCTGAGACCATGCGTAGACTATAGGGAACTCAATAAGGTTACTATTAGAAACCGTTATCCATTGCCTTTAATCCCTGAGTTATTGGAGAGAGTGCGACATGCCAAAATTTTCTCTAAACTAGATCTTCGTGGGGCCTATAACTTAGTCCGTATTAGACCTGGGGATGAATGGAAGACTGCATTCAGGTCACGCTATGGACACTTTGAATATCTAGTTATGCCTTTTGGTCTGAGTACCGCCCCAGCCACTTTCCAACACTTGGTGAATGACATCTTCAGGGATCTCCTAGATACATTCGTGGTAATTTATTTGGATGATATTCTAATTTTTTCTAACTCCACAGAGGAACATCATGGACATGTGAGAATGGTCTTGGAACGTCTAAGACAAAATCATCTTTACATCAAACTTGAAAAGTGTGAATTCCATAGGACCGAAATTCAATTTCTGGGGTATGTACTGTCTACACAAGGAATTAGTATGGATGGAAGCAAAACCCAAGCCATCAAGGATTGGCCAAGTCCTAGAAATGTGAAGGAGGTACAGCGCTTCATCGGGTTTGCGAACTTCTATAGACGTTTCATTAGAAATTTCTCTGAGGTAGTGTCACCTATCACCCAACTTACCTGGAAAGAGTCTAGGTTCTCCTGGACTCCCCAAGCCCAGGAAGCATTTTCCCGTCTAAAAGATAAATTTACCACTGCACCTATCCTAGTACATCCCAACCCCGAGCTTGCCTTCATAATAGAGCTGGATGCTTCAGACTGTGCCGTTGGAGCTATACTCTCTCAGAGAACAGGTGAGAAGAATGTCTTGCATCCCTGTGCCTTCTTTTCCCAGCAGTTGTCTTCGGCTGAGAGGAACTACGATGTGGGCAATAGAGAGTTGTTGGCCATTATTGCCGCCTTCAAAGAATGGAGACACCTTCTTCAGGGAGCTGCACAGCAAATAGTCGTCCTGACAGATCATCGTAACCTTGAGTTTATCAGGTCGGCTAAGTGCCTGACTCCTCGCCAGGCTCGCTGGAATCTTTTCTTAAACCAATTTAATTTGATCATTTCTTATAGACCAGGTGTAAGGTTCTGTGTATCTGTTTCTGAAACTCAGTTTGTTCGTCGGCCATTTTGCTTTCTGTTTTGCTGCAGCTATCTTGCCCTCAGTCAAAATGGAGTTTTCCAGCTTGCATGTTCCCGCCCTGATTCTCTCAGTTTGCTTCTTAAACAGCCACAGCTGAGCAATCAGTGCTTCAGAATCTAGCCTGCAGTGAACCTGTGTTCTGACTCCTGAAGCCTTGGACCTTGTACTCCAGCCATTCCTACTGAGGAACTCTGAAGCACTTGTGGACTCTGAACTCTGCTCTTGAGAGCCTCACGTTTGCATGGACTTGCGGTAACAGAGAAGAAGATCTGAATCTGTTGTGGAGAGTTATTGCTGAGCTTAGATTACTCTGGCCTGCTGTGTCTCCTGCTTCTGTGTTTGCAACCTGTGTGTTTATTTTTGCCAATTTGTATGAAGCAATACAAGACTTTCTTTATCAACCTGTGTCTCAAGTATTTTCATCGCACCCAAGCACAAGACGCTATATGAACTGTACCACATACATTACAAGATTCTGAAGCCAAACGTTAGTGTCTGCTGGGTCTGGAAAGGCTTGTCTGCTGTACTGTGGATATCGGATGTCCGGTTGTACTTTCTGTGATGACAGTGGTTGTGACTTCTCACAACCATTCCAGATGTCTGGTTGAAAGCTTTCTGTGATGATAGTGGTTGTGACTTCTCACAACCATTCCAGGTGAGCAGTTCCCTTAAAGTTTTTTCTTTCTTCAGTGTTGCCACAGGTGAACACTATTGTTTTTTTTTTTTTCTTCTCTTCTTCCAGTATCCTGTCTTAAAAGATCTGGAAAATGGAGGCCCGCATAAAGGAACTTTGCGGAGTGACTGATAATATCCTTGCAGATTTGCAGAATATAAAGACCCGTTTTACAAATCTTCAGGACCTAAATAATCACAATTTGCAAGTGGTTGGACAGACTACCCAGGATTTGCGAGCCAGGATTGAGGTTCTGGAGGGGCAAGTCCAGGCTCCTGCCGTGGCCCCGAGTTCTGGGATTCCCAAGTTGCCCCCTTTTCGTTTTGGTGGTGAACGTGAAAAATTCAGGGGATTTGTTAATCAATGCAATCTTTTTTTTTCTGCACATGCTTCACAATTTCCTACTGAACGATCTAAGGTGCTTACTATAATTATGTTGCTTACCAACAAGGCTTTGATGTGGGCAAACCCTCTGATTGAGACTGAGGATGATTGTTTGAATCACCTTGATGCTTTTATTTCAGCCATGGGGCAGGTGTTTGATGACCCCAATCGAGGTGCAACAGCTGAAGCAGCCATGTTAGCTTTGCGCCAAGGTAAGCACTCGGTAGCTGAATATGCCTTGGATTTCAGGAGATGGGCCCTTGATACCACCTGGGACAATTCCGCCAAAAAATCTATTTTTCGAAAGGGGTTATCCCCACTGATTAAGGATGAACTTGCTCGTGCCGACCCTCCCACTGCGTTAGGTGACTTTATTAACTACTGCATCCGTATTGATACTCGTTTAACTGAACGCAGGCAAGAGAGATGGTTCGAAAGCAATCGTACTAACCTTTTCCTACCTTCCTCTCCAGCTAAGGAACCTTTGAATAGGATTACACGGGAACCTGAACCCATGCAGGTAGACTCTTTACTACGACGGGTTAGTGATGCACGCAAGGAACATCGTTTTAAGGAGAATCTATGTTTTTATTGTGGTAAGTCAGGGCACTTTATTATTAACTGCCCCAGCCGTTCTCGCAAGACTACTGCAGCACTCATTCATTGTGAGTGTTGCGAGAGGGGATCTGTCAGGTCCGAGCCTCAGGCTCCAGAGAGATCTGCAGCAACAGATCTTGATTTCTCGGACTTAAACTCCGTTACCTCTGAGGACGTTGACTGTGTAAATGCTGCCATCTTTCAAGTTTCCTCAGCGGTGTCCCAGCTGAGTTGTAAAAAAAAACAATTCTCACTGTTTTCTTTCCATCAAACTCTGGGTTGACTCAGCCTGGGTGTCTAGCTCTGCTATGATCGACTCAGGTGCAAGTGGAAATTTTATGGATGTCTCCTTTGCTCTGAAACAGGGAATACGTTCAGTGAAGAAGGCTACTCCAGTACAGATGGAAACTGTGGATGGCTCCCTGCTGACCTCTGGACCAGTGGATCAGGAAACAGAGCCTTTAAAGGTTCTTATGGGTAAAGATCATCAAGAGAAACTGTCCTTTATGCTTATCTCTTCTCCTCACTTTCCATTATTCTAGGGCTACCATGGCTGCAGGCTCAGAATCCTACCATTAACTGGGAGACCAAGGAATTACACTTTCCAGAGAAACAGATGAGTCCAAAAATTTCAGCTTGCTCTGTTCCTAAAGGAACCATGTCAGTCCTGAACTACCAGCTGTATACCAGGACTATGTGGATTTATGTGACAAGAAGAACGCTGACCAGCTTCCTCCTCACCGTCCATATGATTGTCCAATTGAATTATTGCCTGGAGCAGAGATACCTTTTGGTAAGATCTACCCCCTGGCGGGGCCCGAGCTGAAGGCTTTAAAAGAGTACATAGACGAAAATCTAGCCAAGGGCTTCATACGCCCCTCTTCATCTCCTGCAGGGGCACCCATATTCTTTGTAAAGAAGAAAGATGGATCCCTGAGACCATGCGTAGACTATAGGGAACTCAATAAGGTTACTATTAGAAACCGTTATCCATTGCCTTTAATCCCTGAGTTATTGGAGAGAGTGCGACATGCCAAAATTTTTTCTAAACTAGATCTTCGTGGGGCCTATAACTTAGTCCGTATTAGACCTGGGGATGAATGGAAGACTGCATTCAGGTCACGCTATGGACACTTTGAATATCTAGTTATGCCTTTTGGTCTGAGTACCGCCCCAGCCACTTTCCAACACTTGGTGAATGACATCTTCAGGGATCTCCTGGATACATTCGTGGTAATTTATTTGGATGATATTTTAATTTTTTTAACTCCACAGAGGAACATCATGGACATGTGAGAATGGTCTTGGAACGTCTAAGACAAAATCATCTTTACATCAAGCTTGAAAAGTGTGAATTCCATAAGACCGAAATTCAATTTCTGGGGTATGTACTGTCTACACAAGGAATTAGTATGGATGGAAGTAAAACCCAAGCCATCAATGATTGGCCAAGTCCTAGAAATGTGAAGGAGGTACAGCGCTTCATCGGGTTTGCAAACTTCTATAGACGTTTCATTAGAAATTTCTCTGAGGTAGTGTCACCTATCACCCAACTTACCCGGAAAGAGTCTAAGTTCTCCTGGACTCCCCAAGCCCAGGAAGCATTTTCCCGTCTAAAAGATAAATTTACCACTGCACCTATCCTAGTACATCCCAACCCAGAGCTTGCCTTCATAATAGAGGTGGATGCTTCAGACTGTGCCGTGGGAGCTATACTCTCTCAGAGAACAGGTGAGAAGAATGTCTTGCATCCCTGTGCCTTCTTTTCCCAGCAGTTGTCTTCGGCTGAGAAGAACTACGATGTGGGCAATAGAGAGTTGTTGGCCATTATTGCCGCCTTCAAAGAATGGAGACACCTTCTTCAAGGAGCTGCACAGCAAATAGTTGTTCTGACAGACCATCGTAATCTTGAGTTTATCAGGTCGGCTAAGTGCCTGACTCCTCGCCAGGCTCGCTGGAATCTTTTCTTAAACCAATTTAATTTTATTATTTCTTATAGACCAGGATCGCGCAATGGAAAGGCTGATGCACTCTCTAGGATTTACTCAGCAGAGACACGTCCAATTACTCCTCCTAAGACTATTCTTCCTGACTCTAGATTCCTAGGAGTGATTCATCATCAAGACCTAATTAAAGACATCAAGGAAGCATACCATGCGGATTCTTTTTTGGCTCAACCCCCAAGGGACGTAAGTCTTGTCTTTAAGAATGGTGTGTGGATTCTGGGACAACGTCTGTATATACCTGAAACAGTCAGATTGAGAGTATTGCAACTCATTCACGATTCCAAAATAGCCGGGCATAGAGGAATTCTAAAGACACAGGAATTTCTTTCTCGTTTCTTTTGGTGGCCCACTTGTAGGAAGGATGTTTTGGACTATGTCACTTCGTGTGAGGTTTGTGCAAGATGCAAAACACCTCGCTCTTCACCAACTGGTCTGTTACAGCCTCTTCCCACCCCGTCCCGCCCGTGGGGATCCATTTCTATGGACTTCATTGTGGAATTACCAACCTCTCAAGGGAAGAACACTATTCTAGTGGTGGTTGACCGTCTAACAAAGGCAGCTCATTTTATCCCTTGTGTCGGCTTACCCACTGCAAAACAGACATCAGATTTGATGATTAAAGATGTGTTTCGCTTACATGGAGTACCGGATGAGGTTATTTCGGATCGAGGGGTGCAATTCACTTCTAGGTTTTGGCAAAATTTCTGTGCAGCATTGGACATTAAAGTAAACCTTTCTTCTGCTTTTCATCCCCAGACTAATGGACAAACCGAACGAACCAATCAAACCCTGGAGCAGTATCTCCGCTGCTTTATCTGCCACCTACAGGATGATTGGGTGGATCTACTTCCATTGGCTGAGTTCTCTTACAACAACTCTCAGAGTGCCTCCACTAAACAGTCTCCTTTTTACTCTAATCTAGGTTATCATCCTAACATTCTACCACGATTTCCCATAGAGACGCCTTTGCCAGCAGTGGCTGAAAGAGTCACGACTTTACAGAAGAATATGGATCTTCTAAAGGAGAATCTGGAATCGGCTCAGGAAAGGTACAAGAAGGCAGCAGATAAATTTCGTAAACCTGCACCAGCTTTTAAGGTAGGAGACCTGGTCTGGCTGTCAACCAGAAATCTTAAGTTAAGGATTCCATCGTCTAAGTTGGGACATAAGTACATTGGACCCTATAAAATCAGTAAAATTATAAGTGCCGTTGCTTGTCGTCTTCAATTTCCCAGAACTATGAGAATCCACCCTGTCTTTCATGTATCCCTACTAAAGGCTGCAACACCCAATACGTTTCCTGGACGTTCTTCTCCTTGCCCTGACCCAGTGCTAGTCGATGGTCAGGAGGAATTTGTGGTGGAAAGGATTTTAGATTCCAGGTTGTATAGAAATCAGTTACAATATCTGATTAAATGGCAGGGCTACCCAGTGGAGGACAACTCATGGGAGCCAGTCAATAACGTTAATGCTCCTCGCTTGCTCCGTCAGTTTCATCAGAGGTACCCACACAAGCCTGGTCTGAGGTCATCCGGAGGTTGTCCCTAAGGGGGGAGTAATGTAAGGTTCTGTGTATCTGTTTCTGAAACTCAGTTTGTTCGTCGGCCATTTTGCTTTCTGTTTTGCTGCAGCTATCTTGCCCTCAGTCAAAATGGAGTTTTCCAGCTTGCATGTTCCCGCCCTGATTCTCTCCGTTTGCTTCTTAAACAGCCACAGCTGAGCAATCAGTGCTTCAGAATCTAGCCTGCAGTGAACCTGTGTTCTGACTCCTGAAGCCTTGGACCTTGTACTCCAGCCATTCCTACTGAGGAACTCTGAAGCACTTGTGGACTCTGAACTCTGCTCTTGAGAGCCTCACGTTTGCATGGACTTGCGGTAACAGAGAAGAAGATCTGAATCTGTTGTGGAGAGTTATTGCTGAGCTTAGATTACTCTGGCCTGCTGTGTCTCCTGCTTCTGTGTTTGCAACCTGTGTGTTTATTTTTGCCAATTTGTATGAAGCAATACAAGACTTTCTTTATCAACCTGTGTCTCAAGTATTTTCATCGCACCCAAGCACAAGACGCTATATGAACTGTACCACATACATTACACCAGGATCGCGCAATGGAAAGGCTGATGCACTCTCTAGGATTTACTCAGCAGAGACACGTCCAATTACTCCTCCTAAGACTATTCTTCCTGACTCTAGATTCCTAGGAGTAATTCATAATCAAGACCTACTTAAGGACATCAAGGAAGCATACCATGCGGATTCCTTTTTGGCACAACCCCCAAGGGACGTAAGTCTTGTCTTTAAGAATGGTGTGTGGATTCAGGGACAATGCCTGTATATTCCTGAAACAGTCAGATTGAGAGTATTGCAACTCATTCACGATTCCAAGATAGCTGGGCATAGAGGAATTCTAAAGACACAGGAATTTCTCTCTCGTTTCTTTTGGTGGCCCACTTGCAGGAAGGATGTTTTAAACTATGTCACTTCATGTGAAGTCTGTGCAAGATGCAAAACACCTCGCTCCTCACCAACTGGTCTGTTACAGCCTCTTCCCACCCCGTCCCGCCCGTGGGGATCCATTTCTATGGACTTCATTGTGGAGTTACCAACCTCTCAAGGGAAGAACACCATTCTAGTGGTGGTTGACCGTCTAACAAAGGCAGCTCATTTTATCCCTTGTGTCGGCTTACCCACTGCAAAACAGACATCAGATTTAATGATTAAAGATGTGTTTCGCTTACATGGAGTACCGGATGAGGTTATTTCGGATCGAGGGGTGCAATTCACTTCTAGGTTTTGGCAAAATTTCTGTGCAGCATTGGACATTAAAGTAAACCTTTCTTCTGCTTTTCATCCCCAGACTAATGGACAGACCGAACGAACCAATCAGACCCTGGAGCAGTATCTCCGCTGCTTTATCTGCCACCTACAGGATGATTGGGTGGATCTACTTCCATTAGCTGAGTTCTCGTATAACAACTCTCAGAGTGCCTCCACTAAGCAGTCTCCTTTTTACTCTAATCTAGGTTATCATCCTAACATTCTACCACGATTTCCCATAGAAACGCCTTTACCAGCAGTGGCTGAAAGAATCACGTCTTTACAGAAGAATATGGATCTTCTAAAGGAGAATCTGGAATCGGCTCAGGAAAGGTACAAGAAAGCAGCAGATAAATTTCGTAAACCTGCACCAGCTTTCAAGGTAGGAGACTTGGTCTGGCTGTCAACCAGAAATCTTAAGTTAAGGATTCCATCGTCTAAGTTGGGACATAAGTACATTGGACCCTATAAAATCAGTAAAATTATAAGTGCCGTTGCTTGTCGTCTTCAACTGCCCAGAACTATGAGAATTCACCCTGTCTTTCATGTATCCCTACTAAAGGCTGCGACACCCAATACGTTTCCTGGACGTTCTTCTCCTTGCCCTGACCCAGTGCTAGTCGATGGTCAGGAAGAATTTGTGGTGGAAAGGATTTTAGATTCCAGGTTGTATAGAAATCAGTTACAATATCTGATTAAATGGCAGGGCTACCCAGTGGAGGACAACTCATGGGAACCAGTCAATAACGTTAATGCTCCTCGCTTGCTCCGTCAGTTTCATCAGAGGTACCCACACAAGCCTGGCCTGAGGTCATCCGGAGGTTGTCCCTAAGGGGGGAGTAATGTAAGGTTCTGTGTACATGTTCCTGAAACTCAGTTTGTTCGTCAGCCATTTTACTTTCTGTCTTGCTGCAGCTATCTTGCCCTCAGTCAAAATGGAGTTTCCAGCTTGCATGTTCCCGCCCTGATTCTCTCCTTTTGCTTCTTAAGCAGCCACAGCTGAGCAATCAGTGCTTCAGAATCTAGCCTGCAGTGAACCTGTGACCTGACTCCTAAAGCCTTGGACCTTGTACTCCAGCTATTCCTACTGAGGAACTCTGAAGCACTTGTGGACTCTGAACCCTGCTCTTTGAAAGACCCACGTTTGCATGGACTTACGGTAACAGAGAAGAAGATCCTGAACCTGTTGTGGAGAGTGATTGCTGAGCTTAGATTACTCTGGCCTGCTGTGTCTCCTGCTTCTGTGTCTGCAAACTGTGTGACTATTTTTGCCAACTTGTATGACGTAATACAAGACTTTCTATATCAAACCTGTGTCTCATGTATTTTCATCGCACCCAAGCACAAGACGCTATATGAACTGTACTACATACATTACACGTGTTGTATTTTATTTCATTAAAATAATTTATTCTTGTGTGTGTTTTTTTTAACCCTTTATTAATATAAGATTAATAATGGATAGGCGTCTTATTGACGCCTCTCTATTATTAACCGGGCTTAATATCACCTTACAATAGCAAGGTGATATTAACCCCTTATTACCCCATATCCCACCGCTACAGGGGAGTGGGAAGAGAGGGGCTAAGTGCCGGAATTGGCGCATCGTACAGATGCGCCAATTCTGGGGCGGCTGGGTGCTGGTATTTTTAGCCAGGGGGGGCGCCAATATCCATGGCCCCTTCCTAGGCTATGAATATCAGCCCGCAGCTGTCTGCCTAGCCTTTCTGGCTATAAATTATAGGGGGATCCCACGTCATTTTTTTGGGGGGGTCCCCCTATTTTAATAGCCAGTGAAGGCTAGCTGCGGGCTGATATTCATAGCCTGGGAAGATCCATGGGTATTAACCCCTTCCCAGGCTAGAAATATTGGCCCCGGCTGTCTGCTTTCCCCCTCTGGCGCAGAAAATTGCGCGGGAGCCCACGCCATTTTTTTTCCTATATTTTTTTTTAATTAACTATTGCGTTATTTTGTGTATGTATACGCGTGTGTGTCTTTAACTATTTATGTACCATTCTATCTATCTACCTATATATCTTTCTGTCTATCTCTATATCTATCTTTATATATTTCTAACTATCTATTATCCATCTATCTATGTATTTTCTATCTATCTAACTACTGGTATCTATTATCTATCTATGGCCGGCGTTACACTTGCGAGTGTGATGTGAGTTAGTCGCACGACTTTCTCGCATCAACACCCGGCACGGCCGCCCGCTCTCGGACCCGAGTGTGCGGCTGCATAGAAATACATGCATAGAAATACATGCAGCCGTACACTCGGGTCCGAGAGCGGGCGGCCGTGCCGGGTGTTGATGCGAGAAAGTCGTGCGACTTACTCGCATCACACTCGCAAGTGTGACGCCAGCCTATCTCTGTGTGTGTGTAATGGAGTGTGGGTTGGACAAATGTAAAATCTTTTTTTTTTTTGTTAAACAACATATCTTTATTTAGCTGTAAAAACCGCATACAAAACCGCATGAGAAAAACCGCGTCAAAACCGCGCCAAAAACCGCATCAAAACCGCGCCCGCGGTTTCTGCCAAGAGGTGCGGTTTCGGCGCGGAAAGATCCGCAGGCAAATCCGCAATGGGCCTGTGCACACATTGCGGATTTGCCTGCGGATTTTTCCGCGCCGAAACCGCACCTCTTGGCAGAAACCGCAAGCGCGGTTTTGGCGCGGTTTTGATGCGGTTTTTGGCGCGGTTTTGACGCGGTTTTTCTCATGCGATTTTGTATGCGGTTTTTACAGCTAAATAAAGATATGTTGTTTAACAAAAAAAAAAAGATTTGTGATGTCATTTCTTGTCCAACCTCCTCTTTTACATTTGTCCAACCCACACTCCATTACACACACACAGATAGAGATAGGCCGGCGTCACACTTGCGAGTGTGATGCGAGTAAGTCGCACGACTTTCTCGCATCAACACCCGGCACGGCCGCCCGCCCGCTCTCGGACCCGAGTGTGCGGCTGCATGTATTTCTATACATGTATTTCTATGCAGCCGCACACTCGGGTCCGAGAGCGGGCGGCCCTGCCGGTTGTTGATGCGATAAAGTCGTGCGACTTACTCGCATCACACTCGCAAGTGTGACGCCGGCCATAGATAGATAATAGATACCAGTAGTTAGATAGATAGAAAATACATAGATAGATGGATAATAGATAGTTAGAAATATATATAGAAAGATAGATATAGAGATAGACAGAAAGATATATAGGTAGATAGATAGATAAAATGGTACATAAATAGTTAAAGACACACACACGTACACATACACAAAATAACGCAATAGTTAATAAAAAATAAAAAAATAGGAAAAAAAATGGCGTGGGCTCCCGCGCAATTTTCTGCGCCAGAGGGGGAAAGCCGACAGCCGGGGCCAATATTTCTAGCCTGGGAAGGGGTTAATACCCATGGATCTTCCCAGGTTATGAATATCAGCCCGCAGCTAGCCTTCACTGGCTATTAAAATAGGGGGACCCCCCAAAAAAAATGACTTGGGGTCCCTCTATAATTTATAGCCAGAAAGGCTAGGCAGACAGCTGCGGGCTGATATTCATAGCCTAGGAAGGGGCCATGGATATTGGCGCCCCCCCGGCTAAAAATACCAGCACCCAGCCGCCCCAGAATTGGCGCATCTGTACTTGTAGTCCCATCCGACGACGCCTGCATACACGGAGACACGCACACAGGCCCGCACACCGCCGCACATATACAGCCCCGCACACGGCCACACATACACAGCCCCGCACACCGCCGCACATACACCGATCCTGCACACAGCCCCGCATACCGATCACGCACACAGACCCGCCACACGATCGCGCACACAGGCCCGCACACCGATCACGCAGACACTGGCACACAATCACCGCCCACACACACAGCGCCGCACACTATACACGCCCACGCACCGCCCACCCACTTCCCTCCTCCCGAACTGCAGCGGTTTCACCCGCAGCAAACCCGCAGATCTTTTTTAGATCCCTCTGCACCATTGCTACACCTTTCATCTATCTGCCCTGGGAGGACACAGTCTTACCTGTAGAAGACTTATCATCTAGCTGCACAACACCATCTTTTCCAGAGGACCTGCACAGCAGTGCTGGTCATCCTGACCAGGTACTACAGGTGGCGTCACGACAAACTACACGAACACTAATCCCCTGTAAATATTCCCCCATTTATAGTGAGCGCCCAGGGCCACGGACCGAGCCGTGTGCTGCCCGTGACATCCCCTATAGAAGTCGACGGGCTCGGTGCCGAGTACCCCACAGCCCTGGCGGGCGGCTCACTGACTCTATGGGGGAGCATAGTTATGCACTCTGAAGTTTTCAGTTATTTTGTCCTATTTGTTGTTTGCTTCACAATATAAATAAAACCAAATGTTCACAACTGTAGACATGTTGTTTACATGAACTGCTGCAAACCCTTAAAAAAACTGTGAAATTCCAGGTTGTGAGGTAGCAAAACACAAAAATTGCCAAAGGGGTGAATACTTATGCAAGCCACTGTAGTTTCAGACTTTCTCCTTTGTTCATCCATTTCTTCCTGGCTCTGGATAAGAATTCCAACACTGCAGTGACGGCCTACAAAGCTGTATGATAATTGGAGTGGATGTAATTGCAAGTGAATATGGATTTATATATTATTCATGGTGTTTGTAAAGCCAGGAAAACTTTAAAGAGAACCTGTCTCCTCTACTAACATGTAAATGCTTGTGTTCCCCATAATACAAAAATTCCGGATCCTGTTTCCTTAGAACTCGACACTGTTTGTTGTTCCTCTGTTATTCCTCCTAGAAATACACATAGCAGCTGGCTGTTATGAAGAAGAGTATCCCTGACCCAATTTTGTGTGAATCTGCCCTGCTGGCTATCATTGTTCCTACAATCTGCTAACATAGAGATCAAGATAAGTTAATAGTAACAGAAGAGAGTAATAAAGAACCCCAGAAGAACCTATTACCCCCAACAACAAAAAATCCAACAAAACTTTTGCTAACGGAAGGAAAAGAAAGTTTTTAGTATTTTCACCTCAAAGCAACTTTTCTTTTTGTTTCAGTTTTGGGATGTGGATATTAGCACTGTAGAATCATTTCAGGGAATGAGAGCAAATACATGACCCCAAGGGTTACAGCTAATGATCTAGCAGTTTCAATTCTGCAAAACATGATTGCTATCATTACAGATTCCTTCCACTCAAGAAGTCAGCCAAACCCACTGTTCTCTGTGGGACAGGCTGGTCCTCTAATATGTATAGAGCGTCCCGACCATTACCAGACACATGATGTTGGGGTTAAAAATAATGCAGCAATTTGAATTTATATGCCATATTCCTTTGTTTTCCCCGGAGATAAGCAGCCACCGGGGAATTTTACTCTCCTCTCCCCATACAGAACACAGGAAGGCACAGGCCAAGTTGTGTGTGCACATATACAAAGGAGGGGCGGGAGAAATAGCACATATAACATCCCGCCCCTCGCCCTCTGTGTATAACATATGGAATGGCCGTCTGTGTATAGCATCTGGCCCCTCGCCCCCTGTGTATAGCATCTGGTCCCTCGCCCCCTGTGTATAACATCTGGTCCCTTACCTCTGGTGTATAACATTCGGCCCCTTACCTCTGGTGTATAACATTCGGCCCCTTACCTCTGGTGTATAACATTCAGCCCCTTACCTCCATGTATAACATCTGGTCCCTCACACTTCGTGTACAGCATTCGGCCCTTACCCCCGGTGTATAACATCTGGCCCCTTGCCACCGGTGTATAACATCCGGCCCCTTGACCCCTGATGTATAACATCCATCTCGCCCCCAGTGTATAACATTCAGCCCCTCTACCCCCGGTGTATAACTCACAGCTCCTCACCCACTGATGTATAACATCCAGCTCCATTGACTGCCAATGTATAGCATCCTGCCCCTCACCCCATCCCCCCAGTGTATAACATCCAGCTCCACTGACCGCCAGTGTCTAACATCCTGCCCCTCACCCCATCCCCCCAGTGTATAACATCCAGCCCCACTGCCCCCCTGGTATATAACACCCGGCCCTTGCCCCCAATATATGACATCCGGCCCAACACCCTGCTGTCTACCTTTACTAACGTGACAGAACGGCTGGTGGTGCGGAGCTCACTGATACCACCAGCGCAGTCCTGTAATAGGAGCCACCAGGGTAACAAGTCCGTTCATGACATTTCTTCCTCCTAAACCTTCCCCCATTACATGTGAGAGATATTATCGAGAGGTGGAAGGAACAGCAGCAACTCAGCCACGAAGTGGAGACCCCATAATGTTACAGAGCAGGGGGCGAGTGCTGAGGAGCAGAGGGCAGAAAAGTCACCACCACTCTGCTGTATCACGAGAAACCGCTAGGTGGGCACTTACCAGCGGTTTCAGCAGCTCTGACAGTGGGAGCCCAGAGCCTCCGACGGCCTGTGACAGCGGTACTCACAGCGCCCGAGTGCTGGGCAAGATGATAGCAATACAGCAGAGCTGAAGTGAGCAGAACACCAAGTGGTGAGTGTACTGCCAGGACCTGCGGTCATGTGACCCCAGGGGCGGAGCTTAGCATCCTGTAGCTGGGGATGAGTGCAGGGAGCTACAGGGACCCTGGAGAATGGAAAGGGGGTCACCGGACACCAGGGAGAGGACGGGGAACCAGAGGGAGACGGAATCCAAGACAAGCCGAGGTCAGTAAACGTGAGAGACAACGCAGTACACAAGGAGCAGGCTAACAAAGAATAGTCAGGGACGTGGCAGGAGTCAGAAAACCAGAGAAGCGTATACACAGTACAGAATCAAGAGGCAAAATCACAACGGGAAACAGAACCGGGTCAGAACCATACAAACAAACTAGAACACAGGCACAAGGCACAGGCAATCAGGGGTCAACACACTCAGCCAAGGGCAAAAGTATAACTATAGGAGCTTCCTAGGGCTATAAGAAGCTCTCCCCGAACCAAGGAGAGGCCATAATAATAAGCCCCAGGTGTGCAGGTCAGAGCCTGCACTAGGATCAAGACATTAACCCCTGGTGTGCAGGCCAAACCTGCACTGGGATCATGACATGCTGACTCTTAACTGCAGAGTCCAAAGCTCTTCTGGCATTAAAATCAGTACAAACACTGCACCCCCGCCGGGAGCATCATGGCTGAGCAGCTGCATGCAGCCTTACATCACCAAGCACAATGCCGAGGGTCAGATGGAGTGGTGTAAAGTCGACACCTCTGGACTATGGAGAAAATATTTTCTGTGCAGTGATGGATCGCACTTCTCTATCTGGCATCTGATGGAGGAGTTTAGGTTTGGTGATTCCAGGTGAACGTTAACCCCTGACTGCATTGTGCCCGCTATTCAGATGGTGAAGGAGGATAATGCTATGGCCTGTTATCAGGGGTTGGATGCAATCTCTAAGTTCTATTGAAGGGAAATCTTAATACTTGAGCATGCAAGATATTTTAGGCAATTGTAGACTCCAGCTTTGTGGGAACAATTTGGTGAAGATCCTTTTCTGTTCCTGTTGGAATATGTTTGGTGCAACAACTCCATTCCTGTCTATGAGTGTTCAGTTGCTAGATTTGTACGCTGTTAATAAAGTTAGAATAAAAAAAACTCCCAGAGGCTCACACAGGAAGAGCATGTGACTGTATTTCCTGTTTTCCTGTGTCTGTGTATGAGAGAAGCAGCCTGCTGTAGATGCTGCACAGGTAGAGACACACAAATGATTTATTCCTGATCTATTAAGCTTATCATATATTGTTCCTGATTGTTCCTGAATAAACAAGTTCTGTTGTCACACGCTTGGAGAGTATCCTGAATAATCCGCTGCCAACAGTTCCCCATGACTGTGCCCAGTGCACAAGCTCCATAAAGCCATGGTTGGGAGAGTGTGGTATGGAAGAACATGATTGCTGTACAAATTTCCGGACCTCGACCACATCCAACACTTTTGGGATGAACTAGAACAGAGATTGTGAGCCCGGCCCCTCCCCAACATCAGGGTCTGATCACACAAATGCTCTTCTAAAATTCACACAGACGCCTCAAAAATCTTGTAGAAATCCTTCCCAGAAGAACTGGTATGAACTGTTATATGTGCAGAGGGGTGACTCAATATTAATGTAGAATAGGTGATCAGAAATGCTCCTGTAGGTGTTCTTCTTGAAGGTACTCAGAACTGGAGATATGTGCGATACAGCAAAGATCAAGGAGAAGAATGTTTGTGGAATTTCCGTGAATCATCCCTTTGAAGAACAGCCTGAAAGAGGACAACAGATTATATACAACTGTTTTGCAAACATTTCCTAATCCACATACACAGTCAATTCCTCCAAAATCCATTCATGTGTAAGCTACTGTATTTTTCATTTTCCTGTGTGATTTTTTTCTTATTACAGAAATGGCTTTTCGAATGACAATGCTCTGATCGTGATTCATCTAAATTACAGGTGTTCTCTAATGCCATGAACTATGCATTTAACGGAAGACAAGGTACATCCTGACTTGATCTGATTATAATTAGAGCCTGCTTTGATTCATTTACGACTTCCTTTGATGACTGCCCTTTACAACACAAAATCAATGTCGTGTGTGGATTTACAGCCCTGAAATCAGGAATTAGCTTTCTGCTACCTCAGTCTTCATTAGAGGTGGAACAAGGACATTTCTCGCTTCTGTATAAAACCAGCATTAGGGTTATGCTCTGCTATCTGCCTGACATGCCAGCCGCTGCTGGATACGTAGGATACACTACCAGCGGGTACGAGGGTCATCAATGTCTATTGTTCTTCTGGACAGAAAGAGGTGAAAGCCGGCACCACATTGGTTTCATGGCCATATTCATTTCCTATAGAAAGTGATAGACAACGAGATGTCCTAAAGTTTACTTTTTTAAAAAAGCGCATTCATTTTCATCATTTTTTTTACTTTATGTAAGTTTTTTGTAAGTTCCTCAAATTTATTTTTGAAACTTTTTGTGTTTTTACTTTTCAGAACAGTTCACCCCGGCCTTACAGGCTTACTACGCCAAAACCAGATAGCGGAAATCTACGCCATATCATATCTCCTATATCTTTAGATTAAAGATTTTATCCAGGACTTTGATATTGATGGCTCAATATTAGAAATTAAGGGATCAGAACTGTAAAGTTCGGGGGTCATACCGGACAACTGGTGTCCAGGGCTGAACTCCGAACATGAACTTCTCCCTGAAGTCCGATTTAAAGTTCGGCATTCTGGTGAGGAGAGAAAGAGTGAGAGATTTTCCAGCTCTGAAGTTCAGGTCCCCTTTGATTTCAATAGGGTTTGGGTTCAGGTACAATTTCGGGTACAGTTCTGGTACACAAACTGAACTTCTTACTACATTTTGGTCATGTACCTGAATCCGAACTTCCATGGCTCTACTCATCCCTACTCAATATGAATACCAAATTGATGGGGTCAAAATCAGCATTTTGCAGGACCCACGGTGACCGGAAGCAATCAGTGTATGGAACAAAATGCAAGAGCTCGGTATACTGTGTAGTGTCCGTTCCTGGTTACTGTGGCTCATCTTCCAATTAAGTGAATGGTACCCAAACATTAAGATGGGTTTGATCAAATCCACCTTGTCCAGTCTCTATCAGAATAAATATTGAAGAACACATAAGACTGTAAGGCAGGGTGCACACAATCCAGAAGCGCAGCGTCTATTGAACGCGGGTGAATCCTCTTGTGTTCACTGAACCGTGCGGATTCACCGCGTCCAATATATTCTATTGGTGAAATTTCTCTTGCGGAGACCAGTGTCTAAGAAAGAGAAATTGACATGCTGTGGTCTGGAGAGATGCACCACATATCCGTCTCCACGGGTGAGCCGCGGGTGTCTGTGGATGCATAGTGAGCATGGGATTTCTTGAAATCCCATCCCCTATGATGTAACATCTGGACGCTGTACAAGTATGCAGCGTCCAACCTGCAGTGTTTACTGATCGTGTGCACATACTCTAAGAGGACCCTCAATCACATTAAAAATCTCAACTTTTAATCGGTGGTCTCTGACCCATGTGCCATCATACAGTAGGGAATAGAGCCCCATGTGCCGTCGTACAGTAGGGTATAGAGCCCCATGTGCCGTCATACAGTAGGGTATAGAGACCCATGTGCCATCATATAGTAGGATAGAGACCCATGTGCAGTCATACAGTAGGGTATAGAGACCCATGTACCGTCGTACAGTAGGGTATAGAGACCCATGTGCCGTCATACAGTAGGGTATAGAGACCCATGTGCCATCATATAGTAGGGTAGAGACCATGTGCAGTCATACAGTAGGGTATAGAGACCCATGTACCATCGTACAGTAGGGTATAGAGACCCATGTGCCATCATACAGTAGGGTATATAGAACCATATGACGTCATATAGTAGGGTATAGAGACCCATGTGCAGTCATACAGTACGGTATAGAGACCCATGTACCGTTGTACAGTAGGGTATATAGACCCATGTGCCATCATATAGTAGGGTATAGAGACCTATGTGCCGTCGTACAGTAAGGTATAGAGACCCATGTACCGTTGTACAGTAGGGTATAGAGCCCCATGTGCCATCATATAGTAGGGTATAGAGCCCCATGTGCCGTTGTACAGTAGGGTATAGAGACCCATGTGCCATCATACAGTAGGGTATATAGACCCATGTGCTGTCATGCAATAGGGTATAGAGACCCATGTGCCGTCATGCAGTAGGGTATAGAGACCCATGTGCCGTCATGCAGTAGGGTATAGAGACCCATGTGCCATTGTACAGTAGGGTATAGAGACCCATGTGCCGTCATACAGTAGGGTATATAGACCCATGTTCTGCCATTCAGTAGGGTATAGAGACCCATGTGCTGTCGTACAGTAGGGCATAGAGACCCATGTGCAGTCATGCAGTAGGGTATAGAGACCCATGTGCCGTCATGCAGTAGGGTATAGAGACCCATGTGCTGTCGTACAGTAGGGCATAGAGACCCATGTGCAGTCATGCAGTAGGGTATATAGATCCATGTGCCATCATATAGTAGGGTATAGAGACCCATGTGCAGTCATACAGTACGGTATAGAGACCCATGTACCATCGTACAGTAGGGTATATAGACCCATGTGCCATCATATAGTAGGGTATAGAGACCTATGTGCTGTCGTACAGTAGGGCATAGAGACCCATGTGCAGTCATGCAGTAGGGTATATAGATCCATGTGCCATCATATAGTAGGGTATAGAGACCCATGTGCAGTCATACAGTACGGTATAGAGACCCATGTACCATCGTACAGTAGGGTATATAGACCCATGTGCCATCATATAGTAGGGTATAGAGACCTATGTGCCGTCGTACAGTAAGGTATAGAGATCCATGTACCGTTGTACAGTAGGGTATAGAGCCCCATGTGCCATTGTACAGTACACTCCCTGACAGAAGTTATGTCGCTTATCCATGTGATGTAAATAAAAGCTTATAACCTGACGTTAAATTCATCCATTGGTTGTATAAATTATTCTTTTGAAAGCTGAAACCCTCGAAATGTGGTTTAGGTTAAGAAAATAAATTGGCATCAATGCAGAAATATTGATAATTTAATGGACATAAAATGGTCAGATTTTGCCAAGACAAAAGTTTTGTCGCCCACAGAAAGTAATGTGATATTCAAACAAATAATTAACTTAAAATACAAATATATGTTGCATAACATTGGTGAATGAAGTTGTGGTGCCATTAGAGTCATGTTTAATATTTTGTGTGACTTCCATGAGCTTGAAGGACTGCATGATTGCGGTTCAACAATGATTCATACAATTTATTAATGAAGTCATCAGGAATAGCAAAGAATGCAGTCTTACATGCCTCCCAGAGTTCATCTAGATTCTTTGGTTTTGTCTTCCAAGCTTCCTCTTTCATCCTGCCCCAAACATGCTCAATGATGTTCCTGTCTGGTGACTGGGCTGGCCAGTCCTTGAGCTCCTTGATCTTTTTTGCCTGGAGGAACTTTGTTGTAGAGATGGATGTATGAGATGGAGCACCATCCTGCTGCAGAATTTGACCCCTTTTATGATTTGGAATATAAGAGGTAGCTAATGCTTCTTGATATTTTAGCCTATTGATATTGCCTTCCACCTTGCAAATGTTTTGCACACCCCCATACTGAATGTAACCCCTGACCATGATCTTTCCACCACCAAATGTAACTGTTTTCTGGGTGTATTTTGGATCCATACGGGCTCCAGTAGGTCTCCTGCAGTATTTGCGGTGGCTGTGGTGTAATTCTACTGAAGATTCATCAGAGAAATCCACCTTCTGACACTTTTCCAGCATCCATCTGTTTAGCAGGCTGTGGGACTTTGCAAATGCCACACGTTTTTTTATTTGCCTTTTGTTTAGTGCTGGCTTCTGGGCACTGATTCGACCATTTCGAGACAGAATCCTACAAACTGTTCTAGTTGACACAGGGACTTGAGGTGACCAAGCTTGTTAGAGCTCTGCTGCAGTGGAAGAGGGGCTTGCTTTGGATTTTCTAACCAACAAACGTTCCTCCTGAGCAGTTGTCTTGCGGGGTCTGCCGGACCTGGGCTTGTCAAACACATCTCCAGTCTCTTCAGATCTTTTTTAATTCTTTGTACTTGACGCTGAGACACATTAAAGGTGCCAGCCACCTCTGCAGTGGATCTGGTCTTCAGCCTCCTGATAATCCAGGCTTTGGTCGCAGGGTGGATTTTTGGCATGTTGTCAGAGCTAAATTTGCAGTTCAAGTGAAGTTCTGGGGTGCTGGGTTTCTTTTTATACACACCCACTAATTAACTGATCATTTACTGAGCACAGGTGAGGATGTAAACTAGGATTGGGTGCATTATATGACCAGGCGACAAAACTTTTGTCTTGCCAAAATCTGACCATTCTGTGTCCATTAAATGATCAATATTTCTGCATTGATGCCAATTTATTTTCTTAACCTAAACCACATTTCAGAGGGTTTTAGCTTTCATAAGAATAATTTATTCAACCAATGGGTGAATTTAGCGTCAGGTTATAAGCTTTTATTTACATCACATGGATAAGCGACATAACTTCTGTCAGGGACTGTAGGGTATAGAGACCCATGTGCCATTATACAGTAGGGTATATAGACCCATGTGCTGTCATGCAGTAGGGGATAGAGACCCATGTGCCGTCATGCAGTAGGGTATAGAGACCCATGTGCCGTCATGCAGTAGGGTATAGAGACCCATGTGCCGTCATGCAGTAGGGTATAGAGACCCATGTGCCGTTGTACAGTAGGGTATAGAGACCCATGTGCCGTCATACAGTAGGGTAATATAGACCCATGTGCCATTATATAGTAGGGTATAGAGACCCAGGTGCCGTCGTACAGTAAGGTATAGAGACCCATGTGCTGTCGTAAAGACTCAGCATTGCCATGTGCATGATCCATAATTATAGTAGGAGCGTATTTTAGAGCAAAAATCCATAATCACTTCCTGATTGTTATATTAGAGTAATTAAAGTCTGCCTGGATGTAATGACACTCGTTAGCTCCCATTAGCGTCTGTCGGTGGCTCTCTTCCACACCTGCCAATCAAGGTTAGTGTGATTTGTAATTTATCATCTTCCTGTCTGGTATGTAAATGCTCTGTTAAATGTTTTAGCTTGCACTAAAGGACAGCCAACTCCCTTACATCCTGTGTCTTATTTAAGACAAACACCCCCTCTTTTGTAATGAAGTTTTGGTGCCAAAGTCGATGGGTACCAGTGTCAGGTGATGTGGTAATAACAACACGGTGAACGCCTACTTGGTGCTGTCTATACTGCGCACAGCAGTCAAAATGAGTTTCTTCTCTTCGCATAGGTAACGACCCAGATGACAAATCTCTTAGTAAAAAGTAGTGAGCTTTGTCATATGCAGAGAGCAGTCGCTGATGACAAAGGGATTGCAACTACTGCACTCTGCATAGGCAATGACGAAATGATGAAAACTGAGCAAATAATGAATAAAAGACAGTATGGAATCACATGCACATCAATCAATACTAAGTTCATTCATTATTATGAGCTGCTTTTACAATTTTTACATTTTTTCTAACCTTAAGATCAGGTGTAGGGTTAGGGATAATGGAATTAAATGTTAAAAAAGTCTAATTTTTTTATTTCTAACATTTTGTCAAATTTCAGAAAAAAAGTAGAGCTTTAAAGGACAAACTATAATTACATCAGTTTTTCATAAAATACAATACATATTCTTGGTGGAAAAGGTTAGAGGAAAAGGGGTGCAATACTGGACTGGTGGAAGGGACTAGGGGAACGCTAACGGTCCATGGGTTAGGACGAGGTGCAAAACACTTTCCTTGTCCTCTGCACTGGCAGCCCACATTACGCTCTGTAATGTTGATTTGACTTCTCTAGGTTTCTATGTCGTCTCTACACACACACATACTGTATATATACAGTACAGACCAAAAGTTTGGACACACCTTCTCATTCAAAGATTTTTCTGTATTTTCATGACTATGAAAATTGTAGAATCACACTGAAGGCATCAAAACTATGAATTAACACATGTGGAGTTATACATTACATTTTACAAAAAAGTGTGAAACAACTGAAAATATGTCTTATATTCTAGGTTCTTCAAAGTAGCCACCTTTTACTTTGAATACTGCTTTGCACGCAGAAAAGGTGAACGGCTGGACTCTACATGCCTGGTTCCCACCGTGAAGCATGGAGGAGGTGGTGTGATGATGTGGGGGTGCTTTGCTGGTGACACTGTTGGGGATTTATTTAAAATTGAAGGCATACTGAACCAGCATGGCTACTACATCATCTTGCAGCAGCATGCTATTCCATCCGGTTTGTGTTTAGTTGGACCATCATTTATTTTTCAACAGGACAATGACCCCAAAGACACCTCCAGACTGTGGAGCCAATATTCCTCTGTCCAATGTCTGTGTTATTTTGCCCATATTAATCTTTTCCTTTCATTTAAGCCAGTCTTAAATATGGCTTTTGTTTTGCCAATCTGCCCTGAAGGCCAGCATCCCCAAATCGCCTCTTCACTGTAGATGTTGATGTTGTGACCCGCACCACAATTGTGGGTTACCAGAGCAATGGGGTACTCAGAGCCGAGCCCATGGAAGTCTATGGGGTTGTCACAGGTAGCGGTGGCTCGGTCTGTGGCCCTGGCGGTCAGGCGTATGTTGGGGGGAATATTTACAGGGATTTGGTATATAACGGTTCGTGATGCCACCTGTAGTTGTCTGATCACTAAGACCAGCGCTGCAGTAATTCTCTGAGGGGATGTTGTGGCAGCCAGATGACGGGTCCCCCACAGGTGGGACTGGTCCCTCAAAGTCTATGGTATTAATGATGTCGGGTGCAGATAAATAAATCAGTCTCACACCATCCAGCGTCTTTCCATACCTTTTACTTGTCAGATGTTTAGGCAGGTCCCAGGGAGGCTGGTCGGGTGGAGGATGTGCTTTGAGATAACAGCTGAACAGGTTAGAGGCCTCCTTTACTTTCCATATGATGAGTCCAACTAGCATAAAGCTTAGTTCACTCCAAGAACTCCAGCTAACTCCTCAGCTGTACTGCCCGTTCAGCATAGTGGTCGGAGTCTTCCTTTAATGTGAGAGGGCTGAGTTCCTACTGTTGTCCTGCATCGACTCAAGGTTCCCACTCTCCCTGACCCCAGTTACGTACCGACACTCCAAGGGCTGCTTTCTGTGACCTAAGGTCCAGTAAGACTCTGGTTTTTCTACCACTACGCCTGAAGCTGTAGTGACACTTCGGTCCCCAGTGACCGGTGAACAATGTGCAGGATAGTCCAATCCTTAAGGCACTGCTATAACTTCTTCCACTGCGCCCTTCGCCCTGTTCGCGCTTGTAGTATAAGCACTCCACACTTCCTAAGGTAATGCAAGTCAATCCCTTCTTGCTTCTTCCTTGGAGCTCGCTAACAGATGCTCAGTATTCTTCTAGTTCAGGAGCACGTCGACTGAACTTCACTGTCCTTGGGACAGGCGACTGAAGTTTCTGCTGCTAACCCTTCTTTCCATCCAACAGTCTGTCTGCTTTAGCTCACACCGAGCTCTGACAGGACATGTTATCTGATCTCCTCTCCTCCTGCACAGACTGCACACTGACTGACCTGTCTGACGACAGGAAACTGACTGACTGGCTACATACCCTATGGGTGTGTCCAAGTGTGTGGTGGAGTGAATGGTTATTAAGCATTAAACTGTTACCTCTCCGCACATCCTCCAGGGTACTGTGTGTGCCTTCACACCAGGGCTACACATTGACACTGGCGTTTAATGTGTACTGTTTAATGAAGCTGCCAGTTGAGGACCTGTGAGGCGTCAATTTTTCAAACTAAAGACTCTAATGTACTTGTCTTGTTGCTCAGTTGTGCAGCGGGGCCTCCCACTTGTCTTTCTTCTCTGGTTAGAGCTTGTTTGTGCACTCCTCTAAAGGGAGTACTACACACCATTGTATGAATTCTTCAGTTTCTTGGTAATTTTTCGCATGGAATAGCCTTCATTTCTAAGAACAAGAATAGACTGTCGAGTTTCACAAGAAAGTTCTTTTTTTTTGGCCATTTTGAGAGTTTAATGGAACCAACAAATGTAATGCTCCAGATTCTCAACAAGCTCAAAGGAAGGTCAGGTTTATAGCTTCTCTAATCAACCAAACGGTTTTCAGCTGTGTTAACATACTTGCACAAGGGTTTTAAAGGGTATTTTAACCATCTATTAGCCTTCTTACACAGTTAGCGAACACAAAATACCATAAGTACACTGGAGTGATGGTTGTTGGAAATGGGCCTCTATACACCTATGAAGATATTGCATTACAAACTAGACGTTTGCCGCTAGAATAGTCATTTACCACATTAACACTGTATAGAGTGTATTTCTGAATCATTTAATGTTAGCTTCATTGGAAAAAAACTGCTTTTCTTTCAAAAATAAGGAAATTTCTAAGTGACCCTAAACTTTTGACCGGTAGTGTATATATATATATATATATATATATATACAGACACATGCACAAGGAAAAGGGTAAGAATGTTTGTAACTTTTGATTTTCAGGCTCCATATCACACCATCCCCTACAGCTTCAAATGTGAGACCACCATCATTTTATAGACACTCATCTTGGCTATCTTATACATAAATTTGCAACTATTTAACATATGATTAGTGATGCAGATGGAAAATCATTAACTTTTAACCAAGCTTCTTGCCTATTGCCCATCCCAGCATTGTGCAGGTCTACAATTTTGTCACTGGTGTCATTAGACAGCTCTTTGGTCTTTTGAACGCCACAACCAAGTAGCGGTAATTGTATACAGGAACATCTGCACAGCATATGGGCTAAAGGGTATGCCACACTAAACAAGAACGCTAACGAGATCGCTAAAAAACGTCACTATTTAGCGATCTCGTTAGTGACGTTGTTGTGTGTGGCATGTAGCAACGACGTGGCCCCTGCTGTGATCTCGCTGATCATTCACTAGAGTTCTGGACCGTATTTTGATCGTTGGCGTCCCGCTGGTGAGCCTGAATCGCTGTGTCTGGCACCTTTTGTGAACGATGTGCGACCTCGTTGACGACGCATTAGTCAGCGGCGCAGGCGGAACTTTGTTTTCTTTCGTTAACGCCCTTCAGCTCCGATTGGTGACCACAACATCACCTCAGCTATAATAACTGCGCCCCCATCCATTGTTTCCAGAGCGCTTTGTGGGTGACTCTTTGTGCGTTGTTGCGAGGATAGTATCGTGTGTTGGAGTTTTGCAATCCTGTTTGTGGCGCAGTGGTGGGTTTTGTGATCCCGCTAGAGCACAATCCATCCCCATTTTGATTTGGATCTTCGGAATATTTGGATTCAAGGTACATATTGTTTGTGATGTTGTTTGATAATGTTTTTGACCTTTTTTTTTTTTCATCTGCTTTATTTATTTTACACCCCTGACCTTATTTTTTTTTATTTTTTCGTCTGCTTTATTTATTTTACACCCCTGACCTTATTTATATTTTTTTTTGTCTGCTTTATTTATTTTACACCCCTGACCTTATTTTATTATTTTTTCGTCTGCTTTATTTATTTTACACCCCTGACCTTATTTTTTTTTTTTTTCGTCTGCTTTATGTATTTTACACCCCTGACCTTATTTTATTATTTTTTCGTCTGCTTTATTTATTTTACACCCCTGACCTTATTTTATTTTTTTTTCGTCTGCTTTATTTATTTTACCCCCCCACCATTTTAGACGTTTGTAAACTGTATATTAAATGTTAACTGAAAAGTTTAATTTATTTTTTTTATATATTTTTTATTTTATTCTTTATTTTATTTTGTTTAAACACTTTATTAATAGTAATTAATTAGTAATTAACTTTTCTCTTCTTTACCGTACAGGTTGCACATAATGAACCTCTCCACCGCGGAGCGTATGATTGTGGCAGTTGCACTGTCAATGGAGGCAGATCGTCAGGAAGAGGCGCGGGTGGAAGAGAGGCGCTCCAAGCAAAAGCGTCGCATGTGGACCAGGGAATGGCTGGAGCAGAGGTCCAAATTCTCCCACATGCATCTAGTGAGGGAATTGCAGGAGAAGAATCCGCAGGATTTCCGGAATTATCTACGGATGTCGGAGGATTCATTCAAGCTCCTACTGGAAGCTGTGAAGCCACTCATTGAACGGCAGGATACCCAGATGCGTGCAGCTGTTTCAGCAGAGGAACGTTTGGCAGTAACGCTACGATTTCTGGCAACCGGACGTTCAATGAAGGATTTGCAATATTCTGCTGCAATTTCTCGGTCACTGCTTGGAGAACTAATTCCGGAGACATGCAACGCCATCGTCCGCAGTTTACGGAGCTACATGCCTTTTCCCAAATCAGTGGCGGAATGGCAAATTATTGCCTCTGATTTTGAAAGGATTTGGCAGTTCCCAAACTGTGGTGGTGCCTTGGATGGCAAACATGTGCGGATCACGCAACCAGCCAAAAGCGGATCCTTTTTTCATAACTACAAGGGCTACTTCAGCGTGATCCTCATGGCCCTTTTTAATGGCAATTATGAGTTTATTGACGTTAATGTTGGCATTAATGGAAGGGTTTCTGACGGTGGCATTTTGGAGCACACAAGTTTTGGTGAACGGTTGTTTAATAATAAACTTAACTTGCCAACCAACATGGACACCACCGCCAACCTAAACTTTGTTTTTGTGGGTGATGAAGCCTTCCCCCTTCATGAGCATCTTGTTAAACCGTATCCACAAAAGACTTTGACAGGGGAAAGGCGGATTTTTAACTACAGACTGTCTAGGGCACGGCGCGTTGTGGAGAATGCCTTCGGCATAATGGCCAACCGCTTCAGGATTTTCCACACACCAATCAACATGAAGCTGGAATCGATAGACTGGGTGGTGTTGGCCTGTTGTGTGCTGCACAATTTTCTAAGAAAACGCGATGCTGGTACTTACAGTCCGCCAGGCTTCATGGACTCGGACAGCAATGGTGACGTGGTGCTTGGAGAATGGCGTGACAATGATCCCGCTATTGCAGGCCTTCAACCTGTCAATCAAGGCAGGAGCAAGGACAATGCGAAGGCCAGCAGAGACAAGTACTGCCATTACTTTAATGGGCCTGGTGCAGTGAGTTGGCAGCATCAGGTCTAGTTAGATTTTGAGAATGTTTTACTTTACCCTTTTTTTAACAATGTTTTTATAATAAATTATTTTTTATTTTAAAAATGCATTCGTGTTTTTTTCAATTATTTTACCAATATGGGAGAAGGGCTAATGATGGGTGAGATGTGGGGAGGGAGTAATGAGGATGGCAACGAGACATGTTACCAGCAGCTGTAGTTTTTAAAATCTTTTCAAAGGCTTTTTTGTTGTCTATTTTTGGTTTTACATTGTATCTACTTGTCACACACGTGGTCATGGGAGTACCATCAGTCATAGGAGTTAATTGTTAAAAAAATAAAGAAAAAAGTTTCAAATATTTTCAATTATTTTAAGGGCCTATGGTCTCACTAGCGTTCAAACATTATAATTATATATAACAGATAATACACCACAGCTGCATATATAAAGTTTAAATATATAATATATATATTTTAGTCATATATGAAAGATTAAAAAATTGTTATACATATATTTGAAAATTCTTGGGAGGTAAAGGTCAACATTCACCAGGGAATCACAGCTATTCACAGATATGCGACGTCATTATGATCGCAATGTGACTACTCACACACTGCAGCTACACAGATATGCAAACAGATATGCAAAAAGCTATTGTGATTTGCAAGGTGATTAGCGAGCCCCAGCCATAAAGATATGCGACGTCATTGTGATCGCAATGTGACTACTCACACACTGCAGCTACACAGATATGCAAACAGATATGCAAAAAGCTATTGTGATTTGCAAGGTGATTCGCGAGCCCCAGCCATAAAGATATGCGACGTCATTGTGATCGCAATGTGACTACTCACACACTGCAGCTACACAGATATGCAAACAGATATGCAAAAAGCTATTGTGATTTGCAAGGTGAAGATTGTCACGAGCCCCAGCCATAAAGACATGACACCGCCATTGTGATCGCCTAGCTTGGAACAGTGGTACTGCGATTGCAACATCATCTCATATCTGTGCTTGGCTGGCGCATGGCTGCTGCGGTCAATTTTCAATCGCAAAACCGTTTTGCGTCGTGAGTGCGGCCGCACGTAACGTGCGCACGCTGTGACGTCATGGCGCTGGCGTTGCCCAATGTGCTGTTGTTTGTAATGGCGGCAATGGCGGCGGCGAGACAGAGACAGCGCGGCCCAAAATGGACGGACGAGGAGGTCCGTTATCTCATAAAGAAGACGGACCTCTGGGATTACCACTGCAGGCTACCTGTGGCGCATCCGATGCGCCACAAAAGGGTATGCCTGCAGAGGATCCGGCGGGGCCTGCAGAGGAGATTTAATGTGCGTCGCACAAGAGCACAGATCAGAAAGAAGCTGGCGGACCTGCGATATCGCTCACGCGATAGGGTCGCCAGCATCCGGGCCCAGCTCCGCGGCCTCTGAGTGAGTATTGATGAGGGTATCTGGATAGGTTATGTTTTGTGGGGTAGGCTACTTTCACACTTTCGCGTTTTTGCATGCGTTTGGGTTTTTTTGGCGCATGCGTTGTCTATGTGTCACATTTCTATCATCTCTGTCTCCATCATCTCTGGCTCTATCATCTGTCTCCATCATCTGTCTCAATCATCTCTGTCTCCATCATCTCTGTCTCAATCATCTCTTTTTTTTGACCGGAAAAAAAAATGCAACATGTAGCGTCTAGCGCGTATGGGCGCACACCGGGAAAATGCGCAGTGATAGGGCAGGCAGTGAAGGGAGTACCAGTCGTGAGGGTGTTTACAGGCATAAATGGAAGTACTGGCAGTAACGGGGTTAGTAGAAGGATTATTTGACTGAATTGTATATTTTATTTACAGCACCACCTTCACCAGCTGCCCCTCCACCTCCATCTCCTTCCCCGGCTACCCCTCCACCACCATCCTCACCACACCTCTCCATCCCTTCAACCCCTTCCCTGGCAGCAACCCCCCCTCCACAGTTGGGGTCTTCCAGTCCTTCTGGAAATGGATTCTCTCCAGCATCATCCCGTCACACGGATGCAGGCTCCCCATCAGGTAATTAACGCACATTATGTAAGCTTCAGACAAGTTTGAGAACTTTGTAAGGTCTTATGTGTAATGGCTGTTGTGATATAAATTTTTTTTTCTGTGTTTCCCTAGCCGGCGGACCAACAGGTTCTGGGTGGGCGGTCAGCGGGTCGTCTGACGAAAACCGTAAGTGTTAATAAACATAACATGTACATGTTGATGTTGCAACAGAATTCACTATTAACTGTTACCTTTTCCTCCACAGAAATCCCGACTGCCCAGGACCTGTTGGTGTCCCACCGCCGGGTGATGGCGAAAATGAGCAGCGCTGTGGCAGCGATGCAGACAGCGGTGGCAGAGCTGCAAAGTGCAATGGGAGCTCTGCATCAGCACGGGGTGATGCTGGAGAGGGCAGCGGCTGGACACCGCGGCCCTCATTAAGTTATTTTTTTTGTAATTATTTTTTATTTTGTTAATAATTAGTTTATAATTTTTTATTTTGTTATGTTACTGTTTTTTGTTTTTGTTTACATTTTATATCTTTATTTAAAAAAAAAAATATATAAATATGACAATAATATATATTTAATATTTTACGCTAATCAACGCAGGTGTGGTGTATTATTTTTTAGTATAAGGTTTTAGCGCTAGTGTGACCAGGGCCTTAAAAAAAAATGTTAATTTTTGATATTTTTTTCATTTCATTTTTTCCCTATGGTGGAACACCTATGATAGCTAGTACTCCCATGACCTCATGTGTGACAAGTAGATGTAATAAATATACATTTTAATAGTTGACATCACATAAGAAAAGACCACAATTCATTAGATAAATAATTTTTTTTATTAAAAAAGGTATCAATGTAAAAATATAAAAACAACCAAAAAAAACTTTTGTAAAACATTTTAAAAACTACAACTGCTGGTAAGATGGATCATTGCCATTACCACGCTGCCTCTGCGGTGAATAAAAATAAGGGGGAGCACCAGCGTTTGGGTTTATCCCAACTGGGTTTGGCACAGGATTGTGCGGCCATGAGTAGTCCGGGTACTGCGGTCTTGGCATGACGACATATCTGTTGTCAAGGTTTCCAAAAGACGCTTGAGTCAGTACCTCTAACATCAGTCTCTCAGCATGAAGCCGCTGAACAGGATCCAGAGTAGGCAGCTTCTCATTAGCAAAATATGCAAAGCCAGTTATTTTAGGTTCTTTTTCTGCCGTAAGAACTTTTTTCGCAATTTCCACCAATTCAGGAGTAGCCGAGGTGGGAGCCGAGGTGGGAGCCTTCCTTTTCGTTCCTGAAAGTGAAAGCCGCCTCCACACAGATGATGGTGGCTCGACTACTTCGTCTATGATCAACGGCATGCTGTCTTGTTCAGTTACAGGTGTGGAGACCGCCTCTTCTGTGCCCTGCATGAACAAAAAACAAATGGTAAATCACAAAGAAAAAGAAATTAATCTTCACACTATAACACCCATATACAGCAAAAATGTGAAAACGACACTTGTAAATGGATAGGCCTCAACCGTTGAGCTACATAAATTATCAGTACATGAAGGGATATATTCTGCCATTTTATCTACATTTCACAATAATATTTTTTAAATTTAAGTCCACTTTGGCATGTACATTAAAATGTGTTGTAATACAAAGGTACTTACATGTATGACAGGGGAGTCCGGCTGGATCACTGGGTCTAGATCCGACATGGATGTCCCTTGTCTGGGTACTTCTTGGTCCCTTGTAAAAGCGAACAGATCAAAGTACCACAGTTGGGGGACATAAACTTCTTCGGCCCCCGCTCCAGATTTGGTAGAATTTATAACTTTATTGAGCTCTTTTTTGTACACCGTGCGGAGGGCCTGAATCCGTTTTTTCACCGTTGACTCATCCGCCGGTTCATCTGGGTAACGGTTCTTGCAGAGCTCCACCAGTTTTTGGTAGGCGTCCTTCTTTTTCAACCGGTTACAGTAATCTGCAGACTTAATTTTCCAGAGGCACGGCATTGAGCGGTACAGCTCGATAAAATCACGCAAAAACTCCTGCTTATCAGACATCTGTAATAAAAAAATGATTATGTGAGAACAGCAGAATGGTTAAATAAAATGCTTACATAGTCTACAACATAGAACACAGCAGGGATCACAAAATGGTGGTTGTGGGCGACGCAGGAGTAAACATAGATAGAGCTGGGATCATAAAATGGTGGGCGTGGGCGGGGGCCGAACAAAACAATGGGATAAAAAACCTAGATGAACAATTACGCAAAAAACAGCAGGGATCACAAAATGGTGGTTGTGGGCGACGCAGGAGTAAACATAGATAGAGCTGGGATCATAAAATGGTGGGCGTGGGCGGGGGCCGAACAAAACAATGGGATAAAAAACCTAGATGAACAATTACGCAAAAAACAGCAGGGATCACAAAATGGTGGTTGTGAGCGACGCAGGAGTAAACATAGATAGAGCTGGGTTCATAAAATGGTGGGCGTGGGCGGGGGCCGAACAAAACAATGGGATAAAAAACCTAGATGAACAATTACGCAAAAAACAGAATGGATCACAAAATGGTGGTTGTGGGCGACGCAGGAGTAAACATAGATAGAGCTGGGATCATAAAATGGTGGGCGTGGGCGGGGGCCGAACAAAACAATGGGATAAAAAACCTAGATGAACAATTACGCAAAAACAGCAGGGATCACAAAATGGTGGTTGTGGGCGACGCAGGAGTAAACATAGATAGAGCTGGGATCATAAAATGGTGGGCGTGGGCGGGGGCTGAACAAAACAATGGGATAAAAAACCTAGATGAACAATTACGCAAAAAACAGCAGGGATCACAAAATGGTGGTTGTGGGCGACGCAGGAGTAAACATAGATAGAGCTGGGATCATAAAATGGTGGACGTGGGCGGGGGCCGAACAAAACAATGGGATAAAAAACCTAGATGAACAATTACGCAAAAAACAGCAGGGATCACAAAATGGTGGTTGTGGGCGACGCAGGAGTAAACATAGATAGAGCTGGGATCATAAAATGGTGGGCGTGGGCGGGGGCCGAACAAAACAATGGGATAAAAAACCTAGATGAACAATTACGCAAAAAACAGCAGGGATCACAAAATGGTGGTGGTGGGCGCAGCATGAGTAAACATAGACAGAGCTGGGATCATAAAATGGTGGGCGTGGGCGGGGGCCGAACAAAACAATGGGATAAAAAACCTAGATGAACAATTACGCAAAAACCAGCAGGGATCACAAAATGGTGGTTGTGGGCGACGCAGGAGTAAACATTGACAGAGCTGGGATCATAAAATGGTGGGCGTGCCTGAACAAAACAATGAAAAAACATGATGGACGACAATGGTTAACAACAGCAGAGATCTAAAATGGATCGGTAAAATTAAAGACAAAAGAAAAATTAAATGTGACAAAAAAAATACCTACCTTACAAAACTTGTGTGATTCTGAAAAATAATAGGGAAACTAGCGTCACAAACTGGATCGCAGAGGATACGCCACAGACTGGATCGCAAAAAAAACCCAACGTAGAACGTAGCAACCGAAATAGTGGCGTAAACTGGATCTCAGTAGCTACCAAGGCTAGCAGGACACACTGGGTGATTTGAAAGAACCGCTTCTGCTCGAGAGCAATGGAGAGGAGTGCTGATACGTCGTCTTTTATGACGCGGTCATCCAATCACAAAGCGGGAGAGCTGTGATAAATATCTATGACATACATAGTGACCACCAATCTGTGATGAGGGGCGTGCAAAAGGTTGTGCTCAGTCACGCCTATCGAGGTCGTGATCTTTCACAGTACATGCAGTGTGGCACATCCCAACGACCGCCAAAGTCGTTAAAAAGATCGCTAACCGCTGATGCGCCGTTAATGAGATCGTCAAGTATGGCAGCTACTAGCGACCTTAAAACGATCACACCAACGATAGCGTCGTTATCGTGATCGTTAGCGGGAACGTTTAGTGTGGCAGTACCTTAAGTCCCCCTAAGTTCAAGTGGGAGATTCGAGAAAAGGTGGTGGAGAATGAAAGGGCTAAAATCCTGTGGGACTTCAAGATCCAGACGGATAAGCAGGTGTTGGCTAACCAACCAGACATTGTGATAGTAGACAAGGATCAGAAGACAGCAATGATAATAGATGTGGCAGTGCCAAGTGACAGCAACATGAAAAGAAGGAATATAAGACAAATGAGAACTGGAGAAGATGTGGAAGGTGTAGACAACAGTGATTCCAGTGGTGCACTTGGAGCAGTGACCCTTAAGTTGGGAAAATGGCTACAACAGATTCCAGGAGCAACATCTGAACTCTTTGTCTGGAAAAGTGCAATGCTGGGAACAACTAAGATCCTGCGAAAACCCCTCAAATTCCCAGGACCCGAGAATGAGAGAGGACAAAAAATACCACCCCCATTGGGGGGTGAGAAGGAAGTTTATACATACAGTGGCATGTAAATGGGCACCCCTGGTCAAAATTACTGTTATTGTGAACAGTTAAGCAAGTTGCAGATTAAATGATGTCTAAAAGGATTAATGTAAAAGATGATACATTTCCTTTGTACTGTATTTTAGGAAAAAAAATATATTTTTTTCATATTTTACATTTTAAAAATTGCAAAAAGGAAAATAGGACAATGTAAAAGTTAAGGCACCCTTGGAGACTTGTGTGTTCAGATAACTTTTTTCAAGTTTTCAAGTTGCCCTTTTCTCAGTTCAAAATTTAATTAAGAAATGGCAATTAACAGGAATAGTGGAGGTCAAGATAAGGTCTTAAAGAACAAGCAAAATTTCAGTGAGAGCTGCTCATAGGAATCCTAGAGAGGCAAATAAAAAAAGATTTAGCAGACTCTGAAGTTGTGGTACATTGTTCTACTGTTCAGAGACACTTGCACAAATATGGCTTTCATGGAAGAATCATCAGAAGAAAACCTCTCCTGCATCCTCACCATAAAATTCAGAAGTATGCAAAAGAACACCTAAACAAGCCTGATGCATTTTGGAAACAAGTCCAGTGGACCGATGAGGTTACAATAGAACTCTTTGGCCACAATGATCAAAGTATATGTGGAGAAAAAAGGCACAGAATTTCAAAAAAAGAACATCTCGCCAACCTCCATGGGGGTGGATCAATCATGCTTTGGGGTTGTGTTGCAGCCAATGGCATGGGGAACATTTCATGGGTAGATGAAAGAATGGATTCAATTCAATTTCAACAAATTCTTAATGCAAACATAACACCATCTGTAAAAAAGCTGAAGTTGAAAAGAGGATGGCTTCTACAAATGGATAATGATCCTAAACACACATCAAAATCCACAATAGATGACCTCAAGAGGCGCAAGCTGAAAGTTTTATCATGGCATTCACAGTCCCCTGATCTGAACATCATTGAAAATCTCAGGAATCTCACAGAACTGGAAGAATTTTCCAAGGAAGAATGGATGAAAATCCCTCAAACAAGAATTGAAAGACTATTGTCTGGCTACAAAAAGCTACAAGCTGTGATACTTTCAAAAGGGGGCGGTACTAGGTACTAACCATGCAGGGTGCCCATACTTTTGCTTCTGCCCATTTTCCTTTTTGTATTTTGTAAAATATAAAAGATGAATATATATTGTATATATATATATTATAGTCCAGCGGGGTTGATGCAGTGTGACAGGTCAGGCAGTGACCCAGGAAAGTTCAAAACAAAATCTCTTTTAGGCTAAGTGCACACGATCAGGAATAATTGCGTTTTTTTCGTGGTTTTTCCGCGGTTTTCCGCGGTAAAAACGCGATAAAAACGCAAGCATTAAGCATCCTATACATGTTAATTGATTCCGCATGTTTTGGCCACATGTTGCGTTTTTTTTCCGCGAAAAAAACGCTTCGCGGAAAAAATAGCAACATGTTCATTAATTTTGCGGAATGTAAGCGGTTCATGTGCGGTGGTACCCAGGGTCTGGAGGAGAGGAGACTCTCCTCCAGGCCCTGGGTACCATATCCCTGGTAAAACAATAATTAAAATAAAAAATAATGATATCCTCACCTTCCGGCGGCCCCCGCAGCCTTCCCGCGGCCCCCGCAGCCTTCCCGCCTTCAGCGATGCTCCCGGCAACTCCCGGTCCCAGGAGTGCTTTGCGAGAATCACCCAGATGGCATAGCGGTCTCGCGAGATGCTACGTCATCGGTGTGATTTGTCGCAAAGCACTCCTGGGACCGGAGTTGCCGGGAGCGTCGCTGAAGGCGGGAAGGCTGCGGGGGCCGCCGGAAGGTGAGAATATCATTATTTATTATTTTTTTTTATTATTTTTACATTAGATCTTTTTACTATTGATGCGGCATAGGCGGCATCAATAGTAAAAAGTTGGTCACACGAGTCAAACACTATGTGTGACTCGTGTGACCAATCTGTCAATCAGTTTTCCAAGCGATGCTACAGATCGCTAGGAAAACGCTAGCATTCTGCAAGCTAATTACGCTTGCAAAACGCTATTATTCTGGCGGGAATCAGCATACAAAAAACGTGCGTATTTCCTGCGGGAGAAGTGCGGGATTGCCGCGGAAATTTCCGCGGCAATTCCGCAACATGTGAACTTAGCCTTAATGTTCAGCGTACTCACAAAAAATACACAGCACACGATATCCTCCGGTTCGCAGCCGGGAAACAGGACAGTCCACCTCCGATTCGCAGCTGGGAACACGACAGTCCACCTCCGTTTCACAGCTGGGCACAAAACAGTCCACCTCTGGATGGCAGTCGGGCACAGGACAGTCCACCTCCGGTTCACAGCCGAGTACAAGACAGTCTACCTCCGAGACCTGTTGCCGTGGGCGACTGCACCGCTGTGTATGCTGAGGGTTGCCAGGCCTTTTGGCTCCGCTTGGCCCTGTGTTCCCTCACACAGGTGGAGCTCTGCAGAGCCTTCTGCTCAGCAAGCTTGCAAGACCAAACTGACACACCCAACCCTCTGCTTCAGGGCTTCTTTTTAGGCCACATGGAAAACATGGCCGGGAGGGAAACGGACTGCCCCACTACCATCCTGCAGTCCGTTTCAAAAATAAAAGCCTATGGCAGGTTTTCTTAAATCTGCCTTGGACAAATAGCTTGTCCAAGACCAACACTTACTTTTATTTTGCATTGCAATCACAGCTATGCCTGTGACTGCAATGCACTCCTGCGACCTCAATATGCCTCTGTGCGTCTCCTGGGGGACATATAGAGACCCTCGCATATGACACCGGTCATTGCCTCACATTATATACACTGCTCAAAAAAATAAAGGGAACACTCAAATAACACATCCTAGATGTAAATGAATGAAATATTCTCATTGAATACTTTGCTGTGTACAAAGTTGAATGTGCTGTCAACATAATCACACAAAAATCATCCATGGAAATCAAATTTTTGAACGATTTGAGGCCTGGATTTGGAGAGACCCCCAAAATGAAAGTGGAAACAAGTCCAAATGAAAATCAAAACAAGACAAAATTAAAGTGGAAACAAGTCAAAATGATGCTCAGTATTGTGTGTTGCCTCCACATGCCTGTATGACCTCACTACAATGCCTGGGCATGCTCCTGATGAGGCGGCGGATGGTCTCCTGAGGGATCTCCTCCCAGACCTGGACTAAAGCATCCGTCAACTCCTGGACAGTCTGTGGTGCAACGTGATGTTGGTGGATGAAGCGAGACATGCTGTCCCAGATGTGCTCAATTAGATTCAGGTATGGGGAACGGGCAGGCCAGTCCATAGCTTCAATGCCTTCATCTTGCAGGAACTGCTGACACACTCCAGCCACATGAAGTCTGGCATTGTCCTGCATTAGGAAGAACCCAGGGCCAAAGGCACCAGCATATGGTCTCACAAGGGGTCTGAGGATCTCATCTCGGTACCTAATGGCAGTTAGGCTACCTCTGGCGAGCACATGGAGGGCTGTGTGGCCCTCCAAAGAAATGCCACCCCACACCATTACTGACCCACTGCCAAACCGGTCATGCTGAAGGATGTTGCAGGCAGCAGATCGCTCTCCACGGCGTCTCCAGACTCTGTCATGTCTGTCACATATGCTGAGTGTGAACATGCTGCCTGCAACATCCATAAGCATGACCGGTTTGTCAGTGGGTTAGTAATGGTGTGGGGTGGCATTTCTTTGGAGGGCCACACAGCCCTCCATGTGCTCGCCAGAGGTAGCCTGACTGCCATTAGGTACCGAGATGAGATTCTCAGACCCCTTGTGAGACCATATGCTGGTGCCTTTGGCCCTGGGTTCTTCCTAATGCAGGACAATTCCAGACTTCATGTGGCTGGAGTGTGTCGGCAGTTCCTGCAATATGTAGGCATTGAAGCTATGGACTGGCCCGTCCGTTCCTCAGACCTGAATCCGATTGAGCACATCTGGGACAGCATGTCTCGCTCCATCCACCAACGTCACGTTACACCACAGACTGTCCAGGAGTTGACGGATGCTTTAGTCCAGGTCTGGGAGGAGATCACTCAGGCTCCATCCATTCTCCCATTGATGCGGTGAAGTAGTCCTGTGTCAGCAGAGAAACACCCCCAAAACATAATGTTTCCACCTCCATGCTTGACAGTGGGGACTGTGTTCTTTGGGTCATAGGCAGCATTTCTGTTCCTCCAAACACGGCGAGTTGAGTTAATGCCAAAGACCTCAATTTTTGTCTCATCTTACCACAGCACCTTTTCCCAATCACTCACAGAATGAATCAGGTGTTCATTGTCAAACTTCAGATGGGCCTGCACATGTGCCTTCTTGAGCAGGGGGACCTTGCGGGCATTGCAGGATTTTAAACCTTTACGGCGTAATGTGTTATCAATGGTTTTCTTGGTAACTGTGGTCCCAGCTGCCTTGAGATCATTAACAATTTCACCCGTGTAGTTTTAGGCTGATCTGTCACCTTCCTCATGATCAAGGATACCCCTTGAGGTGAGATTTTGGTAAACATTGTCCTCCATTTAAAATGGGCAAGGCACGTGGCAAGGGACATGATGGTGATAGTGCATGCAGAGACCGAGGCCGTGGCAAGCTGAAATTGTGCCACAACAAACACTCACATCTTCTCACCTGACCTTCCTGTCCCAATTACTAGAGGACCACAGCAGCACACCACTATTGAATCCCGAGCAGTGTCAAAAGGTTGGTGGTTGGATAGCGGATAATGCTTCCAGTCACTTTGCCACCACCACCAACACCGTCTTCCACATGGTCAAGTCTCAGTACCCATGAGTCTGGACTGCATATTCCTCACCCTGATCCTCCTTCCTCTCACCATGCCGAGTGCCCGGAGACAACTGAACCCACACTTGTACACTCCGAAGAGCTGTTCACTTTTCCATTTATAGATTCGGGCCTCTCGCCCGGTCCACTTGAAGCGGGGCAAGATGAGATCGCACGTAGCGATGCCCAAATATTTGAGCAGCCACGGTCACATGAAGACGACGGTGGGAAAGTGTCACAAGAGGTGGACGATGATGACAGTCAGGAGGAGGACCAGGGTGCGGAAGTGGAAGACGAGGTGGTGGATGATATAGTAACTGACTCAACCTGGCAGGAGAACATGCAGAGCGAGGACAGCAGCACACAGGGGGAGGGAGGCTTAGCACCCCAACAGTCAGGATGAAGCAGAGTGGTGGCAGCAGACAGAAGGCAGGCAACCATTCCCCGTAACACCAACACAACCGAATTTGACAGTACAACTGTTAGGTCTTCCCGAGTCTGGTTGTTTTTGAAAGACTCTGCCGATAACCCCAAAAAGGCCATTTGCACCACCTGTCAGGCCAGCATCATCAGGAGTAGCAAAACTACCAGCCTGACCACCACCAGCATGATCAGGCACATTGCAGCAAAGCACCCGATTTTGTGGGCCAAACCCCAGGGTCCAGGAACTGTGTCTGCGGGTGACACCACTGCTTCTTCCGCTGTTGTGCGTGCAAGCCAATCTCCTGTCCATGGTGGAGCCCTGCACCTATCATTGCACACACTCAACTAGCACCATTATCAAGCACGTCCTTGTCCCAGCGCAGCGTTCAGTAGCCCATACCCCAGTCCTTTGAACGCAAGCACAAATACGCAGCCAACACCCCACAGACCACACTACTAAATTCACACATTTTGCGACTGCTTGCACTTAAAATGTTGCCTTTTTGGCTCGTGGAGACGAAAGCTTTCCGCCGTCCCCCATTACACAAGCACGTGTCCCACAATATTAGCTGTGCCCTCAACAATGCAGATGCAGTTACTGGGAAAGTCCACCTATCCACAGACACGTGGACAAGTGTTTGTGGGCAGGGACGGTACATCTTGGTGATGGCACACTGGGTTAACATAGTGGAAACTGGGACCCAGTCGGACCTTGGGAAGGAACACGTCCTCCCGACGCCAAGGATTGCGGGTCCTAGGTCAATCAGGGTTGCCCTCACAGCCTCCATCTCCGAAATGACCACATCAGTCACAAGCTGGAAGAACTGCAGCACTGCCTCATCCAAGCGGCATCTGGCTGTGCTGAAGCTAATATGCTTAGGTGATAAACTGAACAATGCTGAAGATTTGTGGACAGCTCTGAAAGAGCAGGCAGATTTGTGGCTGACACTGCTGAACCTACAACCAGGCATCATCGTGTGTAACAATGGCCAAAACCTGGTGGCGCCTCTGAGGCAAGGCAAGCTCACACACGTACCATGCCTGGCCCATGTGCTTAACCTTGTGGTTCAGCGGTTTCTCAAAAACTATCTGGAGCTGCCGGATCTGCTTGTGAAAGTATGGCACCTGTGTGCAAATTTTAGAAATTCAGCTACAGCTTCCGCCGCCCTTGCCGTGCTTCAGCAGCGTTTGCAGCTTCTGTCTCACCAACTGGTGTGTGATGTCCCTGATATGGTAGCCAAGGAGGACAGTAACAAAAATAGCAGGGGCAGCTAGTCACCCAGAGAGGTTGGTAACTAATGGATTGCAGACCCCTAAACTAACCGCAGCCGTGGGACGTACCTACGTTGACCTAGACGCCTCGACACAGCTGGAGAGTTAGGTAAGCCTAAAGATAGAAAGGGGAAAGCTAACTGCCCCGGAGAAGCGTCCCAAAGAAATAGGTAGCCTCCACACATATATTGGCGATGAGACAAATGAAATACAAATGCAGGCAGAAAATAGAGTAAGCAAACGCTGGGGCCCAAAACTGTCTAGATAGAACAGGACAGAAAATAATACTTTCTGCAATCCAATAAAACCCTAGGAAAAATTCCAACACTTCTGATTCCAAAAAAACCCTGAAACCAAACGATCTCTCCAGCTATATCAGACCTCTGGTGTGAACAGGTAGCTACCCCGCAGCCACTGAAATAACAGGAACTGAACAAATGAACAGAGATAACTGAGAACAGAGACCAGCGCAGGCCCCAGCAGGGGGACCCAGCTGACCTCACTCAGAAGGCAGAAAAACAAAAGAAAACAAAACCACAGAAACGAGCAGAAAATAGCTTATCTAAAAGCTGCAGGAGCCCGCAGCAGCTGACTTCCAAACTGGACCAGGAAGAGAAAACTAATCACCGGTGAGGATCATGGGAAAGTTACACCCTTAAATCTCCCCAGTCATCACTCCCAGATCGTCCGTAGCTGGATCCTCAGCTGAAGGGCCTCTGTCAGTCAAGACCACTTCATTAATATCAACAGCCATCAGAGGGAGCCCCAACTCAGAATCCATAGCATTCACAACAGAAGGATTTGTGAGCAGGAGAGGGCAGTTGTGGACTACCAGCATTAACAAGGCCGTCGGTATTGAGTTCAGACTCCACACATAAGACCTCTGGAGTGGACATGGATGTCAGACATATGTACCATCCTCCAAAACTTTGAGAACTCCACCAATATGGTGAGCAGCGCCATAATTGGCGACACCATCCCACTTCTCTCTTCTGAAACGCTCTCTGCTCACAATCAAAAAGGATGCATTGCAGGCGGAGCACGATGAGATGGAGCAAGGAACCATACAGGATGATTACACACAGCCCAGCCTCATCTCATCCCAACATGGATTGGGTGACAATGAGGAAGAGGAGGAGGAAGAACAGGAGCTAGTTTCATGCACTACAGACGGTTCTACCTGCACAACTGTCATACCGTCTGTTCAGCGTGGATGGCCTGAGGACAGGGAGGAGGAGAGCATGGTCAGTTGTCCTCTTGTTGAGGACATGGAAGTTTTGCCTGTTAGCAGTCTGGCACGCATGGCTGAGTTTATATTATGCTGACTTTCCCGTGATCCTCGCATTCTCCAAATTTTGTGTGACAGTGATTACTGGTTGGTGACACTTCTAGACCCACGCTACAAGGAGAACTTTCTGTCTCTTATTCCTGAGGCGGACAGAAATACTAAAATGGGGCAGTACCAGAAGGCTCTTGTTGCGGAATTATTAAAAATTCCCCTCTTCAAACACTGGCAGCAGGGGTCACAGTTCCTTGGACAACCAAGGAGTACAGGCGAGAGAGACACAACTCCAATGCAGCAGAGGCAGGGGAACACTATCAAAGTTCTGGAAGAGTTTTCTCAGTCCCTCCATCGCACAGGCCCTGAGGCACGGAGTACTCTCACAAGGAGTGCAAAGTTTGGGAAGATGCTGAGGGAGTACCTTGCTGCCCGTACCAACGTCCTCTATGATTCCTCTGTTCCTTATAATTATTGGGTATCCAAGCCGGACACGTGGCATGAACTGGCTCTCTACGCCTTGGAGGTCCTGGCCTGCCATGCTGCTAGTGTTTTGTTAGAGCGGGTTTTCAGTACCGCTGGTGGAATTATAACTGATATGCGCATCCGCATGTCAACTGAAAATATTGACAGGCTGACTCTTATAAAAATGAACAAGGGCTGGATTAGGCCAAACTTCTCAACACCACCGAATGATAGCAGAGTAACATAAACTCAAATCCAGTGTCTTTTTTTGGGAGGTCTATTCCCATGCACCTCTTCACACCCACACATGGGTATACGCTTCCTGATTTTGGCTATTTGCTGTTGTCCTCCACCACATCACCAGGTTGACTGTGGTCCTTGATGCAACACCCACATAATTTTTTTAAAGGGCGTTTATGATGCCTGTAAAAAAAAAATTGGCATACAGTATGTTCATGTATACCCCCAGGGGTAAATGTTTGTCAGCCCATGCACTTAGTGCATGGGAATTACAAGTATAGGAGACCCGCTACTTTCCGATGGGAACATTTTTTAATGAGGCCCTCCTCCACGTCTCTTCCAAGGGGCATTAGAGTGCCTCAAAATTTTTGGCAGCCCTTGCATTCACTGCATAGGCAAACTCTATGGGAAACCCACTTCCTAATAATGGGAACATTGTTTTCAGGAGGCCCTCATCTACATCTCTTCCAAGGGGCATTGGAGTGTGTCCAAATTTTTGGCAGCCCTTGCATTCACTGCATAGGCAAACAGTATGGGCGAACCACTTCCTAATAATGGGAACATTGGTTTCAGGAGGCCCACCTGTATGTCTCAAATGGGTATTATGGTGCATTCAAATTTTTGGCAGCTCTTGCATTCACTGCATAGGCAAACAGTATGGGAGAA
>JARQOD010000003.1:441548550-441597629 GCA_033576555.1 Oophaga sylvatica | reverse complement strand
GGGACTAGGGTTAGGGTGTGTTGGGGTTAGAGTTGGAGTTAGAATTGGGGGGTTTCCGCTGTTTAGGCACATCAGGGGCTCTCCAAATGTGACATGGCGTCTGATCTCAATTCCAGCCAATTCTGCGTTGAAAAAGTCAAACGGTGCTCCTTCACTTCTCAGCTCTGCCATGCGTCCAAACAGTAGTTTATCCCCACATATGGGGTATCAGCGTACTCTGGACCCCAAGAGTTATTGTGCAATTTGTCCTATTTCTTCTGCTACCCTTGGGAAAATAAAAAACTGGGGGCGAAAATATCATTTTTGTACAAAAAAAAATATTTTTTTGTTTTTATGGCTGTACATTATAAACTTCTGTGAAGCACTTGGGGCTTCATAGCGCTCACCACACATCTAGATAAGTTCCTTGTGGGGTCTATTTTCCAAAATGGGGTCACTTGTTGGGGATTTCCACTGTTTAGGCGCATCAGGGGCTCTCCAAATGCGACATGACGCCCCCAGACCATTCCATCAAAGTCTGCAATCCAAAACGTCACTACTTCCCTTCCGAGCCCCAACGTGTACCCATACAGTAGTTTTCTCCCACATATTGGATATCAGCGTACTCAGGACAAATTGGACAACATCTTTTGGGGTCCAATTTCTCCTGTTACCCTTGTAAAAATAAAATATTGGGGCAAAAAAATCATTTTTGCAAAAAAAAAAAGGATTTTTTATTTTTACGGCTGTGCGTTATAAACTTCTGTGAAGCACTTCGGGGTTCAAAGTGCTCACCACACATCTAGACAAGTTCCTTGTGGGGTCTATTTTCCAAAATGGGGTCACTTGTGGGGGGTTTCCACTGTTTAGGCGCATCAGGGGCTCTCCAAATGCGACATGACGCCCCCAGACCATTCCATCAAAGTCTGCAATCCAAAACGTCACTACTTCCCTTCCGAGCCCTGACGTGCGCCCATACAGTAGTTTTCTCCCACATATTGGGTATCAGCGTACTCAGGACAAATTGGACAACAACTTTTGGGGTCCAATTTCTCCTGTTACCCTTGTGAAAATAAAATATTGGGGGCAAAAAAAATCATTTTTGTAAAAAAAAAAAGATTTTTTATTTTTACGGCTGTACCTTAGAAACTTCTGTGAAGCACTTCGGGGTTCAAAGTGCTCACCACACATCTAGATAAGTTCCTTGTGGGGTCTATTTGCCAAAATGGGGTCACTTGTGGGGGTTTCCACTGTATAGGTGCATCAGGGGCTCTCCAAATGTGACATGACGCCCCCAGACCATTCCATCAAAGTCTGCAATCCAAAACGTCACTACTTCCCTTCCGAGCCCTGACGTGCGCCCATACAGTAGTTTTCTCCCACATATTGGGTATCAGCGTACTCAGGACAAATTGGACAACAACTTTTGGGTTCCAATTTCTTCTGTTACCCTTGTGAAAATAAAATATTGGGGACGAAAAAATCATTTTTGTAAAAAAAAAAAAGATTTTTTATTTTACGGCTGTACGTTATAAACTTTAGTGAAACACCTGGGGGTTAAAAGTTCTCACCACACATCTAGATAAGTTCCTTGAGGGGTCTAGTTTCCAAAATGGCGTCATTTATGGGGTTTCCACTGTTTAGGCAGATCAGGAGCTCTCCAAACACGACATGGCGTCCAGCCAATTCTGCGTTGAAAAAGTCAGACGGCGCTCCTTCCCTTCCAAACTCTGCCATGCACCCAAACAGTGGTTTACCCCCACATATGGGGTATCAGCGTACTCAGGACAAATTGTACAACAACTTATGTGGTCCAATTTCTCCTGTTACCCTTGAGAAAATAAAAAATTAGTGACTAAAAGATAATTTTTGTGGGAAAAAAATAGGATTTTTTATTTTCATGCCCGGGCATTATAAACTTGTGTGAAGCACTTGGGGGTTCAAAGTGCTCACCAAAGATCTAGATAAGTTCCTTAGGGGGTATAGTTTCCAAAATGGGGTCACTTGTGGGGGGTTTCCACTGTTTAGGCTCATCTGGGGCACTGCAAACGGAACATGACCCCCATCAACGTCTGCATTCCAAAACGTTACTACTTCCTTTCCAAGCCCTGCCGTGCACCCAAACAGTTCCCCCCCCCCACATATGGGGTATCAGCGTACTCAGGACAAATTGGACAACAACTTTTGGGGTCCAATTTCCTTGGGAAAATTCAAAAATTTGGGACTAAAAAATCATTTTTGTGGAAAATTGTTTTTTTTTTTTTTCACACCCAGGCATTATAAGCTTTTGTGAAACACTTGGGAGTTCAAAGTGCTCACAACAGATCTAGATAAGTACCTTAGGGGGTCTAGTTTCCAAAATGGTGTCACTTGTGGGGGTTTCCACTGTTTAGGCGCATCAGGGGCTCTCCAAACACGACATGGCGTCCAATCTCAATTCCAGCCAATTTTAGTTTGAAAAAGTCAAACGGCGCTCCTTCCCTTACGAGCTCTGCCGTGTGCCCAAACAGTGGTTTTCCCCCACATATTGGGTATTGGCGTACTCAGGAGAAATTGCATAACAACCTTATTTGTCCATTTTCTCCTTTTACCCTTGTGAAAATAAAAAAAAAGTTTGTAAAAGATCATTTTTGTGGCTAAAAAGTTAAATATTCATTTTTTCCTTCCACGTTGCTTTAGTTCCTGTGAAGCACCTGAAGGGTTAATAATCTTCTTGAATGTGGTTTTGAGTACCTTGAGGGGTGCAGTTTTTAGAATGGTGTCACTTTTGGGTATTTTCTGCCATATAGACCCCTCAAAGTGACTTCAAATGAGAGGTGGTCCCTAAAAAAAATGGCTTTGTAAATTTTGTTGTAAAAATGAGAAATCGCTGGTCAACTTTTAACCCTTATAACTTCCTAACAAAAAAAAATTTTGGTTCCAAAATTGTGCTGATGTAAAGTAGACATGTGGGAAATGTTATTTCTTAACTATTTTATGTGACATATTTCTCTGTTTTAAGGGAATAAAAATTCAAAGTTTGAAAATTGCAAAATTTTAAAAATTTTCGCCATATTTGCGTTTTTTTCAAAAATAAACGCAAGTTATATCGAAGAAATTTTACTTCTAACGTGAAGTACAATATGTCACGAGAAAACAATCTCAGAATCGCGAAGATCCGTTGAAGCGTTCCAGAGTTATAACCTCATAAAGAGACAGTGGTCAGAATTGTAAAAATTGGCCCGGTCATTAACGTGCAAACCACCCTTGGGGGTGAAGGGGTTAATAAAAAAGAAGTTTAATGAAATAATCACACAGTTTTTGACCATATTTTATTTACCTGCTAAAACCATTTCCTGTAATAAAAATAAAATAATAAAGCAAAATTATTCTTACCAATCCGATGCACAGTCAGGTCCCACGGTGTAATCCTTCAGAAAGGGTTAATGTTTACTGCAGGGACCGCAGCTAATGCTGCAGCCTCACAGTAAACCCCCAAATGAATGAGCTCCTCTCCTGGCTGACAGGAGAGGAAGTGGAAAGCTTAATTGATTGCTTTCCACTTTCACTTCAGGTCAGCCAGGGACACAATCAGTGACGTCAGAGGGAACTGATTAACAAAAATAGGGGTTCCCTTCGAAAAAAAAATGGCGTGGGGTCCCCCCTATTTTTGTTAACCAGCCAGATGAAGCAGACCGCTGAGGCCTGGATTTTCAGGCTGTTAAGGAGCCAAGATCCATGGACCTTGCCAGCCTGATAATACCAGGCCACAGCAGTCTGCATATCTTGGCTGATTAACAAAAATAGGGGATCCCCTCGAAAAAAAATGGCGTGGGGTCCCCCCTATTTTTGTTAACCAGCCAGATGAAGCAGACCGCTGAGGCCTGGATTTTCAGGCTGTTAAGGAGCCAAGATCCATGGACCTTGCCAGCCTGATAATACCAGGCCACAGCAGTCTGCATATCTTGGCTGATTAACAAAAATAGGGGATCCCCTCGAAAAAATTGGCGTGGGGTCCCCCCTATTTTTGTTAACCAGCCAGATGAAGCAGACTGCTGAGGCCTGGTTTTTCAGGCTGGTAAGGATCCAATATCCATGCACCTTGCAAGCCTGATAATACCAGGCCACAGCAGTCTGCTTAGCTTGGCTGGTTAACAAAAATAGGGGATCCCCTCGAAAAAAAAACGGCGTAGGGGTCCCCCTATTTTTGTTAACCAGCCAAGTAAAATGCAGACTGCTGCGGCCTGGTATTAAAAGACTGTCAAGGCCCATGGATTTTGGCCCTCAACAGCCTGATAATACCAGGCTACAGCAGCCCCACATTTGGCGCATCAAAAGATGTGCCAATTGTGGCACTTTACCCAGCTCTTCCCACTGCCCTGTAGCGGTGGCAAGTGGGGTAATAAGGGGTTAATGTCACCGTTGATTGCACGGTGACAATAAGCCCGGTTAATAATGGAGAGGCGTCAATAAGACACCGATCCATTATTAATCCCAAAGTTATTAAATGCATAAAAAAAAGACAAAGCAAGAAAAAAGTATTTTAATGAAATAAAAGAGACAACACAGTTTTCATTTCTTTTATTGTACTCTCATTCCTGCGACGCCATCGATCTCCTGTAAAAAAAGAAAAAAAACAAACCAACAGTATACCACCTGTCCGACGCAGTCCATAGTAACGACAGTCCCACGACGATCCAGCTCTGCTACATCGCAATGACAGGCAGAGCCTGTCATCGCGACGCAGCACAGCTGATTACCTGCTTCCCCGGCGGTGACGTCATCGGACTGACTGCTTTACGGCCGGGATTACCCAGCAGTCACTGCAGTTATCGCGAGAAACTGCATGTGACCGCCGGGGAGAAGAGGATGGCGGCCATGAAGCAGTCCAGGCCGTGACCGCCGGAGATCTTCTGCCAGGTAAGTGCCGCTGACTCCTGACAGACCCGACCGACGGACACTGACAGTGACAGACCCGACCGACGGACACAGACAGTGACAGTGACAATCCCGATTCCGGTATCCGATATGACGAAAATATCGGTATTCGGAATCGAAAGCCCGATACAGCTAATATCGGCCGATACCCGATATTTGCAGTATCGTATCGCTCAACACTACTCCAGAGATAACGTCATCTATCAGGTACCTGGATGTAAATGTTATTTGTGATACTGACTAATTCTCATGTTTTTATTTATGTTAGGAGCATTAAAGGAGTTCTCCAGGTTTGTGATGAGTCTGCAGTCATTCTATGTGACTGCAGACATCTGAATTCTCACAGTGCGCACTGCACGCTGTCAGGATTCTCTCGTGCCGGTGATTTACATACATGCTGTCACATACTCACATGTGTGGCCTCACTCAATGGAAAGGAACGGAGCGAGGCCGGGCACGTCTAGTTGGAATGTGGCCAGAAGTATACAAATCACATTCTTGTGCTGACATGACCGTCCACAGGCAAAGGAGAATCCTAAAAGTGTGCAGAAGCCTGCAATGTCAGGATTCAGCTCTGCAGGTTCTAGTAGTCATCACATGGACATGTCACTCATATGTGACTTTCATACTTATGGTCCTGTGACGATCTTCTCTTCTTGCTTCTCTCAGTTTTTCACTGAACATTGAGAGCATTAGGGAGAGCAGCTCGTGGGTATACGACTAAGTGTGCAAATCGCATGTGTGCTTGGGCGGGGGGGGACGCCGAACCAAATTCTTGCCCCGGGTGCCAGAAAGCCTAGCTACATCTCTGCCCCAAAAGGGCAGGGAAGCAGGTCCAGACAGGAACTAGAATACAGGGAACCATGTAGCTGGTAGACAGAACAGGTACCGTATCAGGAATGGACAGGATGAGTTTAGGAACACAGAACAGCCTCAGGTATGGGATCACAGGTGCAGGCTTAGACTGGATTGATGAGGGTAGCGTTATCTGTGCAGACAGGACAGGCAGGATCAGATACAGGCAGGGTGGAAAGGCTCAGGTTCGGATTGGGCAGGGAAGGACGGACAGGGTTAGGTTCAGATAGGGCAAGTCGGCCACAAAGGGTCTGGTTCAGATAGAGCACAGGTACACGGACCTTAAAACTTGACAGCAGAAAACAGACAGAATACTGAAGTTGCTATGGCACTTCCCAATAGGGGAGGGTGCCTTAAATATTATACGCCTTTCAGCTATTGGCTGGGGACGCTTTCAGAAACGCATGCTGGCCCTTTAAAAGGCAGGTAGTGTGCGTGCACTAAGCACACATCCAGGAGACCTGCGTGCCGTGTACAGTTCCTGGGAGGAAGCAGGCGCCGAGGGAGCACGTATGGGTACACTGTCCCTGTCGGGAAGGGAAAGGGGGTTTGTGCACCGGCACTGTTCTAACACAAGCCCAGATCAAAATAGACTAAATGGACAAAAATGTATTAGGACACGCGCCTTAATCACTGAAATCAAGTTTTTCCGTCAGTCCCATTGCCCCTGATGTATATCATCCAGCATCTCACCCCCCTGGCATATAATATCCGGTCCCTGACCCCCACTGTATAACATTTGAACCCTCGGCCCTTGGTGTATAATATCCGGCCACTCACCCCCCAGTGAATCACCTCCACCCGCCCACCATGCCATCTGTTCTTACTAATGTGACAGATGGTGAAGAGCTCACTGATAGCAGTGCGGTCCTGTAATAGGAACCTCCAGTAACAAATCTGTTTATTACATTTCTTACTCCTAAATCTTCCCCCATCATCTGTGAGTGATATTAAGTGGAAACCCCATAACATTACAGAGGGAGGGGCTGAGTGCTGAGGAGCAGAGGACAGAAAAGTTACTACCAATGCTATGCTGACTCCATAACTACAGAGTCCAAACATCCTCTGGTATTACCGTAGGCACAGAAACTGCACCCCTGCCGGGAGCTTCATGGCTTAGTAGGTGCTTGCGGCCTTACATCACCAAGCACAATGCCGAGCATCGGATGGAGTGGTGTGAATCCAACACCACTGGACTCTGGATGAAACGTGTTCTGTGCAGTGACGGATCACACTTCTCTATCTGGCGTCTGATGGAGGAATCTGGGTTTGGTGATTCCAGGAGAACGTTACCCGCCTGACTGCATTGTGCCTGCTGTACATTTTGGTGGAGGAAGGGTAATACTATGGGCTTTTATCAGGGTCGGTTTTGGCTCCGTACATCTAGTAAATGAAAGTCTTAATACTTCAGCATACCGAACAATTGTAGCTTCCAACTTTGTGAGAACAGTTTGGAGAAGATCTTTTTATTTCCAAGTGTACAAAGGTCTATAAAGTTTGGTATGAAATAACATGACCCGCTGTAATGTATGTAGTACAGTTCATATAGCGTCTTGTGCTTGGGTGCGATGAAAACACAGGAGTCACAGGTTTGATATAGAAAGTCTTGTATTACTTCATACAAGTTGGCAAAAATAGTCACACAGTTTGCAGACACAGAAGCAGGAGACACAGCAGGCCAGAGTAATCTAAGCTCAGCAATCACTCTCCACAACAGGTTCAGGATCTTCTTCTCTGTTACCGTAAGTCCATGCAAACGTGGGTCTTTCAAAGAGCAGGGTTCAGAGTCCACAAGTGCTTCAGAGTTCCTCAGTAGGAATAGCTGGAGTACAAGGTCCAAGGCTTTAGGAGTCAGGTCACAGGTTCACTGCAGGCTAGATTCTGAAGCACTGATTGCTCAGCTGTGGCTGCTTAAGAAGCAAAAGGAGAGAATCAGGGCGGGAACATGCAAGCTGGAAACTCCATTTTGACTGAGGGCAAGATAGCTGCAGCAAGACAGAAAGTAAAATGGCTGACGAACAAACTGAGTTTCAGGAACATGTACACAGAACCTTACATTACTCCCCCCTTAGGGACAACCTCCGGATGACCTTAGGCCAGGCTTGTGTGGGTACCTCTGATGAAACTGACGGAGCAAGCGAGGAGCATTAACGTTATTGACTGGTTCCCATGAGTTGTCCTCCACTGGGTAGCCCTGCCATTTAATCAGATATTGTAACTGATTTCTATACAACCTGGAATCTAAAATCCTTTCCACCACAAATTCTTCCTGACCATCGACTAGCACTGGGTCAGGGCAAAGAGAAGAACGTCCAGGAAACGTATTGGGTGTCGCAGCCTTTAGTAGGGATACATGAAAGACAGGGTGAAGTCTCATAGTTCTGGGCAGTTGAAGACGACAAGCAACGGCACTTATAATTTTACTGATTTTATAGGGTCCAATGTACTTATGTCCCAACTTAGACGATGGAATCCTTAACTTAAGATTTCTGGTTGACAGCCAGACCAAGTCTCCTACCTTGAAAGCTGGTGCAGGTTTACGAAATTTATCTGCTGCTTTCTTGTACCTTTCCTGAGCCGATTCCAGATTCTCCTTTAGAAGATCCATATTCTTCTGTAAAGACGTGATTCTTTCAGCCACTGCTGGTAAGGGCGTTTCTATGGGAAATCGTGGTAGAATGTTAGGATGATAACCTAGATTAGAGTAAAAAGGAGACTGCTTAGTGGAGGCACTCTGAGAGTTGTTATACGAGAACTCAGCTAATGGAAGTAGATCCACCCAATCATCCTGTAGGTGGCAGATAAAGCAGCGGAGATACTGCTCCAGGGTTTGATTGGTTCGTTCGGTCTGTCCATTAGTCTGGGGATGAAAAGCAGAAGAAAGGTTTACTTTAATGTCCAATGCTGCACAGAAATTTTGCCAAAACCTAGAAGTGAATTGCACCCCTCGATCCGAAATAACCTCATCCGGTACTCCATGTAAGCGAAACACATCTTTAATCATCAAATCTGATGTCTGTTTTGCAGTGGGTAAGCCGACACAAGGGATAAAATGAGCTGCCTTTGTTAGACGGTCAACCACCACTAGAATGGTGTTCTTCCCTTGAGAGGTTGGTAACTCCACAATGAAGTCCATAGAAATGGATCCCCACGGGCGGGACGGGGTGGGAAGAGGCTGTAACAGACCAGTTGGTGAGGAGCGAGGTGTTTTGCATCTTGCACAGACTTCACATGAAGTGACATAGTTTAAAACATCCTTCTGCAAGTGGGCCACCAAAAGAAACGAGAGAGAAATTCCTGTGTCTTTAGAATTCCTCTATGCCCAGCTATCTTGGAATCGTGAATGAGTTGCAATACTCTCAATCTGACTGTTTCAGGAATATACAGGCGTTGTCCCTGAATCCACACACCATTCTTAAAGACAAGACTTACGTCCCTTGGGGGTTGTGCCAAAAAGGAATCCGCATGGTATGCTTCCTTGATGTCCTTAAGTAGGTCTTGATTATGAATTACTCCTAGGAATCTAGAGTCAGGAAGAATAGTCTTAGGAGGAGTAATTGGACGTGTCTCTGCTGAGTAAATCCTAGAGAGTGCATCAGCCTTTCCATTGCGCGATCCTGGTCTATAAGAAATGATAAAATTAAATTGGTTTAAGAAAAGATTCCAGCGAGCCTGGCGAGGAGTCAGGCACTTAGCCGACCTGATAAACTCAAGGTTACGATGGTCTGTCAGGACGACTATTTGCTGTGCAGCTCCCTGAAGAAGGTGTCTCCATTCTTTGAAGGCGGCAATAATGGCCAACAACTCTCTATTGCCCACATCGTAGTTCCTCTCAGCCGAAGACAACTGCTGGGAAAAGAAGGCACAGGGATGCAAGACATTCTTCTCACCTGTTCTCTGAGAGAGTATAGCTCCAACGGCACAGTCTGAAGCATCCACCTCTATTATGAAGGCAAGCTCGGGGTTGGGATGTACTAGGATAGGTGCAGTGGTAAATTTATCTTTTAGACGGGAAAATGCTTCCTGGGCTTGGGGAGTCCAGGAGAACCTAGACTCTTTCCGGGTAAGTTGGGTGATAGGTGACACTACCTCAGAGAAATTTCTAATGAAACGTCTATAGAAGTTGGCAAACCCGATGAAGCGCTGTACCTCCTTCACATTTCTAGGACTTGGCCAATCCTTGATGGCTTGGGTTTTGCTTCCATCCATACTAATTCCTTGTGTAGACAGTACATACCCAGAAATTGAATTTCGGTCCTATGGAATTCACACTTTTCAAGTTTGATGTAAAGATGATTTTGTCTTAAACGTTCCAAGACCATTCTCACATGTCCATGATGTTCCTCTGTGGAGTTAGAAAAAATTAGAATATCATCCAAATAAATTACCACGAATGTATCTAGGAGATCCCTGAAGATGTCATTCACCAAGTGTTGGAAAGTGGCTGGGGCGGTACTCAGAACAAAAGGCATAACTAGATATTCAAAGTGTCCATAGCGTGACCTGAATGCAGTCTTCCATTCATCCCCAGGTCTAATACGGACTAAGTTATAGGCCCCACGAAGATCTAGTTTAGAGAAAATTTTGGCATGTCGCACTCTCTCCAATAACTCAGGGATTAAAGGCAATGGATAACGGTTTCTAATAGTAACCTTATTGAGTTCCCTATAGTCTACGCATGGTCTCAGAGATCCATCTTTCTTCTTTACAAAGAAGATGGGTGCACCTGCAGGAGATGAAGAGGGGCGTATGAAGCCCTTGGCTAGATTTTCGTCTATGTAATCCTTTAAAGCCTTTAGCTCGGGCCCCGCCAGGGGGTAGATCTTACCAAAAGGTATCTCTGCTCCAGGCAATAATTCAATTGGACAATCATATGGACGGTGAGGAGGAAGCTGATCAGCGTTCTTCTTGTCACATAAATCCACATAGTCCTGGTATACAGCTGGTAGTTCAGGGACTGACATGGTTCCTTTAGGAACAGAGCAAGCTGAAACTTTTGGACTCATCTGTTTCTCTGGAAAGTGTAATTCCTTGGTCTCCCAGTTAATGGTAGGATTCTGAGCCTGCAGCCATGGTAGCCCTAGAATAATGGGAAAGTGGGGAGAAGAGATAAGCATAAAGGACAGTTTCTCTTGATGATCTTTACCCATAAGAACCCTCAAAGGCTCTGTTTCCTGATCCACTGGTCCAGAGGTCAGCAGGGAGCCATCCACAGTTTCCATCTGTACTGGAGTAGCCTTCTTCACTGAACGTATCCCCTGTTTCAGAGCAAAGGAGACATCCATAAAATTTCCACTTGCCCCTGAGTCGATCATAGCAGAGCTAGACACCCAAGCTGAGTCAACCCAGAGTTTGATGGAAAGAAAGCAATGAGAATTGTTTTTCTTACAACTCAGCTGGGACACCGCTGAGGAAACTTGAAAAATGGCAGCGTTTACACAGTCAACGTCCTCAGAGGTAACGGAGTTTAAGTCTGAGAAATCAAGATCTGTTGCTGCAGATCTCTCTGGAGCCTGAGGCTCGGACCTGACAGATCCCCTCTCGCAACACTCACAATGAATGAGTGCTGCAGTAGTCTTACGAGAACGGCTGGGGCAGTTTATAATGAAGTGCCCTGACTTACCACAATAGAAACATAGATTCTCCTTAAAACGATGTTCCTTGCGTGCATCACTAACCCGTCGTTGTAAAGAGTCTACCTGCATGGGTTCAGGTTCAGGTTCCCGTGTAATCCTACTCAAAGGTTCCTTAGCTGGAGAGGAAGGTAGGAAAAGGTTAGTGCGATTGCTTTCGAACCATCTCTCTTGCCTGCGTTCAGTCAGACGAGTATCAATACGGATGCAGTAGTTAATAAAGTCACCTAACGCAGTGGGAGGGTCGGCACGAGCAAGTTCATCCTTAATCAGTGGAGATAACCCCTTTCGAAAAATAGATTTTTTGGCGGAACTGTCCCAGGTGGTATCAAGGGCCCATCTCCTGAAATCCAAGGCATATTCAGCTACCGAGTGCTTACCTTGGCGCAAAGCTAACATGGCTGCTTCAGCTGTTGCACCTCGATTGGGGTCATCAAACACCTGCCCCATGGCTGAAATAAAAGCATCAAGGTGATTCAAACAATCATCCTCAGTCTCAATCAGAGGGTTTGCCCACATCAAAGCCTTGTTGGTAAGCAACATAATTATAGTAAGCACCTTAGATCGTTCAGTGGGAAATTGTGAAGCATGTGCAGAAAAAAAAAGATTGCATTGATTAATAAATCCCCTGAATTTCTCACGTTCACCGCCAAAACGAAAAGGGGGCAACTTGGGAATCCCAGAACTCGGGGCTACGGCAGGAGCCTGGACTCGCTCTTCTAGAACCTCAATCCTGGCTCGCAAATCCTGGGCAGTCTGTCCAAACACTTGCAAATTGTGATTAGTGAGGTCCTGTAGGCTTGAAAAACGGGTCTTTATATTCTGCAAATCTGCAAGGATATTATCAGTCACTCCGCAAAGTTCCTTTATGCGGGCCTCCATTTTCCAGATCTTTTAAGACAGGAGTACTGGAAGAAGAGGAGAGGAGAGAAAAAAAAAAAAAACAATAGTGTTTACCTGTGGTAACACTGCAGAGAGAAAAAAAATTAAGGGAACTGCTCACCTGGAATGGTTGTGAGAAGTCACAACCACTATCATCACAGAAAGTTCACCCGGACATCTGATATCCACAGTTACAGCAGACAAAAAAGAGAAAAGAAAAAAAAACAATAGTGTTTACCTGTGGTAACACTGCAGAAAAAAAAAACACTTAAGGGAATTGCTCACCTGGAATGGTTGTGAGAAGTCACAACCACTGTCATCACAGAAAGTACAACCGGACATCCGATATCCACAGTTACAGCAGACACAGCCTTTCCAGACCCAGCAGACACTAACGTTTTGGCTTCAGAATCTTGTAATGTATGTAGTACAGTTCATATAGCGTCTTGTGCTTGGGTGCGATGAAAACACAGGAGTCACAGGTTTGATATAGAAAGTCTTGTATTACTTCATACAAGTTGGCAAAAATAGTCACACAGTTTGCAGACACAGAAGCAGGAGACACAGCAGGCCAGAGTAATCTAAGCTCAGCAATCACTCTCCACAACAGGTTCAGGATCTTCTTCTCTGTTACCGTAAGTCCATGCAAACGTGGGTCTTTCAAAGAGCAGGGTTCAGAGTCCACAAGTGCTTCAGAGTTCCTCAGTAGGAATAGCTGGAGTACAAGGTCCAAGGCTTTAGGAGTCAGGTAACAGGTTCACTGCAGGCTAGATTCTGAAGCACTGATTGCTCAGCTGTGGCTGCTTAAGAAGCAAAAGGAGAGAATCAGGGCGGGAACATGCAAGCTGGAAACTCCATTTTGACTGAGGGCAAGATAGCTGCAGCAAGACAGAAAGTAAAATGGCTGACGAACAAACTGAGTTTCAGGAACATGTACACAGAACCTTACACCCGCCCTGACCTCAACCCCATCGATGAACTGACCATAATGGGATAGTAGAACAAAAATTGTGGGCCTGGCCTTCTCGGACAAAATCAGTGTCTGACCTCACAAATGCTCTTCCGGATGAACTGCTCATGGATTTAGAATGGATTTTCATAAAAGCTGCTGTAGATGCCCCAGTACTTACTCCAATATAGCTTATCTATTTTATGGAATAAGGAGAGTAAAGCTGTCATAATATGGAATGCCATACAATGCCTATATAATACAGCCATACAATAAGAAATAACAGTACGTACAGAGGGGAATTTATCAAGACTGGAAGCTTCAAACATCAAACATGAAACAAAAACCTGCCAAATTTTTAGTTTATGCCTTGTGTCATGATTTTTTTCAATTTCTGCTGGCAGGAAACTGATATAAAGGAATGAAAATCACAATGCTAAGACATGCTAAGAACATAAACAATAGTTCTATATAACGTGTAAATAATATCACTATATAGTGTCTAAATAACATCACAGGTTGCAGAAAACTGCCATATAAGCAATATAGACAAGGCTGTTTGTAGAGGGACGACGTGGTAAAGACCCGTACTAAAAGAAGGTTCACAAATACACCACTGTGGCTGGGATGACTGTAAATACAAACTACATAGTTGCGTAAATATTAATATTTCAGAAGAATCAATGTTCATGAGATTGAATTTGTTTTAAGTGCTAATAGGAAACCCATTTCCACATAACTTTACCATGTAGTGTAGTCAGTGTCTCAAAATATGAGATGTGTTAATTAATAATAAGAATGATAAAAAGTCAAGCAAGACACAAGATCTGCCACATCTGCATGTAATATTCACACGTTCAGTTTTATCTGTCACCAGCACAACTTATTCTGGAGATCCCCATTGTTGGACCTCATAATCCTACTTTTATAACATGTCTAATTAAAGTTTTTACGTGGACAAAAACTTTAAACCATTATGAGTTACTCTTCTTGTCAGTAAAAGTGTAAGGCTGGGCTACACAGCGACTTTGACGGGGAAAGATTACTCTGTGCCGCTGCTGTATTGTAGCGCAATACAAGTGTATGGGGGGCCCATAGGGTACAAGTCGCCAAAAAGTCGTAACCTGCTCAATTTTTTTGTGACTTGCTTATGGAGGTTGCGATCAATGTTTTGCAAATCTAGATAGGTTGACCTGGGTCTTCTCCGCCGTTATCTTGATTGTATCAAGCCATCGGTTGCTGGTTTTCCTCTTCACCTTGTTTCTTCTATTCTGCCAACCATGACGTCCTTCTCCAGTGATTGCTCTCTTCGTATGATGTGTCCAAAGTAGGCAAGTCGTAGCTTGGTCATCCTTGCTTCGAGCGACAAGTCTAGCTTGATTTGTTCCAAAATTAATCTGTTTACTCTTGTTGCCATCGATGGTATTGCTAACATCCTTCTCCAGCACCACATTTCAAAGGCTTTGATTCATCTCCTGTCTTGTTTCTTTTTTACCCAAAATTTCACCTGTCTTGAAGGAAGAAATTAACCCCCTTAGCTCTTGGGCCCCTGTGCAGCTTATTGATATGTCCACCCCTCTCCTCCATATCCTCTATGCACAGGAAGGTTGAGCGTAGCCAAAAAAAAACACTCTTGAGTTCTGAGAAAGAGGCTGCCAGACTCCTCTAGCTGTAGCTTATCTCTCACAGTAGAAAAATATTTAGACTTGAGAGTCCTCAGTGGTTGATACCTTTTAATGGCTAACTGAAAAGATGGTAACAAATTGCAAGCTTTCGAGACTACTCCGGTCTCTTCATCAGGCAAAGACTAAAACAAAAACTGAAGAATCACATATAATATATATATATATATATATATATATACACAAGAGGACACAGGAATAGTGCAATAGGTAAGGCTACTTTCACATTTGCGCTCGGGTGACCTGCGCCTATCTGCGCACGGCCGCCGCTAAGCTCCGCCCCCGGCCGTGCCTCCTCCCGGCGGCTCCGCCTATGGGCGCATGACGGCGCATGCGACCTGTGTACCCTATCTTTATCATTGGGTACGCAGGCCGTGCGCAGTATGCGATTGACTGCGCATGCGTCCTTTTGACTCTGCGCCGAGCGCACCAAAGCGCACAATGTTGCATTTTAGTGCGCTCGGCGCACCGTCAAAAAGGACGCATGCGCAGTCAATCGCATACTGCGCACGGCCTGCGTACCCAATGATAAAGATAGGGTACACAGGTCGCATGCGCCGTCATGCGCCCATAGGCGGAGCCGCCGGGAGGAGGCACGGCCGGGGGCGGAGCTTAGCGGCGGCCGTGCGCAGATAGGCGCAGGTCGCCCGAGCGCAAATGTGAAAGTAGCCTAAGACAAGTGACGTGAAGCAGAACTGTCTGCTTCACGTCACTTGTCTTACCTATTGCACTATTCCTGTGTCCTCTTGTGTATATATATATATATATGTGATTCTTCAGTTTTTGTTTTAGTCTTTGCCTGATGAAGAGACCGGAGTAGTCTCGAAAGCTTGCAATTTGTTACCATCTTTTCAGTTAGCCATTAAAAGGTATCAACCACTGAGGACTCTCAAGTCTAAATATTTTTCTATCTACTGGCTAACACGGTACGAAGATACACATCTTTCCTCTCACAGTAGGAAATTTAACCCCCAGATTCTTCTTTTACTTAAGGTTGCCTGTCAGATGAAAGTCAGGAGGCCCACATACACATTAGACTACCAATATTGATGGATTTGAATGACTAAAAATGATTATATGCTGCCCAGACCTTTTTATGGCTGCAGCAATATTTATTTTAGCAACATAATTGACTCATTTTGCATTTATTCTAATACTATGTTGGGTTTAGTAGGCAAAAAAATTGAGAACTATTTTTAATATGAGCATGGACTCCCACTACAGATAGTGAGGCCAAGACTTCCTGGTAATGCTAAAGTATTATCTTGAGCTGTCTGATGAGACCCCAGTAGAATAGATTGAGAAGCCCTTCTCTGTGATGTTACAATAGTGTTTATCTTCATGGCTATGTTTGTGTTCTATTGTGATGATATCACTATTGGGTTTGTCCTAATTCCCATTGTTGCATTGTATCCATGGTATCACTATAATGTTTGTCAGCATTTTACTGAGATGATGTGATGTCTGGTCTATATTCTATGTTGTATGGAAATGATGTCTCAATAGTGTTTGCCTGTATGTTGACAGTGGTCTTTTGTGATGATGTCACAGTGGGGCTTCTTTTAATTCCTAGGGCTGGATTCTATTTTAATTATATCACAATGGTGTTTGTCTTTATTCCAAGGCTGTGTTATAGTGTGATTATGTCACAATAGTGTAACAGCCCCATGCACATTACATAGCTGTAGAATGAACGATTGTTTGGCTGACAGCTGTCTCTCTGGACTCCCCCATACACCAGACCAGTTGGAAGGGTGTTCCTATATGAGCAGGTTGCGGGATGCAGTGACAGACAGGAGACAGAGCAAGGGCTATCAGTTTTAAGCCCTTAACCCCCAAGGGTGGTTTGCACGTTAACCCCTTCACCCCAAGGGTGGTTTGCACGTTAATGACCTGGCCAATTTTTACAATTCTGACCACTATCTCTTTATGAGGCTATAACTCTGGAACCCTTCAACGGATCTTCTGAGATTGTTTTCTCGTGACATATTGTACTTCATGTTAGTGGTAAAATTTCTTCGATATAACTTGTGTTTATTTTTGAAAAAAAACGCAAATATGGTGAAAATTTTGAAAATTTTGCAATTTTCAAACTTTGAATTTTTATTCCCTTAAAGCAGATAAATATGTCACACAAAATAGTTAATAAATAACATTTCCCACATGTCTACTTTACATCAGCACAATTTTGGAAACAAAATTTTTATTTGTTAGGAAGTTATAAGGGTTAAAAGTTGACCAGCGATTTCTCATTTTTACAACAAAATTTACAAAACCATTTTTTTTAGGGACCACCTCACATTTGAAGTCACTTTGAGGGGTCTATATGGCAGAAAATAACCAAAAGTGACACCATTCTAAAAACTGAACCCTTCAAGGTACTCAAAACCACATTCAAGAAGTTTATTAACCCTTCAGGTGCTTCACAGGAGCTGAAGCAACGTGGAAGGAAAAAATTAACATTTCACATTTTAGTCACAAAAATTATTTTTTACAAACATTTTTTTTATTTTCACAAGGGAAAAAGGAGAAAATGGACAGATCAAGTTGTTGTGCAATTTCTCCTGAGTACGCCGATACCCCATATGTGGGGGAAAACCACTGTTTGAGCGCACGGCAGGGCTCGGAATGGAAGGAGCGCCGTTTGAGTTTTTCAAACCAAAATTGGCTGGAATTGAGAACGAACGCCATGTTGCGTTTGGAGAGCCCCTGATGTGCCTAAACAGTGGAAACCCGCCACATGTGACCCCATTTTGGAAACTAGACCCCTAAGGAACTTATCTAGATGTGTGGTGAGCACTTTGAACCCCCAAGTGCTTCACGCAAGTTTATAATGTAGAGCCGTAAAGAAAAAAAATCATATTTTTTCCACAAACATGATGTTTTAGTCCACAATTTTTTATTTTCCCAAGGGTAAGAGGAGAAATTGGACCACAAAAGTTGTTGTCCAACATGTCCTGAGTACGCTGATACCCCATATGTGGGGGGGAACCACTGTTTGGGCGCACGGCAGGGCTCGGAAGGGAAGGAGCGCCGTTTGACTTTTCCAAACCAAAATTGGCTGGAATTGAGAATGGACGCCATGTTGCATTTGGAGAGCCCCTGATGTGCCTAAACTGTGGAAACCCCCAAATGTGACCCCATTTTGGAATCTAGACCCCCTAAGGAACTTATCCAGGTGTGTAGTGAGCACTTTGAACCCCCAAGTTTATAATGCCCTGGCGTGAAAAAAATATTTTTTTTTCCACAAAAGTGATTTTTTAGTCCCTAATTTTCTATTTTCCCAAGGGTAACAGGAGAAATTGGACCCCAAAAGTTGTTGTCCAATTTGTCCTGAGTACGCTGATACCCCATTTTGGAAACTAGACCCCCCTAAGGAACTTATCTAGGTGTGTGGTAAGCAAACCGGTCAAAGTTGGGGTTATCTCGTGGGGGACACTGTGCATTATCATTATAATGCAGGAATTTGTGGATGGCCTCAAAACGCGTCTGGGCCATGACCATTCGGAACACTGGAGTGTTGTATAAAATATCAACACTCCAATATTGCCGAATTTCTGGCTTCTTCAGGATCCCCATATGGAGGACCAGGCCCCAAAATTGCATAATTTAAACTGCGTCTACAGGAGACCAGTTGGAAAATGATGACACGGGGTTTTGCGCCAAAAATTGCCGAGCGTACAAATTCGTTTGCTCCACCATGAGGTTAATTAAATCCTCAGAGAAAAAGACTTTGAAAAAGTCTATTTCTCTGAGGCCGGTGGTGTCAAACTTGATTCCTGATTCTGCCACAAAATCAGGAATCAGTGGCTCGTAATTTTCGGGGGGCGAGGTCCATACGGGGTCCGAAGAGCGGTTCATCTTCAGGAGTGGGCGCTGCCTCATCTTCTGTCCTAGGGCGTCTACGTGGCGGTTCCGCAGGACCCGAGGAGGAAGATGAGGAGAAGGAAGAAGAAGAGGATGAAGAATCTGAAAAGTAAAGAAATGTGGGATCCTCTCCCTCACTATCAGTGTCGGAGGCAAGGAAAGCGTATGCCTCCTCCACTGAATAGCGCTGTTGGGATAAACGTGACGGGCGGGACATTTTTTGTGTGAATGTGGTGCTTTGTGTGTACTTTATTTAAAACTATAGTGCTTGGTGCAAACTATTCTGAAAAGAAAAAGCTAAAAGAAAAGAAAGCAAATAGGGAAAAAAAATGCCTGTGAAAAAAATCTAAAACAGCAGGCACAAGCTCTGATAAGTGAACTGTGGCACTTATCAAAGTTCGGTGGCTGCTGGAAGTGCGCATGGGAGTGACGGAACGGGGAGTGAAAAAAAAAACAAAAAAACGGCAGGCACGAGCTCTGATAAGTGAACGGTGTCACAGGAGGAGATCTGACAGTGTGACCGCTCTGCAGGAATCCTTAGCAAGTGTGAGGACCCCTGCAGAGCAGTCACACAGGTCAGAGACAGGTTGCAGACAGGTCACAGAGCGGTCATACCACTGCTGTGACCTGTCATTGGTGGGATTGATGATCACATCAATCCCACCACTCAGAGGAGACCCTTGTTATGCCGGTGTTGCTAGGCACCGGCCTAGTATTGGAGCTCACAGCTCCGATTACTAGGCAGGTCACCAAGCAGGGCACAGCGCGGTCACACCGCGGCTGTGCTCTGTGATTGGCGCGATTGACGATGACATCGATTGCGCCAATCAGCAGCTGCAGGCCCTGCTGGGCCTGTACTAGGCTCTGGCCTAGGATCGGTGCTATTACTGCACCGATCCAGGCAGGTAACGGCAGAGCACAGCGCGGTAATACCGCGGCTGTGCCCTGCGGTTGGCGCGATCAATGTGATCATCGATCGCGCCAATCCAGGGAGGGTCTGGACCATGCCTGGCGTTGCCAGGCACGGGCCTAGGATTGAACAATCTGATTGGCTGAAACAATGAGAAAGGCTGCGATTGGCTGTTCAGAATTGAACAGACAATCACAGCGATCGGGAGGCCGGGTGGGCGGAGACAGGCCCTGGAATGCCGACACCATCTTCCTCCAGGTAAGATGGCGTTGGAATTTTAATGCGATCACCGCGACTTAAGTCACGATGTCGCATTAAAGGGCATGACGTACTATCCCGTCCATGGTCAGATTGTCCCAGGTCACATGGACGGGATGGTACGTCCGATGGCAGAAAGGGGTTAATGACGGGACAATTTTTACAATTCTGACCACTGTCCCTTTATAAGGTAATAACTCTGGAACGCTTCAACGGATTTTGGCGATTCTGAGGATGTTTTCTCGTGACATTTTATACTTTGTGTTAGTGGTAAAATTTATTCGATATAACTTGCGTCTATGAAAAAATGGAAATATGGCGAAAATTTTGCAATTTTCAAACTTTTAATTTTTATGCCCTTAAAACAGAGAAATATGTCACACAAAATAGTTACTAAATAACATTTACCAAATGTCTACTTTACATCAGCACAATTTTGGAAACAAAATTTTTTTTTTGTTAGGAAGTTATAAGGGTTAAAAGTTGACCAGCGATTTCTAATTTTTACAGCACCATTTTTTTTTAGGGACCACCCCACATTTGAAGTCACTTTGAGGGGTCTATATGATAGAACATACCCAAAAGTGACACCATTCTAAAATCTGCACCCCTCAAGGTGCTCAAAACCACATTCAATAAGTTTATTAACCCTTCAGGTGCTTCACAGGAATTTTTGGAATGTTTAAAAAAATGAACATTTAACTTTTTTGCACAAAATATTTACTTCAGATACAATTTTTTTTATTTTACCAAGGGTAACAGGAGAAACTGGACCGCAAATGTTGTGCAATTTGCCTTGAGTACGCTAATACCCTATAAGTGGGCGGGAACCACTGTTTGGGCTCACGGCAGAGCTCGGAAGGGAAGGAGCGACGTTTGACTTTTCAATGCAAAATTGGCTGGAATTGAGATCGGACGCCATGTTGCGTTTGAAGAGCCCCTGATGCACCTAAACAGTGGAAACCCCCCACAAGTGACACCATTTTGGAAAGTAGACCCCCTAAGAAACTTATCTAGATGTGTGGTGAGCACTTTGAACCCCCAAGTGCTTCACAGAAGTTTATAATGTAGAGCCGTAAAAATAAAAAATCATAATTTTTCCTCAAAAATGATCTTCTTACCGCAATTTTCTATTTTCCCAAGGGAAACAGGAGAAATTGGACCCCAAAAATTGTTGAGCAATTTGTCCTGAGTACGCTGATACCCCATATGTGGGGGTAAACCACTGTTTGGGCGCATGGCAGAGCACGGAGGGGAAGGAGCGCCGTTTGACTTTTTCAACGCAAAATTGGCTGGAATTGAGATCGGATGCCATGTCGCATTTGGAGAGCCCCTGATGTGCCTGAACATTGGAATCCCCCCCACAAGTGACCCCATTTTGGAAACTAGACCCCCCCAAGGAACTTGTCTAGATGTGTAGTGAGAACTTTTAACCCCCAGGTGTTTCACTAAAGTTTATAACGCCCGAGCGTGAAAATAAAAAAATCATATTTTTTCCACAAACATGATCTTTTAGTCCCCAATTTTTTATTTTCCCAAGGGTAAGAGGAGAAATTGGACCATAAAAGTTGTTGTCCAATTTGTCCTGAGTACGCTGATACCCCATATGTGGGGGGAAACCACTGTTTGGGCGCACGGCAGGGCTCGGAAGGGAAGGAGCGCCGTTTGACTTTTCCAAACCAAAATTGACTGGAACTGAGATCAGACACCATGTCACGTTTGGAGAGCCCCTGATGTGCCTAATCAGTGGAAACTCCCCAATTCTAATTCCAACCCTAACCCCAATACATTACTAACCCTAATCCCAACCCTAACCATAACCCTAACCACAAACCTAACCCTAACAGACACCTAAACCTAATCTCAACCCTAATCCTAATTCTAACCCTAACCCTAATGGGAAAATGGAAATAAATTCATTTTCTTAATTTTATTATTTTTCCCTAACTAAGGAGGTGATAAAGGGGGGTTTGATTTATTATTTATAGCGGGTTTTTATATCATGTTTTTATGATTGGCAGCTGTCACACGCTAGAAGATGCTTTTTATTGCAAAAAATAATTTTTGCATCACCACATTTTGAGAGCTATAATTTTTCATTATTTTGGCCCACAGAGTCATATGAAGTCTTATTTTTTGCGGGACGAGTAGACGTTTTTATTGGTACCATTTTTGGGCACATGACATTTTTTGATCGCTTTTTATTATGACTGATGAATTTCTTTTGGGGGGGGCGTTTATACCGTTCCGCGTGTGGTAAAATTGATAAGGCAGTTTTATTCTTTGGGTCAGTATGATTACAGCGATACCTCATTTGTATTTTTTTATGTTTTGGCGCTTTTATTAAAAACTATTTTATATAAAAAATAATTATTTTTGCATTGCTTTATTCTGCGAGCTATAACTTTTTTATTTTTTGCTGATGATGCTGTATGGCGGCTCGTATTTTGCGGGACAAGATTACGTTTTCATGTTTATTTATATCCGTCTTTTTGATCGCTTGTTATTTCACTTTTTGTTCGGTGGTATGATAAAGCATTGTTTTTTTGCCTTGTTTTTTTTTTTTAAGGGGTTCACTAAAGGGGTTAACTAGGGGAGAGTTTTATAGGGCGGGTCGTTACGAGCGTGGCGATACTAAATATGTGTACGTTTATTGTTTTTTAATTTACATAATAATAATAATGTGTTTATTGGGGAAATATATATATATATATTTTAATTTATTTAGGGATTTTTAAAAAAATATTTTTACACATGTTTATTTTATTTTTTTTTTACATTATTACATTGTCCCAGGGTGGGACATCACTGTATAGTGTCAGATCTGACAGTTTGCAGAGCAGGAGGCTTGCCGGCACCTGCTCTCAGCAGGCACTGACAAGCCACCTGCAAAACCCGGAAGGACCCCGTGGCCATCTTGGATCCGGGGGCCTGCAGGGAGGAGGCCCTCGGAACAACGCGATCACATCGCGTTGCTCTGAGGGTCTCAGGGAAGCATGCAGGGAGCCCCTTCACTTCACGATGCTTCCGAAGCCACCGGAACGCTACAATCATGTTTGATCGCAGTGTGCCGGGGGTTAAAGTTCCAGGAGCGGTCCGTGACCATTCCTGGCACTTAATGCCGGGTGTCAGCTGTAAGAATCAGCTGACACCCGGCCGCGATCAGCTGCGCTTCCGCCGGTAGCGCAGCTGATCGCGTATGACGTACTATTCCATACTTGGGAATTAAGTCCCAGGTCACATGGACCGAATAGTACGTCAGATGGAAGAAAGGGGTTAATTAATACTGATATACTCCACGCAGGGAAGTAAACAGTTAACAGGAATAATCAGTTCAAAATGTAAATAGTATGCAGAGTTGAAGAAAAGTAGAAAAGGTATTAACAGTTGTTGCTGAGTCAACTTATCCTGTCAGTCGTTTCTCAAGACGTGGTAGCTACAGAGCAGGTGATGGCGCCAACAACGGCTGGCGCAGTGCTTGTCGGTTGAGGTCACCACACTGTCTGAGCTCAACGTGGCCCAGCAGATATACACTGGGGAATCGGGGGCGCAGATGGCGGCCCTGCACCCGGTCTCTCTTTGGCTGTATGTGTGCAGTACTCACTAGCCCGGAACGGTAGGCACTTCGCTTCTTGGTGACCAACGGGCACACACCACGTCTCTCCTCACAGTCTCTGTTAGTGGTGGTGGGGATGCTCGAGTGCGGGCCTGCGTTGTACTGATGCTTGAGGACCAGAGCACTCACTTCCCCCTGCTGCATACTGTCTGTTCCTGCCAAGTCTGCCCATTTTCGCATGCGCTGTGGCTGTAAACAATTAGCCGCATCCCCTGCTTCTGAGTCGCACAGCCAGGGCCTGTGGGGTACTCGGCACCGAGCCCGTTCACTTCAATGGGGGATGTCACGGGTAGCACAGCTCGGTCCGTGGCCCTGGGCGCTCACTAAAAGGGGGATATTTACAGGGGATTAAAGTATTTACAGTTTCATTGTGACGCCACCTGTGGAACCTGGTCAGGGTGACCAGCGCTGCAGGGTAGATCCACTGAGGGGTTGCTACTGGGCAGCAAGGTGTTAAGTCTTCCACAGGCAAGACTGGGTCCCTCAGGGTAGATGGCGGTGTTGGGGTGCAGGACGGAGAAGGGGAATTCAGTCGCAGGAGTAATAAGGCAGACACACACACGAAAGTCTCTTTCTGTACCTTTACTGATGTAGTTGCAGGCACGTCCCGGGGTGCTGGCAGGGTGGAGGATGCACGTCCAGTATTCCCACTGAGTAGGTGTAGGGCCTCCTTACTCCTGTTGTGTGAGTTTTTGACCTGTATGAAACGAAGTCTAAATCTGTCTTCGCTTATACGCCCGGCTGACTTTGTGGTGAGGCCTTCTCTTGGATAGAACAGTGTCTCTATATGTAGGGCCCTGCTAGACTCCGTCTTCCTGACCCCAGTCACGTATCAGCACTTGTGGGCCCCTGCGACTTGAAGTCCCACAGGGTCTCCGGTATCTCCTACTAGTCGTGTAGATGCTAGCAAGCTCGGACCCGGTGTCCGGTGGTGCAGAGTTGAGGTAAGCTATCAATGCTGTTTCAACCTCCAATTACTCTCTTTCCTCTTCCACTCGCCTTTCGTCCTACTCCGACCGTTAACATAAGCACACTAGCAGAAGTTAGCTGATTCTTCTCTCTCTTCACCGCTCTCAAAGCGTCGGCACGCTTACTCCCTGAACTGCACTCAGTTGACTCAGTTCTGACCAGGCTGAAGTGGCTATCTTCCTCCACTCTTACTAGCCTCCACACATTGAACTAAGCTCAAAGCTGCAGTCTTCAGGTTCTCTCACAACTCTCTACTCCTCTCAGCTAGACTGCCTGACTGAGCTTTTCTGCTCTCCCAGCTAGACTGAACTGTCTGCTGTAACTTCACCACCCTTATATACTGCAAAAGGGCTCCCTCTGGTGGCTCTAGGGAATGGTGAAGTTTTGTTGTGTGCATATCAGGTCTCTGTAGGTGTTACCTTTGGTGCATCCCCCTGGGGCATGTGATTCCAGGCAACGCTGGGCTACACATCCCCCCCTAGTTAACATCAGCACTCCCGGGCTGAAAGAAATAATTTTTAAATTAACAACAACATAACATTAAATATCAAATGAACTCTTCCTTTACAGGAGGCAATAATCTTTAACAATTGCTAAAGGTAACATATATACATGTATTTACACGATATTTATATACATTTATACACTTTGACTCATGTTAACTGTTTACATTGCTAGGCCTATTCTTGGTACCTAACAGGTAACTTTCCTTTTGTCGTACGTACTGACCTACGTGGTGTTGCGTCAGGTATGGTAGCATTTGACCTATCTGTCCTACGTGCCGGTAAACTGTAATACTGCCTTAACCTCTCTAGGGATCTGGCAAGCATACTTGCGGCTGGGCGATGCGGTTCTGTTTCGCCAGGGGATTCTTCTTCCTGAGACCCAACATCTGGAGGTTCCACGTTTTGAGACTCCACTTCTCGAGATTCTATTTCTTGAGATGCTTCAGGAGCAGGTTCCTCTTGAACTATTCCTTCTGCGACAACTGGCTCAACTTGGCGTTGGAGTGCTTCTTGCGGTTGGTAAAACTGAAGTACTGGAATGATCACAGCGTCACCGATACAAGGCCAATCTGCAGGAAAATCTCCTAAGTCCGTGTGTATGACTTCACCTAGTTTCTCTTTGTCTATAACAAGTTCTTCTTCGTGAAGCTTTAACATATCTGGACATAGTTTTAGGTGGTCTCTTGATACAGTTGTGGTCGTCTTCCCTCCATCTTTACTAATGGTACATGTTTTCCTGTTGTCAAACTTTGAATTTTGCATGACATATGGCTCTTTTTCCCATTGATCATCTAATTTGTGCATTCTTCTTTTTCTTTTCAGCACAATTTCTCCAGGTACAAAAGGTTCAGCTGGCGCACTTTTGTTGTAGTTTTCCTCTTGTTTTTCCCTTACTTTACTGAGACTATCTTCCACGCAGGCTTGTACTCTCCTGTACTGTTCCTGTCGGTTCGTGTCCCAATCTTCAGTAGAAACATCAGCTTCTGGTTCTACAACACCAAGTTCTAAATCCATGGGCAGCTTTCCTGGTCTTGCCCGCATGAGGTAGGCTGGGGTGCAATTGGTGGAACTCACAGGTATGTGATTGTACAGATCTACCAGGTCAGGTAGTAGGTCTGGCCACCGATTCCTCTCCTCAAGTGGTACCGTCTTCAGCAGATCAATGACTGTGATTCATCTTTTCACAGAGTCCATTGGTTTGGGGGTGATACGGTGTGGTTCTTATCTTCTTGCATCCGTACAAATGACAGACCTCTTTAAACAACTCGGCTTCAAAGGCAGGGCCCTGATCAGTTAACACTTGCTCTGGATATCCATGGGGCCTGCAGAAATACGCTTGAAACGTCTTTGCTGCTGTTTCAGCTGTCAGATCTTTGACAGGGGCGACCACCAGGAACCTGGAGTAGTGATCCACCATTGTCAGGGCATATGAGTATCCCGACCGGCTGGGTGACAACTTGACATGGTCCAAGGCCACGATCTCCAAGGGACGAGTCGTCTTGATGGGTTGCAGTAGTGCTTTCTGGCTGCTGTAGTCTTTTCTTCGGATGCTACAGGACACACAGTTTTTACACCATTTTTCGATGGAACTGCGCATTCCCACCCAGTAGAAACGACACTTCAGCAGGGTTTCCAGCTTCTTCCAGCCAAATTGCCCCGCTCGATCGTGGTAGGCTTCCAACACCATCTGGATGTCCATTCTGGGGACTACTATCTGCCATACCATCTCATGGGTTCTTGGGTTGACATACCTTCGGCACAGCTTCTCATGGTAGATAAACAGCCGGCTTCTCTCATTCCACAGCTGCTTTGCTTGCTGAGACGCATCCTTCTCTAAGGAGGAACCTTCCTGAGTTATCAGCTCCTTGATACGGCTGACAACCGGGTCACTGTTCTGGGTCTCCTTCCAGCTGTGGTGAGGTAAAGGGTTTAACGTCTTACCACGCTGCCTCCTGCAGCTCGTTGCTCGTGGATCATCCCATTTCTGTGGAATGCAGGTAGCTCAATCTCTTCTAGGTCATCCAATTCCTCTTCCGTGTCGGACTCATGCGGCATTCTGGACAAGGCATCAGTGTTGGCATTTTTACGGCTCGCCCTGTACTTGATTGTGAATTGATAGTTCGACAGCCGAGCCATCCAACGTTGCTCCATGGCTCCCAGCTTAGCTGTTTCAGATCTGTCAAGGGGTTATTGTCAGTGTAAGCAGTGAACTTGCTGGAGGCTAGGTAATGCTTGAATCTTTCTGTAATGGCCCAGACCAGTGCCAGGAACTCCAACTTGAAGCTGCTGTAGTTCTCTGGGTTTCTCTCGGTCGGGCGGAGCTTCCTGCTTGCATATGCAATGACTTTCTCCAGGCCATTTTGCTTCTGACTGAGGACAGCTCCCAATCCTTCGTTGCTGGCATCAGTGTACAGCAGGAACGGTTGGCTGTAGTCAGGGTAGGCTAAGATCTCATCGCCTGTCAGGATCTCCTTCATCTCCTTGAATGCCTCAGCTTGTTTTTTACCCAGTGGAATGGAGAATTTCTGCTCTTGAGGGATTGTCCTACCAGGAGGTCCTGCAGAGGCGCTGCTTTCTTGGTGTAGTCCTTTACAAACCTCCGGTAGTAACCTGTCAGTCCCAGGAACTGGCGCACCTCCTTGAGATTCCTCGGTTCTGGCCATTTCTGGATGGCGGTGACCTTCTCGGGGTCTGGCGCTACTCCTTCTGAGCTGACAATATGCCCCAAGTACTGTACCTTTTGTTTGAGCAGATGGCACTTTGAAGGCTTCAGTTTCATCCCATACTTGGACAGTGACTCGAATACCTCCGCCAGGTGCTTCAGATGATCCTCATACGTCTTGGAGTACACAATTACGTCGTCCAGGTACAGCAACACGGTTTCAAAGTTGAGATGTCCCAGGCAACTCTCCATCACTCTCTGGAATGTTCCCGGGGCACTGCTGAGTCCAAACGGCATCCTGTCAAACTCACAGAGTCCCATCGGGGTGGTGAAAGCCGTCTTCTCCCGATCCTCCTCAGCCACAGCTACTTGCCAGTACCCACTAGTGAGGTCAAGGGTGGAAAAGTAGTTAGCAGTTTTTAAGGCAGCTAAGGATTCTTCAATGCGTGGTAAAGGGTATGCATCCTTATGTGTAATGCGATTCACTTGTCTGTAATCTACACACATTCTCATGCTTCCATCCTTTTTCCTGACTAGGACTAGAGGTGCTGCCCAGGGACTACAACTATCCCTTATCACCCCTGCTTCCTTCATGTCACGCAACATCTCCTTGGCTTTCTGGTAGTGTGCTGGAGGTATAGGCCTGTACCGCTCTTTAATGGTGGGATGGTTGCCTGTAGGGATATGGTGTTGCACTCCCTTAATTGTCCCAAAGTCAAGTGGGTGTTTGCTAAATACCTGTGTGTACTCCTGTACCACTCGAAGTACTCCCTGTTTCTGGTGGGCTGGAGTGGTGTCTGTCCCGACATGGAGCTGCTGACACCAATCCTCCACCTGGGTTGCTGGGTCGTTATCCTCCACTGGTTGGGGGGAGGCTAAGGACTCTGTCGTGAGAATGGAATTATTATCTACTGTATGTAATTTAGCAACAGTGGCCTATCGTGGTAAGTTCACTTCATCTTCTCCCCAGTTGAGAAGACGTACTGGCACCCTCCCATTTCGTACCTCCACTACCCCTCTAGCAGTCAAGAGTGTAGGTCTGTGTTCTGAACAATGGGGCTCTACTACTGCTTGGTAGTTCTGTCCTCTCAGACGTATTGCTGCTCTACACCATATAAGCATTTCACTCATTGGGGGTATCACAATGGGGTTCGGGTCTGTTACCCGTACATTACCAATCTCACCATCTGCCAGTTTCGCTTGCTGCTGGCACATCAGGGCCCGGATCTCCTCTGGATCACTCCCTTTTGCTTTGACCTGGCAACTTCGGCGAGCTGTTGGAGCAAAAACACAACTTCTCCCAGACAGTTACTGATAATGTTTGTACCTAAAACCACATTTAAGCCATTTTCCTCATTTACAGTTTTTACTACTAAGAGTCCCTGGTCCTTCAGCTCCACTCTGCCCACCTTTACATCCACGTTTTTGGCTCCGAGTATATCAACAGGGAGACCATTAGAGGCGTACACAGCAAAGTCAGGGCTCGGGGGCTGGAGACTGTCCATGGACCAAAACCTATTATACAGGACATCAGGTATGATGGTCACCTGAGATCCAGTGTCCAGCAGGGCAGGGATTGCGATCCCGTCCAGGAGGATGGACAGGTATGGTCTTCCTCCCACAAACCTGCGGTTCCAGTCTGAGGGGCCTGAAGAGTCTAGTCCTGGGTGTTGGCCCTCGGACCCAGGATCTGCTCGTTTAAAGGACACTGTCGGGCTAGATGACCTTCTCTGTTGCAACAGTAGCAGATGATCTCTCGGCGAGGATGGTGCTGATCGGGGGTCGCTCCTGTGGGTGGCGTTGTCCTCCTCCGGTGGGGCGACGTCCTCCTTCTCCTCCGGTTCATCCAAGGGACATCCTCTGGGCAGTCAGCTAGCAGGATCTTTCCTCCTTCCTCCTTCCGCAGTTGCAGGGCACTCATTACAGTGGCCAGGTTTTTGGTCAGCTGGCGCACTTCTGAGCGCAGACAGTCCAACTCAGTAGGGGGCGCCACCTGCGTTTTGGCTTCCGCCACCAGCGGGGAAAAGGTGGATGCTGCTGGCTTTGGAGTGGCTTCACCCGGGTGGCACTGGGTTACCATCTCGGGCTTTTCCAGGGGTCGCAGTCCTTTATATAGCCATATCCTTTAGGGCATCAAAGGTAGCGTCAGGATGATCCAAGGACAACTAGTGCACAGTTCTGCTTTCAGCTTGGGACCTCAGTCCCTGTACAAATTGTTCCTTTAACATTTTATTTTCATTGATGACACTTATGGGGTTGACCTGTTTGAGAGCTCGCAGGGCCCCCTGTAGTCGGCATGCGTAGTCCCTAATACTGTCATCTGGTTTCTAGGAGCATTGGTAAAACCTCATCCGGAGATCTGTTTCAGTGCGGTCCTCAAAGATAGTCTGTAGCTTTAAGAATATCGCAAGCACTGATTCCTGGTCTGCAGCTGTCCAAGTCTCTACTTCCCTTTCTGCAGCACCAGTCAGTTGTCCCACTACCACTGCAGCTCTTTGTTTCTCTGTCATAGGGTACATGTCCATTATGCTGCATATTTTGCGCTTAAACCCTGACAGGGTGTCGGGCTTACCGCTATACTGAGGGAGCCACTTTGCTCCAGGCAGGTATGGCAGCGTCAGCGGTACTATCGGGGCCACAGGACCTGGTGAGGGGCCAGCGTTTCCATCCTGCGCGGCTGCGCCGGCGGGTAAGTCATTGGGGCGGTCGGCCTGGACCGCGCTGTCAGCTTGCTGCTGCGACATGTCTGCGACACCCTAGTTAAGCGTGGCCTACCTTCTCTAAAGGCTGCAGCTCTGCAGGGCACAGCGGTGTAGAAGGACCTGTGTCCCCGGCGCTCTGACGTCAGAGCGTTCACCGAAGCTCTCCACAGGACCTGCCGCCGCGTCAGCGTTGGGGGCGTGTCCGGGACTCAGCGCGCTTTCTACAGGTACGCCTCCTTCTCTTCACGCCGTAGCGCTGCAATTTGGCGGGTAATAGCGGGCAATTGGCGGGAAATTCTCAAAAACAGCAATCAGAGTCTTTTTGCACAAAAACAGTCCATTCAGGCACACAGTACCCGGTGGCAACGGGCACCAATCAATCCGTTGCTGCAGGGCACGACAATCCTGTTCGTGACGCCAGGAAGATGAGTCGCACAGCCAGGACCTGTGGGGTACTCGGCACCGAGCCCGTTCACTTCAATGGGGGATGTCACGGGTAGCACAGCTCAGTCCGTGGCCCTGGGCGCTCACTAAAAGGGGGATATTTACAGGGGATTAAAGTATTTACAGTTTGATCGTGACGCCACCTGTGGTATCTGGTCAGGGTGACCAGCGTTGCAGGGTAGATCCACTGAGGGGTTGTTACTGGGCAGCAAGGTGTTAAGTCTTCCACAGGCAAGACTGGGTCCCTCAGGGAAGATGGCGGTGTTGGGGTGCAGGACGGAGAAGGGGAATTCAGCCGCAGGAGTAATAAGGCAGACACACACACGAAAGTCTCTTTCTGTACCTTTACTGATGTAGTTGCAGGCACGTCCCGGGGTGCCGGAAGGGTGGAGGATGCACGTCCAGTATTCCCACTGAGTAGGTGTAGGGCCTCCTTACTCCTGTTGTGTGAGTTTTTGACCTGTATGAAACGAATTCTAACTCTGTCTTGGCTTATACGCCCGGCTGACTTTGTGGTGAGGCCTTCTCTTGGATAGAACAGTGTCTCTATATGCAGGGCCCTGCTAGACTCCATCTTCCTGACTCCAGTTACGTATCAGCACTTGTGGGCCCCTGCGACTTGAAGTCCCGCAGGGTCTCCGGTATCTCCTACTAGTCGTGTAGATGCTAGCAAGCTCGGACCCGGTGTCCGGTGGTGCAGAGTTGAGGTAAGCTATCAATGCTGTTTCAACCTCCAATTACTCTCTTTCCTCTTCCACTCGCCTTTCGTCCTACTCCGACCGTTAACATAAGCACACTAGCAGAAGTTAGCTGATTCTTCTCTCTCTTCACCGCTCTCAAAGCGTCGGCACGCTTACTCCCTGAACTGAACTCAGTTGACTCAGTTCTGACCAGGCTGAAGTGGCTATCTTCCTCCACTCTTACTAGCCTCCACACATTGAACTAAGCTCAAAGCTGCAGTCTTCAGGTTCTCTCACAACTCTCTACTCCTCTCAGCTAGACTGCCTGACTGAGCTTTTCTGCTCTCCCAGCTAGACTGAACTGTCTGCTATAACTTCACCACCCTTATATACTGCAAAAGGGCTCCCTCTGGTGGCTCTAGGGAATGGTGAAGGTTTGTTGTGTGCAAATCAGGTCTCTGTGGGTGTTACCTTTGGTGCATCCCCCTGGGGCATGTGATTCCAGGCACAGCTGGGCTACACACTTCCACCTGCAAAGATTGGTCCGGTCTCTTAAGCTTTCCCCCGGGCAACAGAGGAGACAGTCCCGACAGTTCCGGACACGGCACAAAACAGGTACCCGCAGCACGTTCCTTCTTCTTATACTCCCCCTCTCCTTTTACTCGCCATTCGACGGGCGAGAGTTCTTGCAGTAAAAGTTGAGTAGTGGAGTCAGGTTGAGTAGTGGAGTCAGGTTGTGTGGGCAAGGATGGGGACACACCAAGGTATAATGGAGCAGCCAGTTCGGGAGCTTTAATTTCGGGTTCCTCTTCTGGGTCGATGGGCAGCGGGTCAGAGAATTCTTCCTCGTCACAGTCGAAAGCTGTGGAGGGGAGCGTTTCATGAACAGCTTGTGTTCTCTCTGTTTGATCGGGGTCTGATGACAAGCAAGGACGTAACAAGTTGCGATGAACTACTCGAGTGGGAGCGCCTTCTTCCCCCTCAGGTTGAACCTCATAGATGGGACCTTCAGATCCGATCCTACGTTTCACTTGATACAGGATCTCTTCCCACCGATACTGCAACTTGCCTCGAGGACGTTTGTCTCGGACCAACAAGCAGTCCCCGGCCTTAAGAGCTGTCACTCGCAGGGGAATAACTTCATGATGTTCAAGTTCCCGGAACTTGGTTTGCACAAGCCAATGTAGGGTCTGCAACCGGTGACGATGTTCACGGACCCAGGTGGACAGTAGGGTGTATGGTGTATATCCAGTTGCACTGTGCACCCAATTTGTTATGGGTCTGCAACTCAGGAATAGAGCGAGGGGAAATCTGACCCTGCACTAGGACTAGTGTAATGTATGTAGTACAGTTCATATAGCGTCTTGTGCTTGGGTGCGATGAAAATACATGAGACACAGGTTTGATATAGAAGGTCTTGTATTACTTCATACAAGTTGGCAAAAATAGTCACACAGTTTGCAGACACAGAAGCAGGAGACACAGCAGGCCAGAGTAATCTAAGCTCAGCAATCACTCTCCACAACAGGTTCAGGATCTTCTTCTCTGTTACCGTAAGTCCATGCAAACGTGGGTCTTTCAAAGAGCAGGGTTCCAGAGTCCACAAGTGCTTCAGAGTTCCTCAGTGGGAATAGCTGGAGTACAAGGTCCAAGGCTTTAGGAGTCAGGTCACAGGTTCACTGCAGGCTAGATTCTGAAGCACTGATTGCTCAGCTGTGGCTGCTTAAGAAGCAAAAGGAGAGAATCAGGGCGGGAACATGCAAGCTGGAAACTCCATTTTGACTGAGGGCAAGATAGCTGCAGCAAGACAGAAAGTAAAATGGCTGACGAACAAACTGAGTTTCAGGAACATGTACACAGAACCTTACATTACTCCCCCCTTAGGGACAACCTCCGGATGACCTCAGGCCAGGCTTGTGTGGGTACCTCTGATGAAACTGACGGAGCAAGCGAGGAGCATTAACGTTATTGACTGGTTCCCATGAGTTGTCCTCCACTGGGTAGCCCTGCCATTTAATCAGATATTGTAACTGATTTCTATACAACCTGGAATCTAAAATCCTTTCCACCACAAATTCTTCCTGACCATCGACTAGCACTGGGTCAGGGCAAGGAGAAGAACGTCCAGGAAACGTATTGGGTGTCGCAGCCTTTAGTAGGGATACATGAAAGACAGGGTGAATTCTCATAGTTCTGGGCAGTTGAAGACGACAAGCAACGGCACTTATAATCTTACTGATCTTATAAGGTCCAATGTACTTATGTCCCAACTTAGACGATGGAATCCTTAACTTAAGATTTCTGGTTGACAGCCAGACCAAGTCTCCTACCTTGAAAGCTGGTGCAGGTTTACGAAATTTATCTGCTGCTTTCTTGTACCTTTCCTGAGCCAATTCTAGATTTTCCTTTAGAAGATCCATATTCTTCTGTAAAGACGTGATTCTTTCAGCCACTGCCGGCAAGGGCGTATCTATGGGAAATCGAGGAAGAATGTTAGGATGATAACCTAGATTAGAGTAAAAAGGAGACTGCTTAGTGGAGGCACTCTGAGAGTTGTTATACGAGAACTCAGCTAATGGAAGTAGATCCACCCAATCATCCTGTAGGTGGCAGATAAAGCAGCGGAGATACTGCTCCAGGGTTTGATTGGTTCGTTCGGTCTGTCCATTAGTCTGGGGATGAAAAGCAGAAGAAAGGTTTACTTTAATGTCCAATGCTGCACAGAAATTTTGCCAAAACCTAGAAGTGAATTGCACCCCTCGATCCGAAATAACCTCATCCGGTACTCCATGTAAGCGAAACACATCTTTAATCATCAAATCTGATGTCTGTTTTGCAGTGGGTAAGCCGACACAAGGGATAAAATGAGCTGCCTTTGTTAGACGGTCAACCACTACTAGAATGGTGTTCTTCCCTTGAGAGGTTGGTAACTCCACAATGAAGTCCATAGAAATGGATCCCCACGGGCGGGACGGGGTGGGAAGAGGCTGTAACAGACCAGTTGGTGAGGAGCGAGGTGTTTTGCATCTTGCACAGACTTCACATGAAGTGACATAGTTTAAAACATCCTTCCTGCAAGTGGGCCACCAAAAGAAAAGAGAGAGAAATTCCTGTGTCTTTAGAATTCCTCTATGCCCAGCTATCTTGGAATCGTGAATGAGTTGCAATACTCTCAATCTGACTGTTTCAGGAATATACAGGCGTTGTCCCTGAATCCACACACCATTCTTAAAGACAAGACTTACGTCCCTTGGGGGTTGTGCCAAAAAGGAATCCGCATGGTATGCTTCCTTGATGTCCTTAAGTAGGTCTTGATTATGAATTACTCCTAGGAATCTAGAGTCAGGAAGAATAGTCTTAGGAGGAGTAATTGGACGTGTCTCTGCTGAATAAATCCTAGAGAGTGCATCAGCCTTTCCATTGCGCGATCCTGGTCTATAAGAAATGATAAAATTAAATTGGTTTAAGAAAAGATTCCAGCGAGCCTGGCGAGGAGTCAGGCACTTAGCCGACCTGATAAACTCAAGGTTACGATGGTCTGTCAGGACGACTATTTGCTGTGCAGCTCCCTGAAGAAGGTGTCTCCATTCTTTGAAGGCGGCAATAATGGCCAACAACTCTCTATTGCCCACATCGTAGTTCCTCTCAGCCGAAGACAACTGCTGGGAAAAGAAGGCACAGGGATGCAAGACATTCTTCTCACCTGTTCTCTGAGAGAGTATAGCTCCAACGGCACAGTCTGAAGCATCCACCTCTATTATGAAGGCAAGCTCGGGGTTGGGATGTACTAGGATAGGTGCAGTGGTAAATTTATCTTTTAGACGGGAAAATGCTTCCTGGGCTTGGGGAGTCCAGGAGAACCTAGACTCTTTCCGGGTAAGTTGGGTGATAGGTGACACTACCTCAGAGAAATTTCTAATGAAACGTCTATAGAAGTTGGCAAACCCGATGAAGCGCTGTACCTCCTTCACATTTCTAGGACTTGGCCAATCCTTGATGGCTTGGGTTTTGCTTCCATCCATACTAATTCCTTGTGTAGACAGTACATACCCCAGAAATTGAATTTCGGTCCTATGGAATTCACACTTTTCAAGTTTGATGTAAAGATGATTTTGTCTTAGACGTTCCAAGACCATTCTCACATGTCCATGATGTTCCTCTGTGGAGTTAGAAAAAATTAGAATATCATCCAAATAAATTACCACGAATGTATCTAGGAGATCCCTGAAGATGTCATTCACCAAGTGTTGGAAAGTGGCTGGGCGGGTACTCAGAACAAAAGGCATAACTAGATATTCAAAGTGTCCATAGCGTGACCTGAATGCAGTCTTCCATTCATCCCCAGGTCTAATACGGACTAAGTTATAGGCCCCACGAAGATCTAGTTTAGAGAAAATTTTGGCATGCCGCACTCTCTCCAATAACTCAGGGATTAAAGGCAATGGATAACGGTTTCTAATAGTAACCTTATTGAGTTCCCTATAGTCTACGCATGGTCTCAGAGATCCATCTTTCTTCTTTACAAAGAAGATGGGTGCACCTGCAGGAGATGAAGAGGGGCGTATGAAGCCCTTGGCTAGATTTTCATCTATGTAATCCTTTAAAGCCTTTAGCTCAGGCCCCGCCAGGGGGTAGATCTTACCAAAAGGTATCTCTGCTCCAGGCAATAATTCAATTATACAATCATATGGACGGTGAGGAGGAAGCTGGTCAGCGTTCTTCTTGTCACATAAATCCACATAGTCCTGGTATACAGCTGGTAGTTCAGGGACTGACATGGTTCCTTTAGGAACAGAGCAAGCTGAAACTTTTGGACTCATCTGTTTCTCTGGAAAGTGTAATTCCTTGGTCTCCCAGTTAATGGTAGGGTTCTGAGCCTGCAGCCATGGTAGCCCTAGAATAATGGGAAAGTGGGGAGAAGAGATAAGCATAAAGGACAGTTTCTCTTGATGATCTTTACCCATAAGAACCCTCAAAGGCTCTGTTTCCTGATCCACTGGTCCAGAGGTCAGCAGGGAGCCATCCACAGTTTCCATCTGTACTGGAGTAGCCTTCTTCACTGAACGTATCCCCTGTTTCAGAGCAAAGGAGACATCCATAAAATTTCCACTTGCCCCTGAGTCGATCATAGCAGAGCTAGACACCCAAGCTGAGTCAACCCAGAGTTTGATGGAAAGAAAGCAATGAGAATTGTTTTTCTTACAACTCAGCTGGGACACCGCTGAGGAAACTTGAAAAATGGCAGCGTTTACACAGTCAACGTCCTCAGAGGTAACGGAGTTTAAGTCCGAGAAATCAAGATCTGTTGCTGCAGATCTCTCTGGAGCCTGAGGCTCGGACCTGACAGATCCCCTCTCGCAACACTCACAATGAATGAGTGCTGCAGTAGTCTTACGAGAACGGCTGGGGCAGTTTATAATGAAGTGCCCTGACTTACCACAATAGAAACATAGATTCTCCTTAAAACGATGTTCCTTGCGTGCATCACTAACCCGTCGTTGTAAAGAGTCTACCTGCATGGGTTCAGGTTCAGGTTCCCGTGTAATCCTACTCAAAGGTTCCTTAGCTGGAGAGGAAGGTAGGAAAAGGTTAGTGCGATTGCTTTCGAACCATCTCTCTTGCCTGCGTTCAGTCAGACGAGTATCAATACGGATGCAGTAGTTAATAAAGTCACCTAACGCAGTGGGAGGGTCGGCACGAGCAAGTTCATCCTTAATCAGTGGAGATAACCCCTTTCGAAAAATAGATTTTTTGGCGGAACTGTCCCAGGTGGTATCAAGGGCCCATCTCCTGAAATCCAAGGCATATTCAGCTACCGAGTGCTTACCTTGGCGCAAAGCTAACATGGCTGCTTCAGCTGTTGCACCTCGATTGGGGTCATCAAACACCTGCCCCATGGCTGAAATAAAAGCATCAAGGTGATTCAAACAATCATCCTCAGTCTCAATCAGAGGGTTTGCCCACATCAAAGCCTTGTTGGTAAGCAACATAATTATAGTAAGCACCTTAGATCGTTCAGTGGGAAATTGTGAAGCATGTGCAGAAAAAAAAGATTGCATTGATTAATAAATCCCCTGAATTTCTCACGTTCACCGCCAAAACGAAAAGGGGCAACTTGGGAATCCCAGAACTCGGGGCTACGGCAGGAGCCTGGACTCGCTCTTCTAGAACCTCAATCCTGGCTCGCAAATCCTGGGCAGTCTGTCCAAACACTTGCAAATTGTGATTAGTGAGGTCCTGTAGGCTTGAAAAACGGGTCTTTATATTCTGCAAATCTGCAAGGATATTATCAGTCACTCCGCAAAGTTCCTTTATGCGGGCCTCCATTTTCCAGATCTTTTAAGACAGGAGTACTGGAAGAAGAGGAGAGGAGAGAAAAAAAAAAAACAATAGTGTTTACCTGTGGTAACACTGCAGAGAGAAAAAAAAAATTAAGGGAACTGCTCACCTGGAATGGTTGTGAGAAGTCACAACCACTATCATCACAGAAAGTTCACCCGGACATCTGATATCCACAGTTACAGCAGACAAAAAAGAGAAAAGAAAAAAAAAAAAACAATAGTGTTTACCTGTGGTAACACTGCAGAAAAAAAAAACTTAAGGGAATTGCTCACCTGGAATGGTTGTGAGAAGTCACAACCACTGTCATCACAGAAAGTACAACCGGACATCCGATATCCACAGTTACAGCAGACACAGCCTTTCCAGACCCAGCAGACACTAACGTTTTGGCTTCAGAATCTTGTAATGTATGTAGTACAGTTCATATAGCGTCTTGTGCTTGGTTGCGATGAAAATACATGAGACACAGGTTTGATATAGAAGGTCTTGTATTACTTCATACAAGTTGGCAAAAATAGTCACACAGTTTGCAGACACAGAAGCAGGAGACACAGCAGGCCAGAGTAATCTAAGCTCAGCAATCACTCTCCACAACAGGTTCAGGATCTTCTTCTCTGTTACCGTAAGTCCATGCAAACGTGGGTCTTTCAAAGAGCAGGGTTCCAGAGTCCACAAGTGCTTCAGAGTTCCTCAGTAGGAATAGCTGGAGTACAAGGTCCAAGGCTTTAGGAGTCAGGTCACAGGTTCACTGCAGGCTAGATTCTGAAGCACTGATTGCTCAGCTGTGGCTGCTTAAGAAGCAAAAGGAGAGAATCAGGGCGGGAACATGCAAGCTGGAAGCTCCATTTTGACTGAGGGCAAGATAGCTGCAGCAAGACAGAAAGTAAAATGGCTGACGTACAAACTGAGTTTCAGGAACATGTACACAGAACCTTACACTAGACTCGATCCCTACGATGGAGCGGGTGACCTATTCCTTGCGAATAGACCCACCGACGATCCTAGTCTAGACTCAAGCGAAGACCTGAAGGTGGGGGAAGGGGATCTGTTATGTTTCGGTAACTGAGGAGTGCAGGTAAAAAAGGCAATACACCAGAGCAGTTGGAATCTATGAGATTGCAGTACCCTGACTAACCAGCACAACTAGAGGCAGCCATGGAGCGTTCCTACGTTGGTCCTAGACGCCTCGTCACAGCCTGAGAAACTAACTACACCTAAAGATAGAAAGAGGAAAGCTGTCTGCCCCGGAGCAGATCCCCAAAGAACATAGAAAGCCCCCAAACATGTAATGGCGGTTAGACAAGAAGAAATACTGACACAGACAGAAAATAGTATGAGCAAACGTTGGGGCCCAAACTACCTAAATAGAAAAGGATAGGAAGGGCACTTACTGCAATCCCAAAAAACCCTGAAAAGCACCAACTCTACTAATTTCAAAAACACCTGAGATCACACGACCTCTACCACCTAAATTAGTTCTCTGGTGTAACAAAATCAAAACAGCAGCCACTGAAAAAACTGGAAAAAGCAAATGTACAAACATCAGTGGCTGAACTAAACTGAGAGGGCAAAAGCCCCCGGAGGGGACCCTGAAGGCCCCCACAGAAGTGCAGGACAAAATGCAAAAATCAAGCACAAAAACAAAAAGAAGAAAATGTCTTATCTGTTAGCAGGAGATGCAGACACGACACAGCAGGCTACAAAGGAAACAGGAATCAAGGATTGAGACCAGAACAATTGATCACCGGCAACCCTGATGGGAAGGCGACTCCCTTATATAAGACCAGTCAGTAACACCTGATTCCCAATCCTCACAATCTTCACTGGACAGTCCAGTACCGCTTGTAACCACCAGAGGGAGCCTCTGCTCAGAACTCATTTCAAGCCCATTCACAACAGTACCCCCCCTTGAGGAGGGGTCACCGAACCCTCATTTGAGCAACCAGGTCGGTCAGGATGAGTTCTATGATACGCACGGATGAGTCTCCTAGCATGGATGTCCGAAGCAAACACCCAAGAATTGTCTTCCTGACCATAACCTCTCCACTTAACCAAATACTGGAGTTTCCGTCTAGAAAACGAGAATTCAATACCTTCTCAACCACAAACTCCAGATTGCCCTCAACCAGAACAGGGTCAGGAGGCACAGCAGTAGGAACCACTGGCTCAACAAACCTCTTCAACAAGGACTTGTGGAACACGTTATGGATCTTAAATGTCCCCGGAAGAAGCAAACGAAAAGAAACAGGATTAAGAATCTCCATGATCTTATAAGGTCCAATGAACCTAGGCTTAAATTTAGGAGATGCCACTCTCATAGGAATATTTTTTGAGGACAACCAGACCAAGTCCCCCACTTTAAACCGAGGACCATCAGTCCTATGCCGGTTAGCAAACCGCTGGGCCCTCTCCTGAGAGAGGGACAACCTCTCCACTACCTGGTCCCAAATCTGTTGCATACGCTCCACAACAGAGTCAACACCTGGACAGACAGAAGCCTCCGTCTGTCCTGAAGAAAATCGAGGGTGAAACCCAGAATTACAGAAAAATGGAGACATCAAAGTGGCAGAGCTAGCCCTATTATTAAGAGCAAACTCAGCCAAAGGCAAAAAAGAGACCCAGTCATCCTGATCAGCAGACACAAAGCATCTTAGATAAGTCTCCAATGTCTGGTTTGTTCTCTCAGTTTGACCATTGGTCTGAGGATGAAACGCCGAGGAGAAAGACAATTGAACACCAAGTTTAGAACAAAAGGTCCTCCAAAATCTGGAAACAAACTGGACTCCTCTGTCAGACACAATGTTCTCAGGAATGCCGTGTAAACGAACCACGTGCTGAAGGAACAAAGGCACCAATTCAGAGGAGGAAGTCAACTTAGGTAATGGCACAAGATGTATCATCTTGGAAAACCTATCACAAATCACCCAGATGACGGTCATTCTCTGAGAAACAGGGAGGTCGGAAATGAAATCCATAGAGATATGGGTCCATGGTCTCTTGGGCACAGGCAATGGCATCAACAAACCACTAGAGCGAGAGCAAGGCTTGGAGCGAGAGCAAGTCCCGCAGGACTGCACAAATTCCCTGACATCACGAGACAAGGTAGGCCACCAAAAGGACCGACTAACCAAGTCTCTGGTACCAAAAATTCCGGGATGACCGGCCAACGCGGAACAATGAATCTCAGACATCACACTCTTTTTCCACTGGTCCGGGACAAACAATTTCCCAACAGGGCAGCGCTCGGGCCTATCCTCCTGACACCCCTCCAGAGCCAGTCTCAAATTGGGCGAGATGGCGGAAAGAACTACACCTTCTTTCAAAATAACAGAAGGATCAGATAACTCAGTAGAGTCCGCAAGGAAACTCCTCGAGAGGGCATCCGCCTTAACATTCTTAGTGCCAGGAAGAAAGGAAACCACAAAATTAAAACGTGTAAAAACAAGGCCCACCTGGCCTGTCTAGGATTAAGTCGCTTGGCAGATTCCAGATAAACCAGATTCTTATGGTCCGTAAGGACCACCACCTGATGTTTGGCTCCCTCCAGCCAATGTCTCCACTCTTCAAAAGCCCACTTCATGGCCAATAACTCCCGATTACCCACGTCATAATTACGTTCAGTAGGAGAAAATTTTCGAGAGAAAAAGGCACAAGGGTTACTTTTAGAGGTCTCTGGATCTCTTTGGGACAAAACGGCACCTGCCCCAATTTCAGAGGCATAAACCTCCACCTGAAATGGCAGAGAAACATCAGGCTGCCGTAGAACAGGAGCAGAAGTGAATCTCTGCTTAAGTTCCTGAAATGCAGAGACTGCCTCAGGAGGCCAATTCACCACATCAGAACCCTTTTTGGTCAAATCAGTTAATGGTTTAACAATAACCGAGAAATTACCAATAAATTTACGATAAAAATTGGCAAAACCCAAAAATCTTTGAAGAGCCTTTAATGAAGTAGGTTGGACCCAATCACAGATGGCCTGAACCTTGACCGGGTCCATTTCAATAACAGATGGGGACAAAATGAATCCCAGAAATGAGATCCTCTGTACGCCAAAAAGACACTTTGATCCCTTCACATACAGAGCATTCTCTCTCAAAATCTGGAATACAGTTCGAACATGTTTCACATGAGAGTCCCAGTCATTGGAAAAAATCAAGATATCATCCAAATAAACAATCAGAAATGTATCCACAAAATCCCTGAAAATGTCATTCATGAAGGACTGGAAGACAGACGGAGCATTAGTGAGCCCAAAGGGCATCACAAGGTACTCAAAATGCCCCTCAGGGGTATTAAATGCCGTGGAGCGTTCCTACGTTGGTCCTAGACGCCTCGTCACAGCCTGAGAAACTAACTACACCTAAAGATAGAAAGAGGAAAGCTGTCTGCCCCGGAGCAGATCCCCAAAGAACATAGAAAGCCCCCAAACATGTAATGGCGGTTAGACAAGAAGAAATACTGACACAGACAGAAAATAGTATGAGCAAACGTTGGGGCCCAAACTACCTAAATAGAAAAGGATAGGAAGGGCACTTACTGCAATCCCAAAAAACCCTGAAAAGCACCAACTCTACTAATTTCAAAAACACCTGAGATCACACGACCTCTACCACCTAAATTAGTTCTCTGGTGTAACAAAATCAAAACAGCAGCCACTGAAAAAACTGGAAAAAGCAAATGTACAAACATCAGTGGCTGAACTAAACTGAGAGGGCAAAAGCCCCCGGAGGGGACCCTGAAGGCCCCCACAGAAGTGCAGGACAAAATGCAAAAATCAAGCACAAAAACAAAAAGAAGAAAATGTCTTATCTGTTAGCAGGAGATGCAGACACGACACAGCAGGCTACAAAGGAAACAAGAATCAAGGATTGAGACCAGAACAATTGATCACCGGCAACCCTGATGGGAAGGCGACTCCCTTATATAAGACCAGTCAGTAACACCTGATTCCCAATCCTCACAATCTTCACTGGACAGTCCAGTACCGCTTGTAACCACCAGAGGGAGCCTCTGCTCAGAACTCATTTCAAGCCCATTCACAACAGGGATCCCTGAAAGATCTAGGGACTGGGAACAAAACACTGGTAACCTCCTAGCAGGGAAATAGAGGAAGCTGCAGAAACAAAATGAGAAAACAAAAAGACTAAGCAAGCAGAACTAGAGTTCCCAGAACTGCACAAAGTATAGCACAAAGCTATCAAGGCTCCTAGCCAGAACTCAAGCGGATTAACAATGATGTCCAGCAAGGACTGGGAGGCAGGTGCAGGGTAATAAAGGATGATACAATCACCTGACCAGCGACAAGCCCAACACCAGGGGAAAAAGACCAGCGCCGGAAACCACAACAAGATAGCGGATGGTCAAACTGAATAGATTCTAATACAATTGTTGTACACCCAGACTAATTCAGCCACAAACTCGGGCCAGCAAACTTTTCAGTCTTACTCCAGGGTTCTCAGCATCTGAATCAGCACCCAATTAAAACGCTCGCAGGCCCCATTCCCTTGGAGATGGTAGGGCGTTGTCCTGAATTTCTCAATCTGATACAGGCAATGCAATTCTTCCATAATCCATCCTTGGAAACAGGCGCCTTGGTCAGAGTGAATTCTCTGCAGACAACCGTACACTCGGATGAAGTCTCTGTAAATGGCCTGTGCCGCCGACTTAGCAGTCTGATCCCGGGTCGGAGTTACCATCGCAAATCTGGTGAAGTGATCGGTCATTACCAGACAGTGTTCATATCCAAGGTGTGCTAGGCCTACAGTCAAGTAGTCAATCATCAACACCTCTAGAGGAGCAGAAGTCACAATGGTTTGCGTAGGGGCCCTTTGTTCAGGGGGCTTCACTAGCTCGCAGTTCCTGCATTGTCGGCAAGCTTCATCTACTGCTGCTTTCAGTCTCGGATGGTAGACCAACTTCTGTAGCCACTGGAACGTCTTTTCCGTGCCGAAGTGGGCTCCTCTCTCATGAGCTTCTGTGGCCACCTCACGCAGCAACTTTTCCAGGAGTACCACCTGCCAGGTGACTCCCAACTCTCATGCCAACTGCACCTTCCTATACAGCAGGCCATCTTCCAACTGGAGCCTCTCCACTGCCGAAGAATCTGTAGAGCTCCGTGGGACAGGGCATCTCTCTCTCTTGGCTAGGGAGTTGTCTTAAGGCCATCCATTGCCTCATCTCAGCGAGTTCCCCATCTTCCTGCTGAAGCCGTACACAGTTATCACGGGATCTCCCTAGTGTGTGTCCGCTGGACGTCTCCCCGATCTGTCCCTGCGTTGCCACCATCCTGGACGGCGTTATGAAACTTAGGGATCTCTTCAGACTCCAGCTCTTTGTCCTGGTTAGGTCCAGGTCATTCGTGAGTCACTCTGGATAAAGCATCGGCATGTGTGTTCTCTGCTCCTCTTCGATAGGTGATCTTGTATCGGTACTTGGCCATGATGGCCACTCATCTCTGCTCCATAACAGCTGGCTCTATGTGGACTTCGACTCCTTCAAGAGGGGTACAGGCTCGGATAGGCAACGTGAGCACAGTCTAACCTGGTGGTAAGACAAGATTGGCGGAGGCCGGAACGATCACCTTACCTAATGCTCTCTCTTCACTCGATGTCTCTTGGGCTTGAGAAACTCGTATCAACTGTTGGAACACTTTTCTCTGAGGGGTACGAGGGCCACATAGATTCAGAAACACATTGGCTGACTCGTTGACCAGGATGATTCCCACTTCCTTCAGTATGTTCATTCCTAAAGTCACAAGGGGGCCACTACCGGGGTCCCCTGCGGTTAACACGACTCTTTTCCAGCCCACATCTTTGCCACACACAGTGATTTGCATCCATGGCCAACCCTGCAACCAGGATAGGTAGCTGATTAGCTACTGTCAATTTGATCACGGGACCCCACTCAAGTCGCTGTAACGAATGGAAGCGGAGGCAGAGATGGTGAAGTTCACATTCGTTTTTATTTTTTAATGTGGAACCTCGAGACCGCGGTCCGGGGGGCTCCGAAGGGGGCGTAACTAGTGAGCCCCGGGTACCCGTAGTAAGGCCCCTCGAACAGGACCAGAATGGAATACCCGGAGGACACAGGTGCTACCTCCAGTTAGACCCCGGACACGTGGCAGCTGTCCCAGAGGGACCAAAAGGATAACAGGTATATACAGAGTCCGTGGAGGGTTCTTGACGGAGACGGGTAAGGTCCTGGTCCAGAATAGATGGTGGCAGGCTGGCTTCAGTGACCTTGTCACGGTCCACGGGTACGGATGGCTGATGGCGGAACGGGATGACACTTGCGCCAGTAATAGCCGAGATTGTCCAGGTTAGCCAGATACGGGTTAGCAATGATCTGAGGAGACAAACAGTATAAGCGAAGCACAGAGACTGCAGACGCAGTGCAGACAGATCAGGAACAGAACCGGATGTAGCAATGATAGAACACGTTGCTCCGGCACTCCCCTTATGGTGGAGTGACCAGATATACTACTGAGTGCGCTGACATTGGTTAATTAGCTATTTCAAAAAATGCACGCTGCCCCTTTAAGAGAGACAGTGGGCGCGGCCTCGCGTCCTAAGCAATCTATCTGGAGGCCTGCTAGCAGCGTGCCAGGAAGTGGAGGAGGACACAGGACGCCGAGGAGCAGATGGGACAGGAGACCCCAGCCTGCGCGCAGACTGCTGCAGAGGGACAGCCAGAGGAACAGGTGAGTGACCAGGACGGAGTGCAGAGCCAGCGCGGGGACCGAGTGTAACAGTATCCCCCTCTTTACTCCCCCTCTTTTTCAAGCCTGCATGAAATCTTTTAAGAAGAAGTGAAGCCTGGATGTTCTCTTTAGGCTCCCAAGACCTCTCCTCAGGACCAAAACCCTTCCAGTCCACCAGGTAATAGATCCTACCTCTTACTCTCTTAGAGGCCAATATATGTTTTACCTCAAAAACATCATCCTCAGAAACCGGATCAGGAGTGGTACCCGGGTCCTTAAAGAAGGAGCTCAACACTACTGGTTTGAGGAGGGAAACATGAAAGGAGTTAGGTATACGTAGAGAATTAGGCAATTTCAGTTTATAAGAGACCGGGTTGATTTGTCTCAAGACTTCAAAGGGACCAATGAAACGGGGACCCAATTTGTACGATGGTAACTTCAGACGGATGTACTTGGAGGAGAGCCATACCTTGTCTCCTGGACGAAAGATGGGAGCCTCCAAACGTCTTTTGTCCGCATGCGTTTTCATACGTTGAGAGGCTTTCTCCAAAGCCGACCTGGTTTCTCTCCAAATGTTCGAGAAATTCTTAGACAAGGTATCGACTGCCGGAACATCGGACAATCCAGAGACAGGAAGAGGAATTCCGGGTTGGAGTCCAAACACAATCTGAAAGGGAGACTTTCCTGAAGATTCACTTACTTGGTTGTTGTAGGAGAATTCCGCCCAGGGCAGTAATTCTACCCAGTCATTATGATGAGCGTTGATGAAGTGACGCAGGTATCCAGCCAGGATTTGATTGATCCTCTCCACTTGCCCATTAGACTGGGGATGGTATGCAGAAGAAAAATCTAGTTCAATTTTTACCATTTTACAGAGTCCTCTCCAGAGGTGAACTGGACGCCCCTGTCGGACACGATGTGGAGAGGAAATCCATGTAAACGGAAGATGTGCTGAATGAAGTGAGCGGCCAGTTCTGGAGCAGACGGGAGGCCAGATAGCGGAACGAAGTGAGCCATTTTAGAGAAGCGGTCCACCACAACCCATACCACTGAGCAGCCAGAAGAAATGGGAAGATCCGTGATGAAATCCATCGCGATGTGCTGCCAGGGAGCGGACAGAATCGGAAGAGGCAGAAGCCTGCCGGCTGGTAGATGTTTAACAGTTTTGTTACGGGCACATGAAGGACAGGTTGCGACGAACTCCTGGATATCCTTGCCCATGGTAGGCCACCAGTAATAACGGGAGATGAGTTGCTGCGTCTTTTTCTGACCAGCATGGCCAGCCAACTTAGAAGAATGACCCCAGCGCAGAACACGAATACGATCAGAAGCGGACACGAGAGTCTTCCCTGGAGGAAGCCGGGCCAGATCAGTGGAGGCAACAGAGACTAACTTAGAAGGTTCAATAATGTGCTGAGGTTCTTCCTCCAGTTCAGGAGGCAAGAAGGCTCTAGAGAGTGCGTCTGCCTTGATGTTCTTGTCAGCTGGACGGAAATGAAGTACAAAATTGAAACGGGCAAAAAATAATGCCCAACGGGCCTGACGGGGATTCAGTCTTAAAGCAGATTGGAGATAGGCAAGGTTTTTATGGTCAGTGAATATGATTACCTGGTGATGAGCTCCCTCAAGAAGATGTCTCCATTCTTGCAGAGCCAATTTGATGGCCAACAGTTCGCGATCACCGACAGAGTAGTTCCTTTCTGCAGGAGAAAAAACCTCGGAGAAAAAAACACACGAGATCATCCGCCCGGTAGACGACTTCTGGGTCAGAACTGCTCCTGCACCTATGGAAGAAGCGTCAACCTCAAGAAAAAATTGCTCATTTGAATTAGGACGATGGAGAATGGGTGCAGAAGCGAAGGCTTTTTTGAGAGAGACAAAGGCCTCTTCTGCCTCGGAGGACCATTCCTTAGAGTTTACACCTTTCCGGGTTAAGGCTGTGATTGGAGCCACTCGGGTGGAAAAGTGTGGAATGAATTGACGGTAGTAATTGGCGAACCCTAGGAACCTTTGTATGGCTTTTAGCCCAGACGGACGAGGCCAGTTGAGAACTGCAGACAACTTCTCTGGATCCATCTTTAATCCTGTGGAAGATACAATGTACCCAAGGAAAGGCAAGGAAGACTGCTCAAAGAGGCATTTCTCATATTTGGCATATAGCCTGTTCTCTCTCAGTCTTTGTAAGACCAGGCGTACTTGCCTCCGGTGTGACGTCAAGTCAGCAGAGAAAATCAAAATATCGTCCAGGTAGACCACGACACAAGTATAGAGCAAGTCCCTGAAAATGTCATTAACAAATTCCTGAAAGACCGCAGGTGCATTGCTTAGGCCAAATGGCATTACCAGGTATTCATAGTGGCCGTCACGGGTGTTGAGGCTGTTTTCCATTCGTCTCCCTCTCTGACTCGGATCAGGTTGTAGGCTCCTCTGAGATCCAATTTGGTGAAGATCTTGGCCCCTCGGAGACGATCAAACAGCTCTGAAATAAGAGGTAATGGATACCTGCTTTTTACCGTGATCTGATTTAGACCCCGATAGTCGATACAGGGCCGCAAGGATCCATCCTTCTTCTTCACAAAGAAGAATCCAGCTCCTGCCGGTGACGATGACTTTCGGATAAATCCTCTAGCCAGATTCTCTTGGATGTAGTCCGACATAGCCTGAGTCTCTGCCTGTGAAAGGGATAAACTCTCCCGCGAGGAGGAGATACTCCAGGAAGAAGCTCTATCTGACAGTCATACGACCTGTGTGGAGGTAGTCTCTCAGCCTCCTTTTTCCCAAAGACGTCAGAGAAGGACCAATAGGCGGAAGGCAACCCTGGCAGGGTATCAGGCTGGACTGGAGGCGAAACAGGTTGAATCCGGGTTAAGCAACGATTCATGCAGGTATCTCCCCAACACAGAACTTCTCCAGTTTTCCAATTAAGGACTGGTTCATGCATCTGGAGCCAAGGTAAACCTAAAAGCATGGGATGGGACAAACCGGGATATACATAAAATCGCATTCGTTCAGCATGCATTAGACCTACTCGGAGTTCCACCAACTCTGTTTGAAACTGGACTGGCTCGGTCAGTGGTTTGCCATCCACGGCGGACACCTGTAACGGATCAGGAAGACGCTGGACTGGTAAGCGGTAATGATCCACAACCGCCTGCTGGATGAAGTTCCCTGCAGCTCCAGAATCCAGTAAACAATGTTCGGAGAATTTTATTGCTCCATAGGACACGGAGACTGAGATGTGTAAAGAGGGAGAGGACTGTTCTCTACCTAGGTTGGCCCCTCCTACCGGACCTAGGCACTGGAGTTTCCCGACTTTTTAGGACAGAAATGGATCAAATGTTCAGAACTACCGCAGTAGTAACAACTTCCCTCCTTGCGACGTGCCTCCCGGCGGCGGGTGGCCAAACTTACATGGTCTACCTCCATGGCCTCGGAGGAGGAAGGCGAGGTACCTGTTTTGTACAAACTAGAGTCCAGGTGATAGGACCTTTTGTCCCGCTTGATCTCCATGGAACGCTCCTGAAAAC
>JARQOD010000003.1:441465705-441548450 GCA_033576555.1 Oophaga sylvatica | reverse complement strand
AAAGACCAGGAAGCAGGTAGCTAAGGTCCCGGAGGCTGCAGGCAGATAGGAGACTGGAAACTGTTACCAAAGGTCTTGGAGGCTGCAGGCAGACAGGAGACCAAGAACAGGCAGCAAAGGTCCTAGACTCCACAGGCAGACAGGAAACCGGAACAGGTAGTGAAGGTCCTGGGGGCTGCAGGCAAACAGGAGACTGAGAACAGGCAGCAAAGGTCCTGGATGCAGGCAGACAGGAGACCGGAACAGGTAGCAAACGTCTTGGGGCTGCAGGCAGACAGGAGATTGAGAACAGGTAGCAAAGGTCCTGGATGCAGGCAGACAGGAGACCGGAACAGGTAGCAAAGGTCCTGGGGGCTGCAGGCAGACAGGAGACTGAGAACAGGCAGCAAAGGTCCTGGAGGCTGCAGGAAGACAGGAGACCGAGAACAGGCAGCAAATGTCCTGGAGGTTGCAGGCAGACAGGAGATTGGGAACAGGTGGCAAAGATACTGGAGGCTGCAGGCAGACAGACCGAGAACAGGTAGTAGAGGTCCTTGAGGATGCATGTAAACAGGACTCAGGAACACTAAAAGTTTTAATATTAAGACACAGCTATGTGTCTTGGTGAGACCTATATAGACCCAGGCAGATGATTGCATGGGATCATGCCAGACCATATGCAAAGCCCAATGTCCAGCACAACAGAGTTCAGCGGATAAGTGTGAGGGTAGCAAAGCCCAGTTCTGGGACAGTTGTGTAAGTGTAACAGCTGCAGTGCCCCATTCTCTGTGATTCAGAACCCCAATATCAGGTTCCTTTGAGGTTCCAAGAGTTGAACCTCCAACAATCAGTAAGTTATACCTAATAGGATAAGTTTTTTTTGGAGGGGTAAATAATCTATTAGTAGTAATTATGGAAGAAATTTCCTAAACCAAAGCACCCTTTTTAAAGGACTATTCTCACCTTTGACATTATATGGCACCCACACCTGACTTTAGAGCAGGGGTTCTCCATCCCACCTTCTAAGGTGGCTGTCAATTGGGGAGAAGAATGAGTACAGTGGGGATAAAAGCACATTACACTGTATGTCTCTAAAATGGGCGTATCCCTTTTAATAATATGTTTTTGTCCTACTTTGCCCAATTTGAAATTTATTTTGGGTTCATTCGAAGCAACAATTAGATTTTTACGCTCCCTTAGGCTGGGTTCATACGAGAATCTTTCATGGTCCGTACACGGATTGCAATGCCCAGATTTACTATGGGTCTAACAATCCGAACTTACAGCCTCATATGTGTCTGTAAGGCTGTAAGTTTGGGTCAGGAGACCCATGATTAGTCTGGGCATTGTGAACCTTACCTTACAGAGCCTTACCTTACAGACGTGATACTTTCTTAGTTCCCCCCAAAAAAGAAAATAATCAGTGACCACAATCTTTCGTCCAGCTAAAGAAATCTGAGTGTGACATGGGAGCAGTGCAAAATGATATCTCTGTGCATATTTCTACCAATAGATGGCAGCAACTTCTTAAGGAAGCATTTAGTCTTGCTAAATGCTAAGTTTCCTATGTTCTTTCACGTATTTATTGCTTCTTTTAATTTTTTTAATGAGCGTAGCGCCAGGCATTCTCTAAAATCTATAGCCATAGATTGCGTGGGTGTCTCTGGTCATTAATGAGTTATTAACTGAATTTCTTCTTCTAAAAACGGTTGATAGATTTAACCCGTGTTCAAATACTTGATATCAATAGGTACCATGTATTATGTAGGGAATATTCACACATTGGTAGCACTTTTTTTTTTACAAAGCACAGAATCAGCATGAACGATATTTTTCTTGCAATTAAAGTTTCCTTCTAGTACCTTTGCGTCTTTTTTAAATCCCCTTCTGCACCTCTTTACAGAGATGAATAGGCAGCCCCTCTCTTATCTGCTAAAACTACATTTCCCAGCAGCACCCTTCTCCTCCTCAGTGCTGCAGGCCCCTCACTCTGCTTTCCTGTCTGCTTCTTGATAGAAATAGATGGATCTCAACATAAGCAATTTTTATTTACATGGATGAAGTGACCAAGGATCGTTTTGAAAGTAGTGACTGTGATCTTCTCGGTGAACAGTATTTATTAGTATTTACAATTTTCAGATTTAATTGGCAGGTCATGGGGTTCTTCAGAGAATGTGATTAATTCTTTAACCCCTTCACCCCCAAGGGTGGTTTGCACGTTAATGACCGGGCCAATTTTTACAATTCTGACCACTGTCTCTTTATGAGGTTATAACTCTGGAACGCTTCAACGGATCTTCGCGATTCTGAGATTGTTTTCTCGTGACATATTGTACTTCATGTTAGTGGTAAAATTTCTTCGATATAACTTGCGTTTATTTTTGAAAAAACGCAAATATGGCGAAAATTTTTAAAATTTTGCAATTTTCAAACTTTGAATTTTTATTCCCTTAAAACAGAGAAATATATCACACAAAATAGTTAAGAAATAACATTTCCCACATGTCTACTTTACATCAGCACAATTTTGGAACCAAAATTTTTTTTTGTTAGGAAGTTATAAGGGTTAAAAGTTGACCAGCGATTTCTCATTTTTACAGCAAAATTTACAAAGCCATTTTTTTTAGGGACCACCTCACATTTGAAGTCACTTTGAGGGGTCTATATGGCAGAAAATACCCAAAAGTGACACCATTCTAAAAACTGCACCCCTCAAGGTACTCAAAACCACATTCAAGAAGTTTATTAACCCTTCAGGTGCTTCACAGTAACTAAAGCAACGTGGAAGGAAAAAATGAATATTTTACTTTTTAGCCACAAAAATTATCTTTTACAAACTTTTTTTTTATTTTCACAAGGGTAAAAGGAGAAAATGGACAGATAAGGTTGTTATGCAATTTCTCCTGAGTACGCCAATACCCCATATGTGGGGGAAAACCACTGTTTGGGCACACGGCAGAGCTCGTAAGGGAAGGAGCGCCGTTTGACTTTTTCAAACTAAAATTGGCTGGAATTTAGATTGGATGCCATGTCGCGTTTGGAGAGCCCCTGATGCGCCTAAACAGTGGAAACCCCCCACAAGTGACACCATTTTGGAAACTAGACCCCCTAAGGTACTTATCTAGATCTGTTATGAGCACTTTGAACCCTCAAGTGTTTCACAAAAGTTTATAAAGCCTGGGTGTGAAAAAAAAAAAATCAATTTTCCACAAAAATGATTTTTTAGTCCCAAATTTTTGAATTTTCCCAAGGAAATTGGACCCCAAAAGTTGTTGTCCAATTTGTCCTGAGTACGCTGATACCCCATATGTGGGGGGGGGAAAACTGTTTGGGCACACGGCAGGGCTTGGAAAGGAAGTAGTAACGTTTTGGAATGCAGACGTTAATGGGGTCATGTTCCGTTTGCAGTGCCCCAGATGAGCCTAAACAGTGGAAACCCCCCACAAGTGACCCCATTTTGGAAACTAGACCCCCTAAGGAACTTATCTAGATCTTTGGTGAGCACTTTGAACCCCCAAGTGCTTCACACAAGTTTATAATGCCCGGGCATGAAAATAAAAAATCCTATTTTTTTCCCACAAAAATTATCTTTTAGTCACTAATTTTTTTATTTTCCCAAGGGTAACAGGAGAAATTGGACCACATAAGTTGTTGTACAATTTGTCCTGAGTACGCTGATACCCCATATGTGGGGGGAACCACTGTTTGGGCGCACGGCAGAGCTCGGAATGGAAGGAGCACCATTTGACTTTTTCCAACCAAAATTGGCTGGAATTGAGTTTGGATGCCATGTTGCATTTGGAGAGCCCCTGATGTGCCTAAACAGTGGAAACCCCCCACAAATGACCCCATTTGGGAAACTAGACCCCCTAAGGAACTTATCTAGATTTTTGATGAGCAATTTGAACCCCAAGTGCTTCACACAAGTTTATAACGTAGAGCCGTAAAATTTAAAAATCATATTTTTTCCACAAAAATGATCTTTTCACCTCAATTTTTATTTTTCCAAGGGTAACAAGACTCCAAAAGTTATTGTGCAATTTGTCCTGAGTGCGCTGATACCCCATATGTGGGGGTAAACCACTGTTTGGGTGCATGGCAGAGTTTGGAAGGGAAGGAGCGCCGCCTGACTTTATCAACGCAGAATTGGCTGGACGCCATGTCGTGTTTGGAGAGCTCCTGATCTGCCTAAACAGTGGAAACCCCCATAAATGACACCATTTTGGAAACTAGACCCCTCAAGGAACTTATCTAGATGTGTGGTGAGAACTTTGAACCCCCAGGTGTTTCACTAAAGTTTATAACGTACAGCCGTAAAATAAAAAATCTTTTTTTTTTTTTACAAAAATGATTTTTTCGCCCCCAAAATTTTATTTTCACAAGGGTAACAGAAGAAATTGGAACCCAAAAGTTGTTGTCCAATTTGTCCTGAGTACACTGATACCCAATATGTGGGCGAAAACTACTGTATGGGCACACGTCGGGGCTCGGAAGGGAAGTAGTGACGTTTTGGATTGCAGACTTTGATGGAATGGTCTGGGGGCGTCATGTCACATTTGGAGAGCCCCTGATGCACCTAAACAGTGGAAACCCCCCACAAGTGACCCCATTTTGGCAAATAGACCCCACAAGGAACTTATCTAGATGTGTGGTGAGCACTTTGAACCCCAAAGTGCTTCACAGAAGTTTATAACGCACAGCCGTAAAAATAAAAAATCTTTTTTTTTTTACAAAAATGATTTTTTCGCCCCCAATATTTTATTTTCACAAGGGTAACAGGAGAAATTGGACCCCAAAAGTTGTTGTCCAATTTGTCCTGAGTACGCTGATACCCAATATGTGGGAGAAAACTACTGTATGGGCGCACGTCAGGGCTCGGAAGGGAAGTAGTGACGTTTTTGATTGCAGACTTTGATGGAATGGTCTGGGTGCGCCATGTCGCATTTGGAGAGCCCCTGATGCGCCTAAACAGTGGAAACCCCCCACAAGTGACCCCATTTTGGAAAATAGACCCCACAAGGAACTTATCTAGATCTGTGGTGAGCACTTTGAACCCCGAAGTGCTTCACAGAAGTTTATAACGCACAGCCGTAAAAATAAAAAATCTTTTTTTTTTTTTTGCAAAAATGATTTTTTCGCCCCAATATTTTATTTTTACAAGGGTAACAGGAGAAATTGGACCCCAAAAGTTGTTGCCCAATTTGTCCTGAGTACGCTGATACCCAATATGTGGGAGAAAACTACTGTATGGGTACACGTTGGGGCTCGGAAGGGAAGTAGTGACGTTTTGGATTGCAGACTTTGATGGAATGGTCTGGGGGCGTCATGTCGCATTTGGAGAGCCCCTGATGCGCCTAAACAGTGGAAATCCCCAACAAGTGACCCCATTTTGGAAAATAGACCCCACAAGGAACTTATCTAGGTGTGTGGTGAGCGCTATGAAGCCCCAAGTGCTTCACAGAAGTTTATAATGTACAGCCGTAAAAACAAAAAAATAATTTTTTTTGTACAAAAATGATATTTTCGCCCCCAGTTTTTTATTTTCCCAAGGGTAACAGAAGAAATAGGACAAATTGCACAATAACTCTTGGGGTCCAGAGTACGCTGATACCCCATATGTAGGGATAAACTACTGTTTGGACGCATGGCAGAGCTCAGAAGTGAAGGAGCACCGTTTGACTTTTTCAACGCAGAATTGGCTGGAATTGAGATCAGACGCCATGTCACATTTGGAGAGCCCCTGATGTGCCTAAACAGCGGAAACCCCCCAATTCTAACTCCAACCCTAACCCCAACACACCCCTAACCCTAGTCCCAACCCTAACCACAAACCTAACCCTAACACACCCCTAATCCCAACCCTAACCCTAATCCTAACTTTAGCGCCAACCCTAACCCTAACTTTAGCCGCAACCCTAACCCTAACCCTAATGGGAAAATGGAAATAAATACATTTTTTTAATTTTATTATTTTTCCCTAACTAAGGGGGTGATAAAGGGGGGTTTGATTTACTATTTATAGCGGGTTTTTATGATTGGCAGCTGTCACGCTAAAAGACGCTTTTTATTGCAAAAATAGTTTTTTGCATCGCCACATTTTGAGAGCTATAATTTTTGCATATTTTGGCCCACAGAGTCATGTGAGGTCTTATTTTTTGCGGTACGAGTTGACGTTTTTATTTGTACCACTTTTGAGCAGGTGACATTTTTTGATCGCTTTTTATTTCGATTTTTGGGAGGTTAGAATGAACAAAAATCAGCAATTCATGAATTTCTTTTGGGGGAGGCGTTTTTATTGTTCCGCGTGTGGTAAAATTGATAAAGCAGTTTTATTCTTTGGGTCAGTACGATTATGGCGATACCTCATTTATATCATTTTTTTATGTTTTGGCGCTTTTATAGAATAAAAGCAATTTTATATAAAAAATAATTATTTTTGCATCGCTTTATTCTGCGAGCTATAACTTTTTTATTTTTTCGCTTATGATGCTGTATGGTGGCTCGTTTTTTGCGGGACAAGATGACGTTTTCAGCGATACCATGTTTATTTATATCGGTCATTTTGATCGCGCGTTATTCCACTTTTTGTTCGGTGGTATGATGATAAAGCATTGATTTTTTGCTTCGTTTTTTTTTTTTTTTAAGGGGTTCACTAAAGGGGTTAACTAGTGGGACAGTTTTATAGGGGGGGTCGTTACGGTCGCGGCGATACCAAATATGTGTACTTTTATTGTTTTGGTTTTTTTATTTACAGGAAGAAATGAATTTATTGGGGAATATTTTTTTTTTTTTAATTTATTTTGGATTTTTTTTATAACATGTTTATTTTTTTAACTTTTTTACTTTGTCCCAGGGTGGGACATCACTGTATTTTATCAAATCGCTGGTGTGACAGTGTGCACAGCACACTGTCACACCAGCGATCGCTCAGGCAGTGCAGCAGGCTTCTCAGTGCCGGCTCTCAGCAGGCACTGAGGAAGCCGCCTCCCTCCAGGACCCCGGCGCCATCTTGGATCCGGGTCCTGGGAGGGAGGAAGCCCTCAGAACAGTGCGATCACATCGCGCTGGTCTGAGGGTCTCAGGGGGGCGCGCAGGGAGCCCCCACCCTGCGCGATCCTCCCCTGTGCCCCCAGTACACCGCGATCATGTTTGATCGCGGTGTGCTAGGGATTAATGTGCCGGGAGCGGTCCGTGACCGCTCCTGACACACAGTCACGGGTGTCAGCTGTGATAATCAGCTGACACCCGGCGGCGATTAGCTGCGCTCCCCTCAGGAGCGCAGCTGATCGCCTATGACGTACTATCCCGTCCATGGGCAGAATGGCACGGGTTTTATGGACGGGATAGTACGTCTAATGTCAGAGAGGGGTTAAGTATAGAAAAAAATGAGGCTACTTTATGATTTTGGGAATGACGCTATAATATTTTCTGTGGAAGAGCTCATGGAAAATTGAACAGTTGCTGCTAGGTACCCCATAATTTTAAAAGGGGTTGTCTGGGACTTTAACATTAATGGTCTATCCTTAGGATATGTCATCAATGTCTGATCAGTGAGGGTGCGACACCCAGCACTAATGCCGATCAGGCGTTCCCGGTGTTGGAGGAAACTGGAACTGCTCAGTTACGGAGCTGCACAGCACAGCTCCATCGTCTGGATAGTGGCCAGCGCTGGGTGCTGCACATCCACTCCCTACTCAGATGGATGTGCAGTACCCGGCCGCGGCCACTATTCGAGCAACTTTGTAGTTACATAACTGAGAAGCTCCGCCGCTGACACCGATAACAGCTGATCAGAGGGGGTGTCGGGTGTGGTAGCACCACCAATCAGACATTGATGGCCTATCCTAAGTATAGGCCATCAATGTTAAAGTCTCGGTCAACCCCTTCATATTGACTAGTGGCCCCAGGGGCAAGACTAATTGTGACAAATGTAGTTCCCCAAAACACTTCTAACCAAAAGGGACTGTAAAAAAAAGCAGACAACCCTTGCTGGGGATCCACTGGGTTAGAAAATATGTAAAGTGATACTCATTGGATTCTCAGTCATCTGCAAATAAATATGAAAGCCCAAACATTTGGTTTGTAACATGCAATACCATTTTTCGCCACTGCCTTTTCACATATCTTCCATAGATTACAATGCAATAGCGCCCCCCCAATTATAACAAGTCAAAAATATGAACTTCAAAATGTCAAAAATTTTATACATATTTTAACTAGAATAGGGAAAAATCTTATAATATTCTGTAAAAGTGAGACATACATGATATAATTCAAAAGCAATAAAATACTTTGCGAATTCCCTCTGTGATGAAGGAACAGCGACCATCTTGGATATTGGGCATAATGCTCGCCTCATGTCTGAGCTTGGCCTGTCTCAGGTAGTCATTTTGTCTGAGTTCACAGAGCCACAGGCAGCTAACTGCTCCTAACCCCCATGGCCTTTAGGCATATTGAAGAAAACAGGGTTTAGTGCTCCACTGTTGAATAACAAGGTCTTTTAGTATGCTAAGTAGATCAGGCCAAAACAGGACTTCAAAGCTGGAGTCAGGAGCCACGCCAGCATGGGGCCTGGAGCTGCCTGGGGCTTCAATTAGTTTATACCTTTCAGCTAGACACAGAAATCACATCCATTGTCTCTCCCAGCCACTACGACTCCGTTCTAGGATTATGAATTATGAGCACGCCTTTCGAGGTACAGGCTCATAAAAAATACCTGTGTGATCCTGCGGACCTTGCGCATCTGACAGTGTGACTCCCGAGTTGGTGATGGCTCGGAGACCTGAGCTATAGAGATTGGGTCACTGTGGAGGGCCAATTGGGCCATGTTTGATCTTCACGTGACAGGCAAAACAAACTGCATTCACTTATACCTCTCGTGTCCTGATCCGATCGTCCTGGAGAAAGTTAACCCCTTTCTTAGATATTGGGGAATAAATTCTGCAGGGAGCTGAAGGGTGGAGATTATTAGCCCACCCTCTGACACCGATGGGAGGGACCTAGCAGGTTAAAGAACTGTGAGCGGATGGCAGACTCTCTCGATTCTCACAGAAGAACAAGACGATGATGATCTAAGAAGGAACAGGGGACAAATCTGCCAAGGGAGCAGCGGCACACGTTTTGGGGACTGTTCGGCAACTAAGATTCTTACCTGTGGACCGCAGAGCTCCCGGCGTCCACATGCAACCTACAGCCTGGTAAAATTGACATCTAGCTTAATACCTCTAAGCCTTGTACCATTATTGTTATATTTTACTCTGACTGCAAATCCACTGTAATTCCGTTGTATAGCTTACTGTATATTTCTATAAATATCTAGTGCGCTCTTAAGGCAATTAAATTATAAAATTAACTTTGGGCTGATGTTTTTACTCTGATTACAAATCTTAGAATACCCAGTGGGTAACAGGACATCCTCCCTGGCGACCATTTGCTCTAGGTGCAGTTCCCTTACTGACCTGAGAGGTAAAGGGGGCGCCGAGAGCTGTGACTGTGTAGTTACGTCACATTGGTGACGTGGAAGGAACCGGGTTTCCTTCACATTGGTGGCAGCGGTGGGATCAGAGTAATAGTGTGCGTGGGACCCCTACTCCCAGACACTAAAGACTACCAGCGGTAACTTTCACTGCTGGGGTCTTAAGGTCAGCCCAGCACTAGACGGTCGGAGGGTAAATATAATAAGTTGTGTGCAAGGTCAGGGTTGCAGCTGTGTCAGTAACCAGAGGTTCCCAAGATGGCGGAAGGCACCAGGAGTAAGACAAAGGGGGAGGCCAATGCTATGGTCTATGAGGAGGTCGATACCGATGAAGGCGAGGGGGAGCTCAGCCAGGGCTCCCCAAGGAGCCACACCCCCATGCTCAGTCCTGCAGTGGACTGTCCACCACCTGCTCGTCCCAGCCTGTCCCGATCGGAGGCCCTTTTCCAAGCGTCTATGGCACAGCTCGAGGCTGGTAATGACGTTGCCCATGACAGACTCCTGGTGGCGACAGAGAAGGCAGCGGAGCGTGAGCAAGCGGCGGCAGAGAAATCAGCGGAGCGTGAGCAAGCGGCGGCAGAGAAAGCAGCGGAGAGTGAGCATACAGAACATGTGCTGCAGGCTGCAGAACGCCGTGAAGCTGTGGAGCGCCGGCACCGACAGGAGATGGCTCAGCACGGGCCCCTGCTGGACGCTCCAGCCCCACCGGAGACCAAGGCTTCCAAGGTCCGGGCGGAGGACTTTCCCTTGCTTGAAAAGGATGGAAACCTGGATTCCTTTCTGCTGGCCTTTGACAGAACCTCCCTCCAACACCATCTGGCCCTGGATCAGTGGTCAAGGTACCTGACCCCCCGTTTGAGGGGTAAGTACCTGGAAGTTTTGGGGGACTTATCTGCCAGGGAGGAGCAGAACTACAACAGCATCAAGTGGGCCCTGATACAGCACTACAACCTCACCCCGGAGTCGTACCGCAGGAAGTTCCGAAGCCTGCAGCGGGGTACAAAGGACACCTGGACCGACCACATGCGGGCCCTGCTGAGAGCTGCAGAGCACTGGACCTCGGGTCTAGAGCTCACCACCCGCCAGGAGGTCTAGGAACTGTTCGTCAGGGAGCAGTTCTTGTGGAACTGCCCAGAGAACCTCCAGCAGTACCTCCGTGACCGGAAACCAAAGGGGGCTTCTGCTACAGCCGCCCTGGCAAACGAGTATGCCAACAACAGGGCGCCTGAGCCGAAAAAGCCTGCCAGCAGCACCTGGAGAGGGGGTAAGCCCAATCCTGCCTTGGCCCCATATCCAGCCCCCAGAGTGCAAGGGGTGTACCCCCCTGCTGCCCTCTCCAGGCCAGGAACAGAACCCAGGCGTTGTCATCATTGCAACCAGCCGGGACACTTGAAGGCTGCGTATCCCCAGCGCCATAAGGCCCCATCCCTGTCCCAGAAACAGTCCACTGTTTTGTGTGTGGGAAGGGGTGGTGGGAGGTCCCTGGACAATTACCAACCCGTCGCCATCGGCCGCCCCAGTGGTCATGGGACTACGGGACACAGGCGCTGAACGAACCCTGGTATGTCCTGAGGTGGTGTCCCCTCAAGACTTGGTGCCTGGGAAAACCCTTTCCGTCTCCGGAATTGGAGGCGTTGAACCGGCGCTGCCCGTCGCCAAGGTGTATTTGGACTGGGGTGCCGGGAGGGGGATGCGGGAGGTGGGAGTAATGCCAAATATTCCTGCCAATGTGTTGCTTGGGACCGATTTGGGGTGGCTAGTGTCTCAGTATGTGGCCACTGGACCCCCAAGTTCGGCTCCCCAAGAATGTCATGACTCTACTGTGAATGCTAATGGTAATGTATTGAATGTGCCTCCAACAGTGGAGGAGGGAGTAAAACCTGATGGTAAGCCATGCAATGACACTACACACACAGGGCTCACAGTGAGGACAGGTGAGGAGACTGCAGGGGAGAGCTCCGAGGTGGAGGGAGGGTCAGCTATGGGCAGTGTAGGGCCCCTAAGGGAATCCAGCCTGCTGAGTCTAGGGCCTCTGCAGAAAGAGGAACAGGCCATGGGGGAGAGGGCGTCCCAGGAGAGACCCCAGGGCAGGAGTTCCCCACATCCATGATGTCAGGAGGCCAGGGAAGTCTGCCTGACCCAGTGACTTGGTCAGGGGCAGAGGGGAAGCTGGCGTTACCCGTGGTATCAGCGGTCGTGGCCGCTGTTACCAGGAGTGGGAGCGCCAAAGCCCAAGGAGCCTCGCGGACGTCCGACGGTTCCCCTCTCCGACCAAGTGGCTGCCGAGTCAGACAGCGGCCAGGAGACAGATCCCGGGGAGCTGACAGAGGATGTGGCAGTTTCATCAATTCTTGCTACATCAAGTCAGGGATTTCAGGCAGCGTTGGAAGCTGATGCTAGCCTGAAAACTCTCAAGGAGCATGCGGCACAGCCTCCCCTGGAGTCCGACCGCAAGTGAGTGGTCTGGGACCAGGGACAGCTGTACCGGGTAACGGTCCAGCAGGGTTCACCGGAGGCGTGGCCCAGGGACCGACAGTGGTACCCTATCTGTTCAGGGCGGAATTATTGCGGATCGCACACGAGATTCCCATGGCCGGACACCTAGGGATCGCTAAAACCAGGGCCAGGCTAGCTCAGCATTTCTACTGGCCTGGAATGAGGACCGAGGTGACTGCCTACTGCCATTTGTGTGACACCTGTCAGAGGGTGGGAAAGGCGGGGCGGCCCCCAAAAGCCCCACTGGTAACTCTGCCCATCATCAAAGAGCCTTTCTCGAGGGTGGCTGTGGATCTCATTGGACCTCTGTCCACTCCCAGCCGCTCCGGGAAATGCTTCATACTAACGGTAGTGGACTATGCCACCCGGTATCCAGACAAAGTGACCACTGCCTTACTGGAGATTTTCTCCAGAGTGGGGTTTCCCCAGGAAATGCTCACCGACCGAGGGACCCAGTTCATGTTGCAGCTGATTGAGTCTCTCTGTAAGCAGATACAGGTGCAACATCTGGTAGCCAGCCTGTATCACCCACAGACCAATGACCTGTGTGAGCGGTTCAATGTCACCTTAAAGCAGATGCTGGTCGACTCCCACAGGAGAGACTGGGAGCTATATCTCCCACACCTGCTGTTTGCCTACCAGGAGGTCCCACAGGCCTCAACGGGGTTCTCCCCCTTTGAGCTCCTGTACGGGAGACATGTACGGGGGCCCCTTGCTCTGGTGAAGGAAGCATGGGAAGGGGATTTGGCCAACCCTGGAGTGTCGGTCATTGAGTATGTCGTACGCTTCCGGGACCGAATGATGGCCTTGACATGGCTGTTGCATGACAATATAGCCCAAGCCCAGGCTGACCAGAAGTGGTGGTACGACCAGAATGGTTGTAAGAGGACCTACCAGGTGGGTCAAAAGTTATGGGTACTGGTCCCCGTACCTCAAAACAAGCTTCAGGCGGCCTGGGAGGGTCCATACCTTGTGCACCAGCAGCTCAACGCCGTCACCTACCTGGTCACCCTGGACCACGCCCGTGGAAGGAGGAAGGCCTTCCATGTGAGCATGATGAAGGCCCATCATGAGAGGGAGACTTGTGCCCACCCAGTGTGCAACCTTACCAAGGAAGGAGAGGCAGAAACCCTCCTGGATCTGCTCACCCAAGCCAAGGAGGGTGGATCCATCGAGGATGTGGGGGTTGGCCACCAGCTCTCGGAGGACCAAAGTTCTCAGCTGGGGGTCACCCTACACCCCTTTCAGGAGCTGTTCAGCAGCCTGCCCGGAAGGACTGAGACAACCGTCCATGACATGGACACCGGCAATCACCCCCCGATCCGGCGTTCAGCATATCGGGTCTCTCTTGAGTTGCAACAACAAATGCGCCAAGAGATAGACGAGATGCTGAAGCTGGGGGTGATCCAAGCGTCCAACAGCGCGTGGGCTTCGCCTGTAGTCCTCGTCCCTAAACAGGTCTGAACTACGCTGTTCTGCGTGGACTACCGGGGGCTCAACGCTGTGACGGTCACGATGCGTACCCAATGCCACGTATCAATGACCTGCTCGACCAGCTGGCCGGGGCCAGGTACCTGACCATCATGGATCTGAGCAGGGGGTATTGGCAGATTCCCCTGACCCCTGGGGCATGGGAATGCTCTGCCTTTATCACCCCCTTCGGACTGTACGAGTCCACGGTGATACCCTTCGGCATGAAGAAAGCCCCTGCCACTTTTCAGCGGATGGTCAACACGCTGCTCGAGGGACTGGAAGAGTATGTGACAGCGTACCTGGATGACATTGCCATCTTCAGTCCCACCTGGGAGGATCACCTAGAGCAGGGTTCCCCAACTCCAGTCCTCAAGGCCCACCAACAGGTCATGTTTTCAGGATTTCCTTAGTATTGCTCAGGTGATAATTGCATCACCTGTGCAATACAAAGGAAATCCTGAAAACATGATCTGTTGGTGGGCCTTGAGGACTGGAGTTGGGGAACCCTGACCTAGAGCACCTGGCGCACCAAGAAAAGGCTGCCCGTCGCAGTCGACTGGACAGTTGCCTGCGAGACAGCTTTCCAGGAGCTCAAGACCTCACTTTCTAGCTCTCCTGTACTACAGGCAGCCAACTTCATGCGGCCATTCTTAGTGCAGACCGACGCCAGCGACTTCGGCCTCGGTGCTGTACTCAGCCAGGTCGACACTACGGGCCATGAACACCCCGTTTTGTACCTGAGCCGGAAGCTTCTGCCGAGGGAAGTGGCCTATTCCACGATGGAGAAGGAATGTCAGGCAATTGTGTGGGCCCTGCAGCGTCTGCAGCCATACTTGTACGGATGCCAATTCACCGTGGAAAGAGACCACAACCCCCTCAGCTGGTTACACACTGTCTCTGGGACGAATGAGAGGTTGCTACGCTGGAGCCTCGCTCTCCAGCAGTACCACTTCATCATTTGCCACAAAAGAGGCAGGGACCATGGTAACGCTGATGGGCTGTCCCGACAAGGAGAGGGTGCGGAAGGGCGCATGGGGAAACAGGAATGTGATACCCCCTAGCGCCCTCTAAAGCAGGGAGGTGTGATGAAGGAACAGCCACCATCCTGGATATGGGGCATAATGCTCGCCTCATGTCTGAGCTTGGCCTGTCCCAGGTAGTCATTTTGTCTGAGTTCACAGAGCCACAGGCAGCTAACAGCTCCTAACCCCCATGGCCTGTAGGCATATTGAAGAAAACAGGGTTTAGTGCTCCACTGTTGAATAACAAGGTCTTTTAGTATGCTAAGTAGATCAGGCCAAAACAGGACTTCAAAGCTGGAGTCAGGAGCCACGCCAGCATGGGGCCTGGAGATGCCTGGGGGCTTCAATTAGATTATACCTGTCAGCTAGACACAGAAAACACATCCATTGTCTATCCAAGCCACTACGACTCCGTTCTAGGATTATGAATTATGAGCTCGCCTTTTAAGGTACAGACTCATAAAAAATACCTGCGTGATCCTGCGGACCTCGCACATCTGACAGTGCGACTCCCGAGACTGTGATGGCTTGGGGACCTGAGCTATAGAGATTGGGTCACTGTGGAGGGCCAATCAAGCCATGTTTGATCTCCACGCGACAGGCAAAACAAACTGCATTCACTTATACCTCTCGTGTCCTGATCCGATCATCCTGGAGAAAGTTAACCCCTTTCTTAGATATTGGGAATAAATTCTGCAGGGAGCTGAAGGGTGGAGATTAATAGCCCACCCTCTGACACCGATGGGAGGGACCTAGCAGACTGTGAGCGGATGGCAGACTCTCTCGATTCTCACAGAAGAACAAGATGATGATGATCTAAGAAGGAACAGGGGACAGATCTGCAAATGGAGCAGCGGCACACGTTTTGGGGACTGTTCGGCAACTAAGATTCTTACCTGTGGACCGCAGAGCTCCCGGCGTCCACATGCAACCTACAGCCTGGTAAAATTGACCTCTAGCTTAATACCTCTAAGCCTTGTACCATTATTGTTATATTTTACTCTGACTGCAAATCCACTGTAATTCCGTTGTATAGCTTACTGTATATTTCTGTAATTATCTAGTGCGCCTTTAAGGCAATTAAACAATAAAATTAACTTTGGGCTGATGTTTTTACTCTGATTAAGAATCTTAGAATACCCAGTGGGTAACAGGACATCCTCCCTGGCGGCCATTTGCTCTAGGTGCAGTTCCCTTACTGACCTGAGAGGCAAAGGGGGCGCCGGAGAGCTGTGACTGTGTAGTTACGTCACATTGGTGACGTGGAAGGAACCGGGTTTCCTTCACACCCTCCTATATCTGTATCTTCTGAATTTATGGATGACTGTATTGACAGAGAAGTGAGCCTGGCGTGCCAGGTGCTTAATGATTGGGAGGCACATCTGTCACGGTGGCGTTATGGATATCCTTTGTCCTGTATCAGAGTTTGGTAAGGTACATACGTACATCAAGGCATGTGATGGGTGCCTTCAGTGCTGTGCAAATCTCTCACCCCGCGGTTACGGAATCTGGGATTGAGATGTCTGCGGAGAGCAGGAGGGTCTGTCACTAAGGATCTGGTGTCACCGAGCTGAGATGGAGCTTCAGGCACACGCTGTACATGAATTAAACATTTACACGTTGTACAGGGGAGAGAAGGGAAGGAGGGTGGCAGACAGGAGATGTAGTGTCGCCAAGCGGACAGGTTCTTAAAGGGGGTGGAAGCTTTATGTATGATCTTTAAAAATGTGTTGGAATCGGGAAAATAGCCAACTTACTAATATATACTCATTAGAAGTTCTGCATCCCCTTGTTAGCAAAGTCTTCTCCCTCGGCAAAAGACACATCCTTTGGTAACCTCCATTGAAACACACTGCAAGTTCACTTGATTCCTTGATCTCTGGAATCACCGATAAAACTATTGATTCATCTTACTTCGAAGATTTTATCTGCGCTTGCGCCAGTCATGGATATCCAGCAAACTAGAGCATGAGCGGAGGGTTTCAATAAAGATTGGTCAGGATCCTCGCTCTTCAGCTCTTCTGGGATGGAACAACATTCGACTATGCTTCCAGACATGTAAAAGTATAAACTTCTAATGAGTGAATATTAAAGTGAAAGTGTCAATTTCCTGTCAAAGAGTCAATTATGGCCTAGCAAATGGACCTAAAGGTTCAAGGTGCCGCATTCTGGTGTGTCCCTACGTGAGAGGAGACCGAAGTAAAAGGGATAGTGAGATCCAGAGTAGAAGCGAGTAAGAGACAGAGTGGCCTTCTGGATACCGGTCCTAGGAGAGAAAGTCTAGCCACAAGACCCTGAGCATATAACTCTGGAAGGTAACGGGCCTAAACAGGACTGAGAATGTGGGACAAGTAAAGTGTCCTGGACGGGAATTCCAGAGCGCCAGCATTACTGGCACCTTGAATTGATAAGAGGCCGCAAAACCGCAGGACAAGTAAACGACTAAGCAGGACTGTAGTGTTAAAGCTGGGGTGTGGTGAAATAGTGAGAAACAGTGGCGATAGAGACCAAAATAGAAACAAAAGGAAGGAAACTGTGTGGAAAATGCTCCGAGTTGTGGAGGAAACATTCAAAAGACTGTGCACCCACTATCTCTTGTATATATTCCCTACCCAGTTACCATTCAGTAAAAAGTTTATTTTTGAGTGGTGGTCTCCCACATTGAACTGTGAAACATCTGGTCCTGGCAAACCAGCAGCATCGGTTACGAGCGGCATGCTCGGACATAGCACCCTCACAGCACAAGTCCACACTCCCAACTAGGACCCCCACTTTCATGTAACATGGCGGGGCGTAAGAGATGATTACCTTGCCCACAACTGCCACACCTTGTTACATAAGGCTATCTAATATTCTTCTAGACCAGTGTTTCCCAAACTCCAGTCATCACAGACCCCACGGGTCATGTTTTCAGGGTTTCCATAGTGTTGCACAGGTGAGAGAATTCCTGATGCCTTGATGATACTTCCACCATCTGCGCAATACAAAGGAAATCCTGAAAACATGACCCATGGGGTCCATGAGGCCTGGAGTTTGGGAAACACTGTTCCAGACAATAGAAACCTCCATTTTGAACAACAACATGAAAGAAAACAATCCAGCCAATCATTGGGAGTCTTATTGAGATGTTTTCTGGTATGAGTGGGAGCAGTGTCAGACATTGGGATCCACCAGAGGATATAAGTGCTCAACCTTGATGCAGACAAGACTCTATTATAGTTATTATATTAATCTAATACCCTGCATTGCTTGATAAAATGTGTTTTGAATACTGTAGATTCACACCACAGATGTGCAGACAAGCTGAAAGATGTATTGATAGTACTCCAAGAGACTGTGACTTTTTGACCATCTGAGAAACAATTCCCCATTCAAACTCTTCCAAGCCAAGGCCATGCAGATTGGCACATGGAGATCCAGGGGACCAGGACCCTCCTCAGCCCACATAGTTGTTAATTTAATAATACATTTCAAGGAGGAATTAGGCTATGGCTACACGGTGACCTATGTCATGCGACACTAAAATGACAGCAACACATTGCAAAATTGGATGTAATGATTTACTGTGGCGTTGCATTATGAACCAAGACATGAAGTTGCAAATGTTTTCAAATGTGTTGGATTTTTTGCCGCTGGTCGTAAGTCAGGCTGTCCTGTATTTCCGAGTAGATGGGACTCGTATAATCACATTCACACCTTAACTGAAGTGTAGGTGTAAGGAGGGTCAAGGTTTTAGCCCTTTAAATGTTTATGCTGCTATGTGTATATATGTATATCTGTCATGTACTTTATAGTGATGTCTTTTATATAGAGTTAGATAAGGTAGTGCATCCTTTTGGAACATTAGAGGAGGGCACTTGTAGTATAGTAGTTACAGTTGGGTAAATATAGCTTTGCAAGGGATCACTAGATGGGAGCATATTAGTGGATCCAGTTAGAGAGTTATTAGACGGTTAGTGTAGTACAGTAGTAGGACACAAGTTGGGGACATTGAGCACATCCAGTGTAGTGAAGACGGGTAGGACACCAAGGGGTTAAGTGAGTGAAGTGTCGGTCAGGAATAAGTGTGAGGGACTTCCTAGATAGAGCTAGTGGGGGGTGGACCCTGCTACTGTGAGGACGTCCTTGATCCCGGGCCATGCAACCGACACACAAGAAGTGAGTTCTGTGAAGGGTACCAGCAACCGTAGTGAAGCCGGTGAAGGAATCACCGTGAGAACGTTAGCCAGAGTCTGTGGGCTGACGAATCAGTAGTGCCAGTGGGAACACTCAGCAGAAGTGTGCATGCTGGAGCAGCAGCGAGTGGGCCACCAGCGAGTACGAAGGCAGGATAACCAAAAGGGGTGGACGACCTAGTAGATGTGTATTTCCGTGACTGGATTGAAGTGTCTCCAGGGAAAGAGATCGAAGTGCCGTTTTCACTGGGTTCCTTGTCCCGATTTTACTTTGTGGTCCATTCTGGTGTAGTTCAAGAAGTGAAGCGGAGTAGTGGAAGATGTGTTGCTGGTACCGTATCAAACGTGCTTATGGTGTACTGGATGTGCTGTGTCCGGAGGAAAATAAAGCTGACCTGTTTGAAGTTATTCTGGGCTCTGACTCCGATTCTTCGTGTTCCGAATCTGATGAGGAGGATTCCAGGGATGAGGCAGATGTCTGTACAGTCAGGACAGCTAGCGCTGTCGTGTCCAACCCTCGGTCATGGTTTTACATAGCTACAAAACAAATGTCCAGTTCTCTGTTATACTTTGCCACATGTACCATCTAGTTTCAGGTGCCTCTTCGCACACATCGTTCCTCTAGTGAAACTCTGTTTAAAGTAGTTTATCACAAAAACGTGATATTGGAATTTTTATAAGAGATTGGTATTTATATGGAGAATGGTGTTTTGTACTATTTAAACAGAAATGAGGTAGTGGAGGTCAAACCCTTGGAAGAAGCTTTACCGGCGAAACTCTGAGTTGGGCAACTGACCTCACCACTATTTTATGTGTAAAATTTTTGAGCAACAAACTCATAGCAAGAGATTGTATCCACCCTTAGTGGATTGGTATTTATATGGAGTTGGTGTTTTGAACTAATTAAACAGAAATTAGTTAGTAGAGATCAAACCCTTAGAAGAAGCCTTAACAGCGAAACTCTGAGTCGGTTAGTTGACCTTGCCATGATTTTATGTCTGTTGTAACAAGTTTTATTCTGTGAGTATAATAAAAGCTTTATCACGATAAACAAATTTAAACTTAGCTTAACTATTGGGACGATGTGTCTCCCTTCTTTCTTATTTTGCGATATGCGAGAAGGGAGGCACCTGAAACTAGAATGCGGTGTGGATTACTAGAGAACTGGACATCTGTTTTGTACCTACACTTGAGTGAAGGTGTAAGGCCGGTGTCACACTAGGTAGGAATACGGACGAGTGAGAGGCGTAAAAACCACGCATTACACACGGACCAATATTTCTCTATGGGGCAGGTCTGATCATGCGTATTTTTTCTCGGCTGTATCTTACGGTGCGAGACATCCGCAGCATGCTGTGATTGTACGCGTATTACGCCCGTTGTACGCCAATGAAAGTCTATGGGTGCAAGAAAACAACGGATTACACACGGACCAGGCGTGTGACTTGCGAGAAATACGGAAGACTTCTGCAGCTCACAGGAAATGGTGCAACACATGCTGCAGGAAGCTGACACATGCAAATTAGCTCAAAAAGAGCACCAGACATCCCAGAAGGACGCCTCCATGGAGTCGGCCATGATGCCTACGCACATCAATGTGGACATGTTGAGACTCTTGCTGCAGGAGAGGGCCGAAATATGCCACAAAAGAGATACACATTACGCGGATCGCGCAAGGAAAGAGGCGGCATGGAGGCGCATCTGTGGGAAGATGTTTCACCACTTTGGCGACAGCCCACGCGAGAAGCATCAGCGAATCAGTAAGTTACATGATTTTTTCACAATTTTCTTAACGCTCACAGCATAGTTCTAGCGCAGAATTAGCCTCCCATTTTTTTCTCTTATTTTATCCGCCAAATTTGTAGTATAGTCCCATCCTACTAGACAGGGTTGGACTGGCCCACCGGAGAACCGGAGGATTCTCCGGTGGGCCCTGGCATCTGGTGGGCCCTGGCACCTGCTGGCATACAGGGGCCCCCCAGCCGGTGGCGTGTCGCTAATAGCGGCACGCCACGCAGCTGCTATGGGGGCCCCGTGCTAGCGGAGCAGCAGCGGGTGACAGGAGGCAGGAGCCCCTGTCCCCGCTGCTAAAGAGAAATGAATATTCACTGCTTCCCACGTCCACATGGGCGTGGGAAGCAGTGAATATCATTTCACTTTAGCGGCTAAGATTGCCAGGGCCCCACGCTCCCCCAGGGGCCTCCCGCTCCCACAGGGGCCCCCAGGCAGCCGCTATGCGGCAGTAAGTCAGGGCCGGCAGCATTATCCCCTATGAGGGGGGCAGCGTTATACCCTATGAGGGGGGCAGCGTTATCCCCTATGAGGGTGACAGCATTATCCCCTATGAGGGGAGCAGCATTATCCCCATGAGGGGGGCAGCATTATCCCCTATGAGGGGGGCAGCGTTATACCCTATGAGGGTGGCAGTATTATCCCTATAAGGGGGCAGTGTTATACCCTATGAGGGGGGCAGTGTTATACCCTATGAGGCTGGCAGCATTATCCCCATGAGGGGCGCAGCATTATCCCCTATGAGGGGGGCAGCGTTATACCCTATGAGGGGGGCAGCGTTATACCCTATGAGGGTGGCAGCATTATCCCCATGAGGGGCGCAGCATTATCCCCTATGAGGGGAGCAGCATTATCCCCATGAGGGGGCAGCATTATCCCCTATGAGGGTGGCAGCGTTATCCCCTATGAGGGGGCAGCATTATACCCTATGAGGGTGGCAGCGTTAACCCTATGAGGGTGCAGCGTTATACCTATGAGGGTGGCAGCGTTATACCTTATGAGGGTGGCAGCATTATACCCTATGAGGGGGGCAGCATTACCCCCTATGAGGGGGGCAGCATTATACCCTATGAGGGGGGCAGCGTTATCCCCTATGACGGGGGCAGCATTATCCCCTATGAGGGTGGCAGCGTTATACCCTATGAGGGGAGCAGCGTTATACCCTATGAGGGGGGCAGCGTTATACCTTATGAGGGTGGCAGCAGTATACCCTATGAGGGTGGCAGCGTTATACCCTATGAGGGGGGCAGCATTATAACCTATGAGGGGGGCAGCATTATCCCCTATGAGGGGGGGCAGCATTATATTCTATGGGGGGGCTGCTATATAATCTATGAGTGAGGCTACCCCAACTACTGCTACATAATTAAGACGTGTACTACCTTATATTATACCTGGATATTAGCGTGTTTTACCGCACAATTGGTGATCTTGTATTTATTTCTATGTAGCTACATAGTGGGCCCCAAGAATGATTTTCTCTGGTGGGCCCAAGGTGTTCCAGTCCGACGCTGCTACTAGACCCCCATGACTATATAACGTGTCTGCAGAATAATTATGCTTTGTCCAGCTAGCTAAATGATTACATTATATGTCTAATTACAGTGGATGATATTATGAGAAGATGGAGAAGCAGCCGCGACTAATACAGGCAGCAACGCCAGCAGAGGGCCAAGAGCGGGTCAGCAGCACCCAGAAAGCGAAACTACGTTTACTTAGACAGGCTGGGTTTTCTTCCACATATTCTGGATCTCAAACTGTAAGTACATACATCACACAACATACCACATATGCAGTTTAGGCTCACCTCTCCAACATGTTCTAATCCCCTTTCCTTTCCCAACAGATCTGATGATCCTCCTGCACGGCCGCCTACACCTCTACCCATTCCCCCACCGAAACAACGTTAGCAACAACAGGGTCAAATGGCTGCTTATAATCCGACTTCCCAATATGACCACTTGTACAGATCCAGTGTTGCAGGCTGTTTCCAACCTGGATGTGCTCAACATGGTCATATTGGGGGGTATGATTCTCGTGGGTATCATCTTACACAGGAATATAATCTCCCTTATCTGTATGGCAATGTGCCCACACACCAACCTGACCATGGCCAGATGTTAGCTCAGGGGCCTGAAAATCTACCCTAACTGGGTGATGGTCAAGGTTGTGATCCAAGCCAACCACAAAGAGATGCTGGGAAGCCGCCAACCCCACCACCCACATACTACCAGCTGTGATTTTGTATGTAAATTATATTTTTGGATTGAAAAACCAGTTAGTAATGGTTTTATATTTACTTTAAACTCCTATTGTGTCTAATACATTAGCAGTAATATAGATGCCTGTAAACAAAATAGGTTAGCAATATGCTGTTCACTAGGCATAGTCAACCTATATTATTTTCATTATCTTCTCCTATTGAGAGAAATGGTAGTTATTTTTTATCATTTATTTTAACCCCTCTCTGCCATCAGACGTACTATTCCGTCCATGTGACCCTGGACCTAATTCCCATGGACGGAATAGTACGTCATGGGCGATCAGCTGCGCTCCCGGGGGAAGCGCAGCTGATCGCCGCCGGGTGTCAGCTGATTATCACAGCTGACACCCGTGACTGTGTGTCAGGAGCGGTCACGGACCGCTCCCGGCACATTAACCCTTGGCACACCGCGATCAAACATGGTCGCGGTGTACCCGGGGCACAGGGGAGGATCGCGCAGGCAGGGGGCTCCCTGCGCGCTCCCCTGAGACCCTCAGAGCAGCGCGATGTGTCGCGCTGTTCCGAGGGTCCGTCCTCCCTCCAGGTCCCCGGATCCAAGATGGCGCCGGGGTCCTGCAGGGAGGCGGCTTCCTCAGTGCCTGCTGAGAGCAGGCGCTGGGGAAGCCTGCAGAGATGCCAGAGCGATCGCTGTTGTGACAGAGTGCTGTGCACACTGTCACACCAGCGATCTGATAAAATACTGTGATGTCCCACCCTGGGACAAAGTAAAAAAGTAAAAAAAGTAAAAATAAAAAGTGTAAAAAAAAATCATAAAAAAAAAAAAAATATTCCCCAATAAATTCATTTTTTCCTGTAAATAAAAAAAACAAAACAATAAAAGTACACATATTTGGTATCGCCGCGTCCGTAACGACCTCCCCTATAAAACTGTCCCACTAGTTAACCCCTTTAGTGAACCCCTTAAAAAAAAAAAAAAAAATGCAAAAAATCAATGCTTTATCATCATACCGCCGAACAAAAAGTGAAATAACACGCGATCAAAAAGACCGATATAAATAAACATGGTACCACTGAAAACGTCATCTTGTTCCGCAAAAAACGAGCCATCACACAGCATCATGAGCAAAAAAATAAAAAAGTTATAGCTCGCAGAATAAAGCGATGCAAAAATAATGATTTTTTATATAAAATTGTTTTCATTCTATAAAAGCGCCAAAACCTAAAAAAATGATATAAATGAGGTATCGCCATAATAGTACTGACCCGAAGAATAAAACTGCTTTATCAATTTTACCACACGCGGAACGGTATAAACGCCTCCCCCAAAAGAAATTCATGAATTGCTGATTTTTGTTCATTCTAACCACCCAAAAATCGAAATAAAAAGCGATCAAAAAATGTCACGTGCTCAAAAATGGTACAAATAAAAACGTCAACTCGTCCCGCAAAAAATAAGACCTCACATGACTCTGTGGGCCAAAATATGCAAAAATTATAGCTCTCAAAATGTGGTGATGCAAAAAACTATTTTTTGCAATAAAAAGCGTCTTTTAGCGTGACAGCTGCCAATCACAAAAACCCGCTATAAATAGTAAATCAAACCCCCTTTATCACCCCCTTAGTTAGGGAAAAATAATAAAATTAAAAAAATGTATTTATTTCCATTTTCCCTTTAGGGTTAGGGTTGCGGCTAAAGTTAGGGTTAGGGTTGGCGCTAACGTTAGTATTAGGGTTAGGGTTGGCGCTAACGTTAGGATTAGGGTTGGGATTAGGGTTATGGGTGTGTTAGGGTTAGGTTTGTGGTTAGGGTTGGGACTAGGGTTATTGGTGTTTGGGGTTAGGGTTGGAGTTAGAATTGGGGGGTTTCTGCTGTTTAGGCACATCAGGGGCTCTCGAAATGTGACATGGCGTCTGAACTCAATTCCAGCCAATTCTGCGTTGAAAAAGTCAAATGGTGCTCCTTCACTTCTGAGCTCTGCCATGCGCCCAAACAGTAGTTTACCCCACATATGGGGTATCAGCATACTCTGGACCCCAAGAGTTATTGTGTAATTTGGCCTATTTCTCCTGTTACCCTTGGGAAAATAAAAAACTGGGGGCGACAAAATCATTTTTGTAAAAAAAAAAATGATTTTTTGTTTTTACGGCTGTATGTTATAAAACTTCTGTGAAGTACTTGGGGCTTCATAGCGCTCACCACACTTCTAGATAAGTTCCTTGTGGGGTCTATTTTCCAAAATGGGGTCACTTGTGGGGGTTTCCACTGTTTAGGCGCATCAGGGCTCTCCAAATGCGACATGACGCCCCAGACCATTCCATCAAAGTCTGCAATCCAAAACGTCACTACTTCCCTTCCGAGCCCGACGTGTGCCCATACAGTAGTTTTCTCCACATATTGGGTATTAGCGTACTCAGGACAATTTGGACAACAACTTTTGGGGTCCAATTTCTCCTGTTACCCTTGTGAAAATAAAATATTGGGGGCGAAAAAAATCATTTTTGTAAAAAAAAAAAGGATTTTTTATTTTTACGGCTGTACATTATAAACTTCTGTGAAGCACTTCGGGGTTCAAAGTGCTCACCACACATCTAGATAAGTTCCTTGTGGGGTCTATTTTCCAAAATGGGGTCACTTGTGGGGGGTTTCCACTGTTTAGGCGCATCAGGGGTTCTCCAAATGCGACATGACGCCCCCAGACCATTCCATCAAAGTCTGCAATCCAAAACGTCACTACTTCCCTTCCGAGCCCCGACGTGCGCCCATACAGTAGTTTACTCCCACATATTGGGTATCAGCGTACTCAGGACAAATTGTACAACAACTTTTGGGGTCCAATTTCTCCTGTTACCCTTGTGAAAATAAAATATTGGGGGCGAAAAAATCATTTTTGTAAAAAAAAAAAGGATTTTTTATTTTAACGGCTGTACGTTATAAACTTCTGTGAAGCACTTCGGGGTTCAAAGTGCTCACCACACATCTAGATAAGTTCCTTGTGGGGTCTATTTTCCAAAATGGGGTCACTTGTGGGGGTTTCCACTGTTTAGGCGCATCAGGGGCTCTCCAAATGCGACATGACTCCCCCAGACCATTCCATCAAAGTCTGCAATCCAAAACGTCACTACTTCCCTTCCGAGCCCCGACGTGCGCCCATACAGTAGTTTACTCCCACATATTGGGTATCAGCATAGTCAGGACAAATTGGACAACAACTTTTGGGGTCCAATTTCTCCTGCTACCCTTGTGAAAATAAAATATGGGGGCTAAAAAAATCATTTTTGTAAAAAAAAAAAAGAATTTTTTTATTTTACGGCTGTACGTTATAAACTTCTGTGAAGCACTTTGGGGTTCAAAGTGCTCACCACACATCTAGATAAGTTCCTTGAGGGGTCTAGTTTCCAAAATGGTGTCATTTGTGGGGGGTTTCCACTGTTTAGGCAGATCAGGAGCTCTCCAAACACGACATGGCATCCAGCCAATTCTGCGTTGAAAAAGTCAAACGGCGCTCCTTCCCTTCCAAACTCTGACATGCACCCAAACAGTGGTTTACCCCCACATATGGGGTATCAGCGCACTCAGGACAAATTGCACAATAACTTTTGGAGTCTTATTTCCCTTGGGAAAATAAAAATTGGGGTGAAAAGATCAATTTTGTGGAAAAAATATAATTTTTTAATTTTACGGCTCTACGTTATAAACTTGTGTGAAGCACTTGGGGGTTCAAATTGCTCACCAAAGATCTAGATAAGTTCCTTAGGGGGTCTAGTTTCCAAAATGGGGTCACTTGTGGGGGGTTTCCACTGTTTAGGCACATCAGGGGCTCTCCAAATGCAACATGGCGTCCAATCTCAATTCCAGCCAATTTTGGTTGGAAAAAGTCAAATAGTGCTCCTTCCATTCCGAGCTCTGCCATGCGCCCAAACAGTGGTTCCCCCCCACATATGGGGTATCAGCGTACTCAGGACAAATTGGACAACAAATTTTGTGGTCCAATTTCTCCTGTTACCTATGGGAAAATAAAAAATTAGTGACTAAGAGATAATTTTTGTGGGAAAAAAATAGGATTTTTTATTTTCATGCCCGGGCATTATAAACTTGTGTGAAGCACTTGGGGGTTCAAAGTGCTCACCAAAGATCTAGATAAGTTCCTTAGGGGGTCTAGCTTCCTAAATGGGGTCACTTGTGGGGGGTTTCCACTGTTTAGGCTCATCTGGGGCACTACAAACGGAACATGACCCCCATCAATGTTTGCATTCCAAAACGTTACTGCTTCTTTTCCAAGCCCTGCCGAGCGCCCAAACAGTTTCCCCCCCCCCACATATGGGGTATCAGCGTACTCAGGACAAATTGGACAACAAGTTTTGGGGTCCAATTTCCTTGGGAAAAATCAAAATTTGGGACTAAAAAATCATTTTTGTGGAAAATTGTTTTTTTTTTTTTTCACACCCAGGCATTATAAACTTTTGTGAAACACTTTGGGGTTCAAAGTGCTCACAACAGATCTAGATAAGTTCCTTAGGGGTCTAGTTTCCAAAATGGTGTCACTTGTGGGGGGTTTCCACTGTTTAGGCGTATCAGGGGCTCTCCAAACACGACATGGCGTCCAATCTCAATTCCAGCCAATTTTAGTTTGAAAAAGTCAAACGGCGCTCCTTCCCTTACGAGCTCTGCCGTGTGCCCAAACAGTGGTTTTCCCCCACATATGGGGTATTGGCGTACTCAGGAGAAATTGCACAACAACTTTATCTGTCCATTTTCTCCTTTTACCCTTGTGAAAATAAAAAAAAGTTTGTAAAAGATCATTTTTGTGGCTAAAAAGTTAAATATTAATTTTTTCCATCCACGTTGCTTCAGCTCCTGTGAAGCACCTGAAGGGTTAATAAACTTCTTGAATGTAGTTTTGAGTACCTTGAGGGGTGCAGTTTTTATAATGGTGTCACTTTTGGGTATTTTCTGCCATATAGACCCGTGAAAGTGACTTCAAATGTGAGGTGGTCCCTAAAAAAATGGCTTTGTAAATTTTGTTGTAAAAATGAGAAATCGCTGGTCAACTTTTAACCCTTCTAATTTCCTAACAAAGAAAAATTTTGGTTCCAAAATTGTGCTGATGTAAAGTAGACATGTGGGAAATGTTATTTCTTAACTATTTTGTGTGACATATTTCTCTGTTTTAAGGGAAAAAAAATTCAAAGTTTGAAAATTGCAAAATTTTTAAAATTTTCGCCATATTTGCATTTTTTTCAAAAATAAACGCAAGTTATATCGAAGAAATTTTACCACTAACATGAAGTACAATATGTCACGAGAAAACAATCTCAGAATCGCGAAGATCCGTTGAAGCGTTCCAGAGTTATAACCTCATAAAGAGACAGTGGTCAGAATTGTAAAAATTGGCCCGGTCATTAACGTGCAAACCACCCTTGGGGGTGAAGGGGTTAACAACATGTTGTGTAACGCATATTTGCACTAATCTGAATGCCTACAAATACCATATGGTACTTAGCTGCTGGTATGTGGGATATGGGAAAATATTATTATTTCGTTAGATATTATAATTTCTACCAATGTTTGTTATTTTGTCCCCATCCCAAAATTGTTGGCTAATGCATCATTGCATTAGTCTAGTCTTACAACCTAACCATATGGGGCAGATATGGTGCTCACTAGTGGTAGTGAAAGTTGGTTATTTGGTTAAATGTAATTTCACTCCATGTTGGCTACTGCATATTTAAAGTAGTATAACCTTGTCAACCAAACATATGTGTAACATATGATCAGCATTACCCATAGTCACTATTGGTTTTGGCCTTTACATACTATTATGTATGGAAGAATTTGTAATGTTGTCATGCCTTATTTTTTTCCTTGTGTAAGACTGCACACTTACACTATTGTGCTGTAACGAAATATACCATATGAAGCTAATATGGTAGTCACTGCCTCAAGTGGCAGTTTACACATATAAATACCTATTTTTGTAAAAAGTTTGGAGTCTTTTTTCATTACTTCTTTGTACTCAAACACAAACACATGTGTTATGATCATTAACACCAGACAGAGAGTATGAGAATATGGGAAGTTGTATTGGTCCTCAAATCCCCTGCCAATCCTCTTCCACTCTTCCATCTTAGGCTCAGCCATCACAAGTTGATGAAGTATGTAACACAGTTGTGAGCATGTATCATGAACAATGGCAGAGATATTAGACGCCCCCATACAAAAATGCAGATGGAGTGTCGAATATGATATGCCAGTAGTTAAGAAGTGACAAGTAACCCAATGTACAGAGAACAATCAATGCACATGCACAAAGATTAATCAAACACACTATACATAACCCTTACATGACTGAATGTCAAAACAATCATAATTTACATGTAGGCCAAGTACCATTTTCCTCTAATGTCAATATTCACATCATTGTTCTGTTATTTCAAGGTCATATATGGCGTAGATTATGAGGATATTTCTGCAACAGCCATAAGTGTAAATGGAAATTAGTGGTAGACAAGTAGTGGTAAAACACATCATCAATAGACAGTATGTAGGTAATAAATCCAGACGGTTGCGTAAGGAGAAGTAGCTCCTGTGCACAGATAGCTTTCCGCATCCTGCTAGGTGATCCCTGGCCGCACAATCTCCCACAAAACCTAAAATCTGCGAATGGTCATCAGACAAAACTGGACAAAATAATATGGAAGAGTCTGCAGACATGCATACAGCAGGTGAAAATGGGCTTTATTGAGTGGTTGCCTGAAATGCGGACAAGCCGACATTCGCCTCCTCCTTCGCGGATCAACGATCACTGGGTAAGGCTGGCCAAAGCGGCGGGACAAAACCCAGTTGTACAACACTCGATCATTTGGGGTGAACTGAAGACTGTCAGACATGTTGGCAACCAAGCAGCAGCCCTCCAACACAAGCAGACCACCAAAATGGCCAGATTGGGGGCTGCCACCTGATGCAGAGGCAAGAAATAGCCTTGCTGATGATGGTTTGAATGAGTTTCAGGCCTAAAAACCGTTAAATGTCCATTTTGCAAGGCTGCAAGAAAAATACGCTATACGGATACCATACGGATTGCATACGGATGCTTACATGCGCTAAATACGCAGCCGCACCCTGAAAACGCATGAAATACGGATTGTTGTGCCTGCAACATTTTGGCGTAATACGGCCGTACAATACGGTGAGTGTGTCCCCGGCCTAAATGAGATCATACAAGTCACATCTACCTTGAAGTAGAGGACTATGATCAGATAAATCTAAATTTTCTAATTTACTCTCATTGCTTCATTTTTCAGTTGACTTTTATGTTTTATCATCTTAACTTTGCTACTGCATGGGGACTTTTTATTAGTCTTTTTATCAGCTACCAACTACTCACCTTTCATTGTAATGTTAACACAGGGCTTTGTGTTTACAGGACCCTAAGACCCCTCTACGCATGAGAAGACACCACTACTATAAATGGCACATATTTGCGTTGGATCTGGCCATTTTTCATTTGCATTGGTGACTTTTTCCTATAATGTACTGCACGTTTCCTTTCACGTAACACAATGATGAGTAAAACCATTTATAAATAGATTTGTATTTTCTACGAAACCATGACTTGAGAAAAAATACAGAAACCATGGTGCAGGTGAAATTTTGTTCTATCATGCTTTATAGCTCACTGACTGAGACTTTTAGCGCCTAGTGGTGGAAAAAAATAAAATTGCCTTGACTTGCATCCTACGCAGATCGTGATGAGACCCTCGTTGCTTTCATAGGTACACGAGTATTAATATTTTACATCTCAAATGTCAGATCTTCATCCCTGAAGCTGTGTTTTATTTCTTCGTCTCTGGTGGGGCATCCCAGGTGACTGGCAGAACAAGAAGGCCCACACAGAATGAGGAGGACAGATTTGTGCTGACACAGATTGTGACCATCCAGCTGAAACCTGAGTGCTCCATACATTATAAATTTAGAAATACTCAAGCAACGAGCCAGTGTACTAATGTCGGAGCAGAGCAAGCTGCCACATCTGTAATGACAATCCCTGTCTGATAAGAGGAAGACAATGCACTAGAAAGGAGAACACCACTCTGAGGTTATGATTCCACCTCGAGAACATCATCGCTCCTCCACCTGCTGTTCAGTAGGGATCCTGGGTGGGCAACCGGGCAGCGCTGTACTTACCATACTGGTTAAAGGTGGAGCCAAACTAAGGACAATACTACCACCTACTGTGTAATAAACTACAGTTCTGTGCTTAAAGTAGCTAAAATGGGACAAAAATGTGCCGTTTGGCTACGAAAAAGCTAAAAAAAACCATTAGGGGTGCAATTCATCATCTGCAATTTTTTTTTACACCACTTTTAATTTTTTTTGTCTTTTGCCAAATTCCTCTAAACGGTCTTTATTTTTGCCTTTAACTTTTTTGTTTTGCAACCCCTTAGTGCAAAAAAGTTGCGCAGTTAAAAATTGCGCCAAAATAGTTGGAGTACTTAAAATCACTCCAAGGAGGAGAGGGACCAGAGTATGTATGTGAAAAATTTTGCGACTTTACGAAAGGTCACAAATGATAAGGAAAAAAAAATCTTGAAAAGAAAGGGGCAAACACAGAAAACACATAGAAAATAGACTTGAAGAAAGGTACAAAGTTAAAGAAGATTTGGGCACAAATAAAAAAAGGCGGAAAACACTAAAAACTAAGCTAAAAATGTACAAATGCAATTAACCCTGAACTATATACAGTGTTCCATATTATGACACCTGCATATACGTCTTTAGAATAACACTCCTTCAACTGAAATCTCTAATGTTCCTCTTAATAGTAAGTGTAAAAAACAATAACCTATTGTTTAAATCTGTTTTTTTTTTAATTTTTAATTTTTCATATCTTTATCTCTGATCCTTCTTCTTCCACTTCAAGGCAGGAAAGACATTAGCGGTAAGAGCAGTTGGAAGGGACAAGAAGGAAGCCCCAGCACCTATAGAGCCAGCAGAATGCCAAAGCAAATGGCCATCTACGAGAAAGGAGTGGATGGCAAGTTACTGAGCAGGAACACTGGAACAGTCTCTGGATATGTTAGATCGGTATGTACACCAAAAGCATTGTTAACTAGTTGTTGGGGATAAGAGCAGCAAAACCATACAAAATTAATGGATCATATATACAGTATGTACTCAAATCAGCAAAAAGAGGTTACAAAACAGAACAGTGCAAAATGAGAAGAGGGAAGTCCCAACACTTATGGTGCTGGCAGAATGCCAAAGAAAAGGATTATCCACTGAAAAGGAGTGAGGGGATGAGGGCAGCAAGACCATTTAGTATGGCTATCCCATCAAATAGCAAAGCAAGTTGACAGCACTCTTAGTTATAGGGGCGCACGTACCAGATCCAAGGAACCAACTCGGAAAGTCCATACAATGAAGGAAAAAAGAAGAACAGCGCTCCATCCGGGTGTAAAGTGTAGAAAAAACTTTATTCAGCCATCAAAACGACGTTTCGACCTAACTAGGTCTTGATACTTGATAAAGACCTAGTTAGGTCGAAACGTCGTTTTGATGGCTGAATAAAGTTTTTTCTACACTTTACACCCGGATGGAGCACTGTTCTTCTTTTTTCATTCATTTAGTATGGCTGTCAGCCACCACCCAAACCCCCCAAAAAGTATTACTATTTTCACCCTGGCCACTAATCTAATATTAGATGTAGACGGAACCCTACGCCAGGGTTGCCACTAGAAATTTCGGGGCCTCATGCTGGTAAAATTTTCGGGGTCCCCTTGAGACTCTGCCCAGGCTCCACCCCTCGAACTGTCCACAGCCCCACCTCTCGCTCTTGGAAAAACTCCACTTTTCACCAATCACACATTAAAAGTTCCCATCACTAGATCACACATATAGCCAGCAGCTTTTGTTTTGGCCAAAAGATTTTTTAAGTCGCCACCACAACAAGGTAGACTCTTTTGGCCGGGCCTTACTCTACTCTAACCTACTAAACATATGTTAAAATATCCAATGCAATTTAGGTATATTTTTATTTATTTTTCAATTTTTAAAATGACTAATAATATCACATACAAGGGACAAATACCACCGCACCATGACCAGATACCATATTACCTCCACATACTGACCAAATAATAGCACATACAAGGAACAAATACCACCACACCATGGCCGGACAACATATTACCACCACATAGTGACTGAATACTACAATACTGATCAGTAATAAAAAAAGACAATACTAATATCACCATAAGTGCCATTATACACAAGAGATCTTTACTTAGTATACAGTGTTTGTGTACAGGTAATACAGTGATCACTGGTGACATTATACACAGGAGCTCTGTATATAGTGTCAGTGTACAGGTAATACAGTGATCACCGGTGACATTATACACAGGAGCTCTGTATATAGTGTATAGTGTAAAGGTAATACAGTGATCACTGGTGACATTGTACACAGGACTGCTGTATATAGTATACAGTGTATAGTGTCAGTGTACAGGTAACACACTGACTCACCAGTGACGTCTCTAGGTGAAGTCCTTCATGTTAGCTTTTCATCTTCCTCCAGCACAGACTGCCGCCACTTCTTCCAGCCAGGGCTCGTCTCTGCAGGAAATAACGCAGTTATCTAGAGCACCGCTTGCAGAACACATTACTTATTTTTTTCGCAAATTCTAAACTACACCAGATGAAGAAAAAAAGGCAACAGTGTTGCTCTGCACAGTAACAGGACCGCCTCCCCCATTTAAAACAGTATCCTCAAAAATAAATAAATACATGACTGCAGGAATAATATCCCTTAATTAGCCCTTATGCTAATAATCTTCCCATCCTGGCCCCCGTGAGTCTTATTCCTGGCTCCAGTCATATGTTCTTCCATCCTGGCCCCATAAGTCCTCCCATCCTGCCCCATCTGTCCCATGATCTTGCCCCATCTCTCCCATGATCCTGCCCCATCTGTCCCATGATCCTGCCCCATCTGTCTCCATCCTGCCCCATGACCTGCACATCTGTCTCCATCCTGCCCCATATTCCAAATCCTGCCCTCCCTACATCCTGCACCATGTCTCCAATCCTGCCCCGTGTCTCTAATCCTGCCCCTGTGTCTCCATCCTGCCCCTGTGTCTCCAATCCTGCCCCCTGTCTCCATTCTGTCCCCGTCTCCATCTGCCCCCTATGTCTCCACTCCCGCCCCCTGTGTCTCCAGTCCTGCCCGTTCTCCATTAGCCCTGTCTCCAATCCTGCCCCGTGTCTCCAATCCTGCCCCCTGTCTCCATTCTGTCCCGTCTCCATTCTGCCCCCTATGTCTCCACTCCCGCCCCCTGTGTCTCCAGTCCTGCCCCGTGTCTCCATTATGCCCTGTCTCCAATCCTGCCCCGTGTCTCCAATCCTGCCCCCTGTCTGCATTCTGCCCCTTGTCTCCATTCTGACCCTGCATCTCCTTTCTGCCCCTGCATCTCCATTCTGCCCCGTGTCTCCCATCCTGCCCCCCGTGTCTACATCCTGCCCCGTGTCTCCATCCTGCCCCCGTGTCTCCATTCAGCCCCCACGTCTCCATTCTGCCCTGGGCAGGATGAAGACACATGGTCCATGTGTCTCTATCCTGCCAGTGAAACATTGCCGCTTTCAATAAAAATAAAAAAAACCTTTCTCCTTACCTGGCTGCGCTCCTTCGGCGATACTCCTCCAGGCGTTTCAAGCGCGCACTTGCCGGCGAATGATAATAACGTCATACGCCAACGACCTGTGCGCTGACGTCAGCTGCCAGCCTCCGATTCGCTGGCGGCTTTAACTATTGCCATGCGGGCCCGCACTGCAATAGAGTAACAAAACCTGCGTCTAGGACGAAGGTTCAGTTACTGCACCTCTGCTCATCAGGCCCCATACGCCAGTCAGGACAGTAATGCTCCGATGGTTGCCCTGCCCTCCGCTCAGAGCCGTTGAGCTCACTAATTGGCTGCTGCACTTTTGAAGTGACATCAGTGACATGTGGATTAACGTTTAATAAAGGGGAATAACCACAATGCTGTTTTTTGTCTGTTTATCACATCATCTATCACATGAGATCGAGTTGTCTTAAAGTACAGGGAAAATCCAACCATACCTATGACACCCTTTTGACTTTTGTCCCAAAAATGACCTTGACCAAGTGTGTTGTGCTGTGGGAAAATACCGAAGCAATCCTATGATTGTGTTCCAAGTAACATGCTATTGTAGCAATAATCACATGAACTAAAATTTGACGAAATAAAATACTAAACCACATCCGTATGGCGTGGTATATTAGAGTGTTCAAGTGGGAGAGTCATAAAGAAAAAAAGAAACTTGTAGAAATGTCATGCCAAGAAAATACTAAATGTCCAACACCAGTATAAAACAAATAATAACAATATAGTAAAATGATGATCGTAATATAATAATAGTAAGATGGGTTTCAAGGTTATCATACTCTGACCAATACCAAGAATTTCAACAAAAATGCCTCCAGTATATATAACAATAGAAGTTGTAAATCTCAGAGAAAAGGAAGTGACAATAGGAAGTGGTTATTAAAGAAACACACTCTGTATGGGTCACAGTTACCAACAGGGTATCACAGTGGGTACCACAATGGTCAGTACTGGGCCCTCTTCTTTTTTTTTTAAATTAACAAAAATTAGGATAAAAGTAGTTATTAGATAAAATTAAAAAGAATAGTCATTTATTTTTGTGGTTTTGATTATGTTTTATTTTACATAAACCCATATTATAATTAAAGATGCATCAAAACCCCATTGAACAAAACATTGTAAAAAAACAACACATCAAAAACTGTGTGTTCTTACAAAACTATGCCAAAAACCCTGTCTTTTACAAATGGCTTTAAGATGTGAATTTTTCAGCCAGAAAAAAAATCTACATCAAAAACCTCTGTGTGAACATAACCTAACGAGGTTGTTTACTTCTCAGATTCTCTTTGTGGGTTTTGGCATAGTTTTGTAAGACAATGCAATTTTTTATGTGTTTTTTTGCAACTACGAGAAGACTATTGTAGACAGGACATTGATCCATGGATTTATGTAATTGGAATTTCTACCTTCTTATGGGACCATTGTCATCTGCCTCTTAGATGTTTTTGCCTTCTCTGCATTAACACATTAGAATTCTACTACTCCAACAAAAGCAACTAGCGGCTTAAGTCGTTCTCATAAAAATAATATTAGTAATTCCAAATTAGTCAGTACATCACATAATTTAAATCAAAAGGATCTAAGGAAATACTATAGTCCAGTACTAAATCTAATAGATCACCATGAGTTCCTAAGAACTCATTGCCTAGTGTATTAATAGAATCCCCAGAAAAATGTATAAAAAAGGATGAATGAAAAGGTAAGCCTTTAGTCATAGTGGGCAGAGTATCTTTGGAACCGAAAGTGCTGATTCCTTGACTCTCGTTTCACTGAAAATTACAACTTTGGATAGATGAGAGTCTTTTTTTCAGCCTCTTCAGCTAGGTAATTAAAGTCCCTTTCACATGAATGTAAAAAAGTAAAAAAGTATCAGCTTACCGCTACACTGTCAAAAATATCGCCATGAAATCAGTGCACAAAATCCTCCAGGTCGGTACTCCTAGATGTACAATGCAGGTAACAGAGGAATAGGATAAGGACTAGTGCTAGTCCAAAACGTGTTAGGTTCATATGTAGCTACAATTTTTATTACTTTTTCTATGACTTTTTTAATGGTGTATCTTTAATAAATTTGATACCTACTTACTAAGGATTTTTTACTCGGTGCTGGATATTGGTTCCTCTTTTCCTGTTTCTTTGGCACCTCCCTTTCACATGGATCAATAATTGTTTAAAAGACCATTAATAAGAAAGTTTTTCCTCAACTATTGGCCTGTGTAAACATGCTACCAATCAAGCAAAACTCTCAACTATTGGCCGATTGGATTGGTCATAAGGCTCCCAAATCAAAATGACCTATTGTTTAAATCAAGAGTGTTACATGTATTTTTTTTTCAGTCTGTTTCATATCACAATCAGTAACATAACACAACAAAATTAGTAAACCTGCAAATTTCACACTGACCACTAGAGCTTCTTTTTTAACAACCATACTTCCTTTCCGGCAGTATTGTGCAGGTTGCGGGATGCAGTAACGGATGGGAGGCAGAGCAAGCGTTAACAGTAATTTTACTTGAACAGGGGAATACTCCACGCAGGGAGGAGAAGGGAGAAACAGGGGTAAGGCAGATGATATAAGGCACGGTAGATGTGCAGAGGAGATAATAATTGTAATTAGTATAGCAACTGTTCATTAAGGGTTAACTTATCAGTCCGACGGCTTCCTGGCTGGAGAGAGTTCTTGGCTCCAATGGTGGTGCCAGCACAGACAGCGTGTGATGAATCCGGTGTCGTCCAGAAGGCGCAGTTGATCCAGTTCCCGGCGGTGGCGGAGAGTCCTCGGCGTCCTGTGCGGGGTCCAGGGATCAAGATTCGTGATGAAGAGTGAAGTGCAGTTCCCAGCAGCTTTGGGGCCTGATATAGCTTGGCAGAAGTATGCGGGTGAGAAAGGACACAGTTCTCGGTGAGTCACCTAACGGCCCGGAGAGTTTGGCACCTTCAGTTGTGGGAGCCAATGGGCACACAGCAAGTCTCCGGTCACAGACTCTGTACCTGGCAACGGGGATTCTATGGCACGGGCCTGCACTGTCACAGTGCTCAGACGACTGCGCGCCACGTGTTCCCGCCAAGTCTTCCCTCACTTTCACGCGCTCAGCCCTTTTTAGCTTAGTCTCGCCCCCTGCTGTCAAGTGCAAAAGTCGCGCCGGATCTCTAAGCTTTCTCCCGGACAACAGCGGTGACAGCCCCAACAGTTCCAAACCCGGCGCAAGAGAGGTACCCCCGGCCCGGTCCTTCTTCTTACACTCCCCCTACCTTTTGCTCGCCATTCCATGGGCGAGAGTCCTTGAAGTATGCATTGACATTCTCATATTCCTTGACCGATTTGTTGCCAAATAAATTGATCTTGATCGTATCGGTTAGGGGGATCCCGGCTGTTGCCCGTTTGGAGCACCGTCAGAAGGGGTAGTCGAATCAGGTTGGGTAGTCGAGTCGGGCTGATCAGATAAGGACGAGGACGCGCCCGTTTCCAACGGGGCTGCCACTTCAGGGACTTCAAGGACTGCAGGCACCTGTCCCTCTCCTGGGCCTACAGGCGACAGATCAGGAAATTCTTCTTCACAATCGGCGACGGCCAGAGGGGGTATTTCAGGAGCACTCTGCATCTCTTCTTTGGTCAGGATCTCTCGACAAACAGGGTCTTAACATATTCCAGTGAACCACTCGAGTGGGAGCATTTTCTTTCTCTTCAGGTTGGACTTCACAGATGGGCCGATTCAGGGTCGATTCTCCACTTCACCTGATATGGGTTTTTTTCCCATCGGTACTCCAGTTTATCCTGTGGACGTTTATCTCGGACCAACACACGGTCCCTGGCTTGGAGAAGGTCTTGAAAAAGGTCTTCGGACCGAAACGTCGCCACAGGAGGCAGAATAAATGTAAGATTTGCTTTTCACCACTGACTGAGGCGCTGTCTTTTGATTTATTGTTATGGCTTGGAGAGCTGTCCCTTGCAGAGGAGTTGTCTCTGGATGTTCCAGTTCCCGAAATTTGGTCTGCTCCAGGCAATGTAGTGTCTGCAGACAATGACGGTGTTTTCGGATCCAGATGGACACCCCTGTCCGTGGGTAGTCCTCATCTGGATCCAACTCCAGCTCGGTAATCTCTCTTCCTGGCAGGCCGAACAGCAGGGTATATGGAGTGTAACCGGTGGTGCGATCTACTTGGTTGTTGTACACCCACACTAACTCTGCCACGAATTCAGGCCTCCGGGCTTTTCGGTCTTTCTCTAGAGTCCTTAACATCTGGATCAGAGTTCGATTGAACCGTTCACAGTTCACAGTCTCCATTCCCCTGAGGGTGATAGGGCGTTGTCCGAGATTTCTCGATCTGGTACAGGCAATGCAGTTCTTCCATCACTCGCCCTAGAAAACAGGTGCCCTGATCAGAGTGGATTCTCTTCAGGCAGCCGTACAACTGAATTAAATTCTTGCAGATAGCATTTGCTGCTGATTCGGCAGTTTGATCGCGTGTCAGCGTCACAACGGCAAACTTAGTGAAGTGGTCCGTCATTACCAGACAGTGCTCGTATCTGTGGTGAGATGGACCTATCGTCAGATAATCTATCATCAGTATTTCCAGAGGGGCGGAAGTCACGATGGTCTGGATGGGAGCTCTCTGCTCCGGAGGTTTAGCTAATTCGCAGTTTCTACATTGCCGACAGGCCTCTTTCACCACAGCTTTCAATCGAGGATGGTAAACTAGCTTCTGCAGCCACTGGAAGGTTTTCTCTTGGCCGAAGTGAGCTCCCCTTTCGTGTGCTTCTGTGGCCACCTGGGGTAGTAGCGCCTCAGGGATCACCACCTGCCAGGTGACACCCAGTTCCCATTGTAGTTGTCTATTTCGGTACAACAGCCCATTCTTCAGTTGGGGCCTTTAACACTGCCGAAAGATCTGCAGAGTCCCTGGGGACAGGGCGCCTCTCTCTCTCTAATTGGGAAGTTGTTTTAAAGTTATCCACTGTCTCATTTGAGCGAGTTCCCCATCTTCTTGATGCAATTGGACCAACTCATCACGGGACCGTCCCAATATGCACTCCCGGGACGCTGCGTGTACTTGTTCCTGCGTAGCTGCCAACGTCCTGGCAGAATCCCGGAACCTAGGGACCTCCTAGAGGTTGCTCCGGTTCTTCGTCTTTGTTGGGCCCAGGTTTCTCATGTGTCACTCTGGATAAAACATCTCCTTGGGTATTCCAAGCCCCCCTCCTGTAGGTGATTCTATATTGACATTTCGCCATCCGAGCCACCCATCGCTGCTCCGTGGCACCTAGCTTCACATTTTCCAGGTGGGTCAAAGGATTATTGTCGTTGCGTACCAAGCCTTCAGAGCCAGACAAGTATTCTGCAAACTTCTTAGTCATGGCCCACACTAATGCCAACAGCTCCTGCTTGAACGAACTGTAGTTGTCTGGATTCCATTCGGAGTTATGGAGGGACCGGCTCGCGTAGGCGATTACTCGCTCTTTTCCGTCTTGGATCTGGGACAACACAGATCCTAGTCCATCCATGCTTCCATCAGTGTGGAGAATAAACAGCAGAGAGAAGTCTGCATAGGCTAACACTAGCGCTTCAGTCAAGGCACCTTCAAAGCTTGAGACGCTTTCTCCTGGCATTCTCCCCACAGAATAGTCCTATTTTTTGTCGCCAGACAGCACCCCTTTCAACACTTCCAGCAGTGGGTTTGCCAATAATACCCGGTGAGCCCGAGGAAGGCCGGAACATCCTTCACAGTCTTCAGGGTAGGCCAATCTTGTACTGCGGCAATTTTCTCACGGAACATTCTCACCCCTTCTGCAGAAACAACATGTCCCAATTACTCAATCTGGGTGTGGAACAGATGACACTTCTGAGGCTTCACTTTCAAACCTTGTTTCTGAAGATGGCTCAATACCTGTTCCAGCCTCTGCAGATGTTCCTCAAACGAGGCGGCATACACGAGGATATCATCCAGATAGATGAGTGACTTCAAAGTTCAAGTAGCCCAGACACCTCTCCATAAGTCGCTGGAAAGTACCAGGAGCATTAGACAGGCCAAACGGCATCTGATTGAATTCGAACAGGTCCATGGGCAATATAAAGGCCGTCTTTGCGCGGTCGTGTTCGGACATACAGTAGGTACTTGCCAATAGCCACTGGCTAGATCCAATGATGAGAAGTATTTTGCGCTTCCAGTACAGACAATCATTCTTCAATCCTTGGTAACGGATATGAATCTCGCACAGTGCAGGCATTAAGTTTACGATAGTCCACACAGAAACGTAGAGTTCCATCCTTATTTCATTCCAGCACAATGGGAGCAGCCCATGGGCTCTGGCTCTCTTGAATAACACCACTCTGTAGCATCTGTGTAAGCATCCCCTTCACCTCTTGGTACATTTGCAGTGGGATCTGTCGGTAGCGTTCTCTTATGGGCACGGCATTTCCAGTCGGGATCTCGTGGGTGATTACTGTAGTGCAGCCGAAATCGTCCTCATGGTGCGCAAATACCTCCTGATATTCCCCTAACAAAGCTTCTACCTATTGAACCTGTTGTGATGTGAGTTCTGTTAATTTGGCCCTCATTTGCTCCAGAATACGGCGCCCCTCCCGTAGGTGCTGAGGTTCTGGTATCTCCGACGTGTCCACAGCCATGGTCCAGGGATCTCTCTGTTTCGCTGTGAATTGTACGGCCTGTGGTGGTATCAGTTCCTCCGGCATGCCCAGGACTTGAGCAACTTCACTCCGGCGCCCTCCCGTAGGTGCTGAGGTTCTGGTATCGCCGACGTGTCCACAGCCATGGTCCAGGGATCTCTCTGTTTCACTGTGAATTGTATGGCCTGTGGTGGTATCAGTTCCTCCGGCATGCCCAGGACTTGAGCAACTTCACTCCGGGGTGGGAGCGTGAGATTATCTTACCCTAAATTGACATATCGCACTGGGACCGTCCCGTCGTGCACAGTAGCTAACGTCCTGGCAACGAGGAGCCCTAGATGAAGTTGCTCCATGAAAGCTGGCTCTATTTATATCCCGACTCCTTCCAGAGGGGTACAAGCTCGGACGGGCAGAGTAAGCACTAAGCACTGTTTGACCTGGTGGCAGAACGAGATTGGCTGCAGCTGGTACAATCACTTTTCCCAACATCTTCCCATCACTAGAGGTTTCTTGGGCTTGGGCCGTACGGATTAACTGCTGGAACACTCTCCTCTGAGGAGTGCGAGGGCTCCACTGTTTCAGGAACACATCGGGGACTCATTGATGAGAAGACTTCTGAATTCCTTCAGTACGTTCATCCCTAGAGCGACAGCATGTCCATTACCCGCGTCTCCGGTGGTCAGCACCACTCCCTTTCGTCCCAGGTCTTTACCACAGACGGTGATTTGCATACAGACCACCCCTGCGACCCGGATGGGTAAGTAATTAGCAGCCGTCAACTTTATCACCGGGCCCCATCGCTTCGGGGAAGTAGGTTTCTGGCATCTTTGTCACCTGTGAGCCGGTGTGAACCAAACAACGTACGGCCCGACCATCCATTTCGGCCCAGACGAGAGAACACATGGAAACTAGACTAGTGGGACTTCTGATTCTGCTTCTTGACTGTTCAGGCTCCGGGCGGCATCCCCCAGCCTCGAAGCCTCCTAGTTTAATGGACGGCGCTGAAGGGGCCGCCCTCGTTGCCCACAACCCCGAGCCAAATGTCCAATCTCACCGCAGTTGTAGCATGTAGGGAATTCTTCCCTGTGGTATGTTCTCACTTCACGACGAGATTCAGGGCCAGTTCTACCCCGGGCGGGTTTGGCGTAGCTGTTGGTTTCTTCTTTGATTCAGACAATTCTCCTCATATATCCTGGATTTCTTTCCGCAACTCTTCCACCCATCTTAGTTCGGTGGCCATTGTCAGGGATACGTCTCTACTTCGGACCTTTCCCGCCAGGACTGTCACCCCCTGCTCCTGCTCACGTGTGCGCGCTTCGCTCCCCACCTCAGAAAAGGTCATGCGTGGATTTACCCACTAGCGCTCTTGCAAGGCCTGTTTCAGGAGCACATCCCGCAAGCCTGTCACCATGTGATCATGCAGTACTATGTCAGTAGACCCTATACCTACACCGTCTTTCCTAACGATAGCAGTGTGGACCTCCTGTAACCCATTCATGTACTGGGTCACCGTCTCCCCCTCCCTTTGAGCCCGGCAAAATAAACGCATGCGTAACTCCCCTACGTCCGAGGGGTCTCCATGTATTTCCTCCAGTATCGATAACACCTTATTAAAAGTGTCCCATTCTCGAGGGGGTTGCAGCATCACAGAATCCCTCACCTCCCCATCTAAAGCCATCATGGCAACCTCCGCCTCCAATGCAGGGGTCATGGGGTGCATCCTCATCATTCCCCGGATCCGCTCAGTCCAGCTCCATAGCATGTTGTTGTTCTCAGTAAACTTTGGGAGGTTATTTAACATCACCCCCAGGGATATGCTAGACCTTTGGGCCCACCCCAACTGCTTGGTTTGCCGCCTCTGTGCTGTGAGACTGCATCCTGCCGACTACACCAAAATGTGGAGTGCAGGTTGCGGGATGCAGTAATGGACGGGAGGCAGAGCAAAGGTAAACGGTAATTTTGCTTGAACATAGGAATACTCTACGCAGGGAGGATAAGGGAGAAATGGGTAAGGTAGATGATATGAGTAGGGCAGATGTGGAGGCGAGATTACAATTGTAATGAGTATAGCAACTGTTCATTAAGGGTTAAATAATCAGTCCAACAGCTTACTGGCTGGAGAGAGTCTTTTGCTCCAATGGTTGCGCCAACACAGTCAGCGCATGAAGAATCTGGTGTCCAGAAAGCACAGTTGATCCAGTTCCCGGCGGTGACGGAGAGTCCTTGCCGTCCTGTGCGGGTCCAGGGATCAAGATTCGTGATGAAGATCCGGCGCAAGAGAGGTATCACCGGTCCGGTCCTTTTTCTTACAGTATTTGCAGCAGTCTAATTATCATCAGAGGCAGGATTCAAACAACAGATATCACCTCTATTCACAGCTGATAACACAGGATCCACCAATCACGATAAGTAATTTCACAGCTTTCCCTCCCTCCACAATGACCTTTGCACACACTCATTAGATGCCTCAATACCTCAATACAAAAGATAGGGTCTAAATCATTCATATAATGTACTGAAAAAATGGAGAAAAAATTCCAAATCTGGTACGAAAATTAAAATTTCCACACTTTTTTGTTTTTACAGCGTTCATTCTGTGGTTAAAATAACCTAGCAATACGATTTTCCGTGTCAATACCATTACAGCGATACCATATGTGTACGATTTTTATTTAATATAATTTACTAGCTTCAACCAATATTTTCTGAACTTTGCAAAAAAAAATTGTTTTCTGTATCCATTTTCAAAAATACGTAACTTTTATGTTTTCCTGTCTGAAATTTGCAAATGCTGCTAATGTTTATGTGCATTTACTGAAACAACAGGAAGTTACAGTCCTAGTGGCCAGATTTTGATTTTTTTTAATGCAGAATGTGCTATGGAAAAAAAAACCTGCAAAAAAATATATATATTTGACACAAAAATCCTGATTTAAACTATGGGTCATTTTCTGATGACACACTCCCTTAACAATCACTGACCGGAGCATGGGTGGGCATCTTAAGCCCCTTCATCCAATGAAGCAGTGATGTTTAGCGATACCAGAGCCCCCTTGCTCCCCGCACTTAATTAAGTGGCAAAGCCTGTTAATGCAGGTCAGCTGTTCTACGGGGTCGTAGGAGCAGATGTCAAAATTCATGGGAGCCAATTATTACACATGCTTATTCAGGAGGAAGTATTATTTTAGAGCTAATTAATAAATCTGGGTCAAGAACGATTGACGCCCCTAGACGTGACTACCTGGAGACTTTTCACGGGTCTCCATAATTTTAGGGGCCAATAAGGGCTTGGCCACTTCAGGGTTAAATGTTGTCCTAGCTATACTTTTTGGTTAAAGTATCAGAAAATACTTGATTTATAGGGTTAGGTACATTCCACTGGGCTAATTCACATTAACCCCTTTGTGTCTACGTCATTTTTCATTTTTGCGCTTTTGTTTTTTCCTTCCCTTTTTCCAAGAGATCTTTTTTTTTTTCAACATGGTCTTTAAAGACCTTGTTTTTTTTGTTTTTACAGGACGACTTGTAGTTTCGAATGAAACCATTCACTTTATCATACAATATAGTGAAAAATGGAAAAAACATTGAGTTTGGAAAAAAAAATGACACTTTTTTGGGGGGTTTTGTTTTGACGGTGTTCACTTATAATAATGATATTAAACTGAACACGATTCTTCAGTTCAGTACGATTATAGCGATACCAAACTTGTTAAAAAAAAATTTCTATACTTTAAAAACTTCAGAGTTTGTAAAAAAAAATGTAAATTTTGTCTGCTTCTCCATTTTCTAAAACCAGTAACACTTATATTTCCCCCGTCACTGAACCTAACCTGAAAATTTATTTTTTGCATGGGTGTTTTAATTTTTTATTTATTTGCACTATTGGCATTTTTTGGCTGGAAGTATGGTGACCGAAAAATGGCAATCCTGGTGGTTCAATTTATTTTTCTTTACGATGTTTAATAATTTAAAATTGATCAATTATCAGATTTTAACAAACAAGGTAATCCAAATTTCTTTACTTCCGGATGGGAAAAGGAAGGAGGGTGATATATATTTTTGCTTTTTTTAATATTTTTTAAAAAAAATGTTTTACTCTTTTTTGTAGTTCCCCAATCGAACTTGAACCTATACTATATATTGCAATATAGTAAAAATAATGATTTCCTGTGAAGCTCAATCTGTTGCTAAGCGTCATAGGTGTACCAATATGGTGGCACTGGAGGTCTTCAGAAGGTCCCCAGCTGTCGTGGTAACATATTGGCACGCCACTTAGCAACATTTCAAATGCCACCACCAGTGATTGACAGCTCAAATCGCTGCTGACAGAAGCTATCACCCACCCTTTATGGACCCCCGTATTCCGTAAATGTACACCATGGTGTGAGTGTGATTTAAATATACATCATTTATCAAAACAGTGTTGAAAAGAAAAACTGTCTTTGTTGCCCATAGCAACCAATCAGAGCTCAGTTTACATTTCCAATACAGCTCTGCCAGAATGAAACCTGTGTTGTGATTGGTTGCTATGGGAAACAGGCCAGGTGTTTGGTAGAGAGTTTGGATAAATCGGCCACATTTTCTCCTCTTCCTTTTGACGTGATGATATCTTGGAGAGATTATCTTAGAGTTTTAGAATAGATTACCTGTCCTTAGGCTAGGCGATTAATATGAGTTCATCGTAGCCCGACTCTCAGCCGTTAGGGGGCCACGGCGCTCGTTTCAGCCTCTACATTGCTTACACTGGTTTTGAACTGGCCATTGTGGTTTTTTCTCCTAGATGGTATGCAAAAATTACGACTTGCAAGTAGAAGCCAGTGTAAAACCCGATGTAAACAATGGAGCGGCTGCAGCACTCGCATGATGAGCTCTGAGAACTGTTCACACAGATGACTGACTGATTGAATATTGATGTCCTATCCTAAACCTGGAGAACCCCTTTAACAGCTTGTGGACCCCCTAAGGACTTAAAACATTGAGGTGGTCCGCATATACCTCTGCGATGACGTTTTAGAACATCATGGTAGAATCACATACTCTAAGTTCTAGTGAAGGGAAATCGTAATACTTCAGCATGTAAGATATCTTAGACAATTGCAGCTCTATGGGAACAGTTTGGTGAAGGTCCATACAGACATGGGGGGGGGAGTTTGGTGGAAGAACATCACTGGCCACACAGAGTCTGGACCTCATCCCCATGGAAAAACTGAGACAGTGAGCCCGGCCTCTCCCCAACATCAGGGTCTGACCTCACAAATGGTCTTCTGGATAAAAGGACATAATTCCCACAGATGCCTTCAAAATCTTGTAGATATCCTTCCCAGAAGAGCGGGAGCCCTTATATCTGCAGAGGAGCGACTCCATATTAATGTCTCAGCATATAGAATGGGAGGTTATAACAGCTCCTGTAGCGTAATGTGAACGTTTCCCAATACTTTTGTCCATATCGTGTATCAAGCAAGTCATAAGAAAAAGTTTAAGATTTTGATATTTAGGATTGCCAACTTTTTGGGTTATTTGGAATCCCCCAGCAGGCAATGGAAATGAATGGAATAGATAAGAGACATTGACGGTCCAACATGGTAAACTGCTGTCACAGGGCAGGTATGTCTCCGTCCTGTGCGCCTAACACCGTCGGCTGGCAGAGGCATTTTGCCTAATACTGCTGTGTGTCAAATACAAGACCTCGTTTAGTGATTATGTATTTTCTGCCCGGTTTGGACCCTGACGAGAGTTGACAGGCCGTGCCAGAAACCTTAGTGGCTCGTTCTTCACCCAACAGACCATGGCTGATATTCGTGGACTGCTGTATTCCTTCCTCATCTTCTATCCCTTTATTACTCTTTCCTCTGCCCTCCCTTCCGCATGCATTCCCCTGCTCCCTCCCTTTTTGTATCTCTCTTTTTTTTATTCCCCTCTCCCACCCATCCCCCAACCATTCTGTAGAATTAAGTTCAAACATGACATTAATGGTTAGTACAAGTGTCACCAAGATGAACCATCCTGTTGGTTTTTCATAGCTCCCAAACATTATTTATTCATTACTGCTTCAGAGTGGCACAGTCATTTGGAGCGACTGCCAGCTGTGGGTGAGGAAGACCCATATGTGCGTGGAGAGTGCCAGGTCCAACTCAAGAACTTCCGCCGCTGAAAGGTGATAGAACTGCACACTTCTTACTATGCAGCAGACCTAGGGCTTCATGGATATTGCACTGGCACAGTCTATGCTTTTAGGAACTTTTCTTCTTTATTCCTAATAGGTCCTTGTTATAATCTGGATATTAATTTATATAGTGGCTCTATTGGAAAAACAAAAAAAAAATCTTTTGTGGGCCCATATATACAGAACATAGGTCGGTCTATCTATCTATATCTATCTATCTATCTATCTATCTATCTATCTATCTATCTATCTATCTATCTATCTATCTATCTATCTATTATGTATCTCTCTATTATCTATCTATCTATCATCTATATATTATCTATTTATCTATCTATTATCTAACTATCTATCTATTATCTATCTGTCTATATATCTATTAAGTTTAATTTGTTACATTTTTTAAAAAATATAGATTCATTGTAAGTATTTCAGGAGACGTTTATTTTTTCTTAAGATTTTTTAGAATATATGAGAAAACATGTAATGGGTGGATAAATGGATGGATAGAAGGAAAAATGGAGGGATAGATAGGATATAGCATAGATAGAAATACACACACACACTATATATAGACATAGTTGGATTGGATTTCTAGGTGATAGATAGATAGATAGATAGATAGATAGATAGATATAGATAGATAGATAGATAATAGATAGATAGATAGATAGATAGATAGATAGATAATGATAGATAGCTAATAGATAGATAGATGAGAGATAGCTAATAGATAGATAGATAAAGTGAAAAAAATGGAACAATACAATATCAATTCCCGGGTGCCCAGGCCTCCTCAGCAATGTATCCAATACTTGCCCGTAGCCAGAAAAAAAGAAGAACAGAAGGCAGCACTCCTTTTCCAAAAGTGAAAAAATGTGGTTTTATTTAGACCCACATGGCAGGCGACGTTTCGGCTCAGAGGAGAAAGGCTCAGATAATAGATAGATGATAGATAGATAAATAGATAGGTAGATAGATAGATAGATAGATAGATAGATAGATAGATAGATAGATATAGATAGATATACACCTAAATACTTACACATAGGCAAATACTGTAGAAAGATAAACCTAGATTTGTAGAAGATAGATAGATAGATAGATAGATAGATAGATAGATAGATAGATAGATAGATAGATAGATAAATACACAGACAGAAACTGTAGATTGACAGATTATTAGAAGATGAATGGATATGTAGATAGATGCATAAAAGATACATACACAGATATATTAGATAAATAGATAATTGTATACACAATTCGATAGATAGATTTTGTAATATGTATCTAATGGTAAAGGAGCTATTTTAGCAGATCTGATATTTGTTCTTAAAACTTTTAGAATGCAAAAGAAAACACAACAAAAATCTAATACAGATAAAATTATACAAAAAAAACAGAACAATGAGGCAATTCCTGAGATTTTAGGTAAAAAAAAAATTATAAATTATTTGCACATCTATGTTTCTGCTGATTTAGCCATTTTTCAGGTATATGAGGATATGTATTTATACTTTCTGTATGTGATTATTTAGATGATTGGACTGGGCTTTTTGTCTCTTTTTGTTTATGAGAAGAAGCAGACAAGTCTTCCTAAATTATAATTCTATATGGATTTAAATGTTTCTTCCTATGGAATCTATATAACGACCTTGTGACCTTGAGAATAAAGTCAGGCGCTGTGCAGAACTTCCTTGGGGCTCGGAGCGGTTTCCTTCCCATTTGATCCAGTAATTGGCCATTTTTGTGGTGAGCAGGAGATCTGCGGTCTAATTTGCGCTGATCTGCACAGAGGGATGGAAGTAATCCAAGTGATTATTGTTGGCTGCCCAGTGGCCATGTCTTTGTTGTTTGCTGAGTCTGGTTGGAGTCTGAGGGACCAGAGGCCATTGTTCTATTCTCCTGCCCCTGAGATGCTCCATAGCTGCCAAGTTGTATAAGGCAGGTAATGCAAGTGTTCCGCTAGGCTTCATATGATATGGGGGTTACAGGCAATAATAGGGAGAAGTCACTTATGTTTTCTCTTTAGACACTGTCTATCCAGCTCTTTCATGTATATCTAATTAACGACCTAATATAAATGTAATATCTATCTTTATATCTGTGTATTTATCTATATATAGTTATTTATAGTTTCAATCTTTCATAACTATCTAACATCTATGTATATTTAATATATAAATACATTTGAATATCCAATATCTTTCTTCCTGTTTCATTTATATTTACTATCTATTTAATTTATATTTAATATCTATTATCTATCTATCTATTATCTTTCTCTCTATTATCTATCTATCTATCTATCTATCTATCTATCTATCTATCTATCTATCTATCTATCTATCTATCATTATCGTTCATCTCTATTATCATATCTTTATCTATCTATCTATTATCTATACTATCTATCTATTCATCTTATCTATCTATCTATCTTCTTATCTATTATCTATCCTATTTATTTATCTATCTATCTATCCATAGTTTTTCGTAAATATACAAGATGAAATGTGTTATTCCCAGCTCTGCAACATCAAATATTTTTCCTTATAGATATATGAGTATAATCAACTGGTGGCTAAAAAAAAATCTACAAAAACATGCAAATTTTTTTAAAATGACCTTCCCACAACATCTGATAGAAAATGTCTACCTAGAATTAGAATATGTATGTGTATCCACGCAGCCTTCCTTATATATGAGCCCATCAGTTATGCCCACAACCAGATAAGTAACCCCCAAGAATAAAATAGAAAAAAAAAATTGGCGAGGATAAAATATTTTTGGGGGGTGAAAAAACTGGAGCGTTTTAAAATACCGGCAAAATAACTAAGATCTTGCCAAATCTAATCCACATAGTACGTAAAAAATACACATGGAATCTGATGAAAAAAATTGACTTTGTCGTGTGGGATTTTCAAGAGGAAGACGCGTAAGGAAACCCCGTCTTTTCTTAGCACTTTTCTGGTAGTGTCCTGAGTGCTTTTTCAATGTTTTTCGCCTTTGGAATTTTTTGGAGCATTTTTCCATCTTTTTTTACTTACATTTTCCGTAATAATTTTTTTTAACTTTCTTCAACAATGATGAAATTGCAGCGGCAATACGATAAAAAGTGAAAAAAGAAGCCTGGGCGCCTTTACCATTGTCTTGTATTGTAAAATATATAACATCTTCAGACCGGAAAATGCATGAAAAATGGCCGGGTCACTTCTTCTTATTCATTTGGCATCTTTCGAAAACTTAAATACGGTCAAAAGACTGAACATTTGAGCAGCAAGTTGATTTGTACACAGAAATAAATATGTTCATTCTTTTTAAGGTTCCTTGCTTTTTCAGGCGAGTATCGCTCTTACAACCGCCTGAAAAAGCTCGAAACTTTCAAGAGAATGAGCATATGTATTTCTATGTAAAAAACGACTTCTTTTAGGTTTCCAAAGATGCCAAGTGATTAAAAGAAAGTGACCCAACCATTTTTCATGCGTTTTCCAGTCTGATGACGTTGTACACTTTACAATACAAGTCAATGGGAAAGGTAGAAAAATGTTAAGGTTTCCAAAGACGTTAAGTGATTAAAAGAACGTTTTTTACATAGAAAATGTATATATTCATTCTTTTGAGCGTTTCACACTCTTTCAGGTTGTTTTCAGAGCGAAAATATCATGAAAAAAAAGTGTTCATTGGAGTAATGAGAGGGCTATTACATGACACATTTAGAGATCAGCGAATCTGTGCCTGTGATTGGTGCAGATCTGCACCCATAAGGGAATTATGGGAAAGTTTTGCTTGGATCCAAAGTCATGTCAAAGGCAAATCTCCAGATTCACTTGCTGACTAGAACAGATCAACAGATGAAAATTTGGGCAGTGAGAAGTCAGCTGCCATTTATCTCCTGCCCACGTGCGGATGGATTATTTGATTATTATAAGCCCCATTGTGTGATTATAGCACCGACCCCACAATAAGCCACTGAGGCATCATTTCGGAGATGAATGTTACTAATGATCCCCCCCGAGATGTTTTTTCTAATGGAAAACATAACCTGATGGGTAAAACCAGGCGGGGAGGAAGCAATCATGCGGATTAAGCGACTTATAGTCACAGTTTACATCAGTACAATAACCACACACAATGGATCCCGGGGGCTGTTTGCCTGGAAGCGTTCGGATAGAAAAGTGTTTTATTCATGGAAGCTTGTACACAAGGTAAAGGATGGTGTTCTGTATATCCTGGGTCTCCAACCTGGGGCTCTTAAGTTGTTAGGAAACTACAACTCCCAGCATGCCCTGGCAACCGCATCTCTATGACCAACTGCGCAAAAGAATCAGAACCACCCCTATTAGATTATATGGATCACAACAACTCCTATTAGATTATATGGATGAGAACAATTCCTATTAGAGTAAATGGATGAGAACAATTCCTATTATGGTAAATGGTTCAAAACAATTCCTAATAGGGTATATGGATCTGAACAAATCCTTTCAAGGTATGTGGATAAGAACAACTCCTTTTGGTGTATATGGATCAGAAAGAACAAACTTCATTAGGGTATATAGATGAGAACAATTCCTATTAGGGTATATGTATAGAACAATCCTATTAGGGTATATGGATGGAACACTTGCTATTAGGTATATGGATCAGAACAACCTTCATTAGGGTATATGGATCAGAACAATTCTTATTAGGGTATATGATGAGAACAATTCATTAGGTATATGGATCAGAACACTTCATTAGGGTATATGGATCAGAACAATTCCTATTAGGGTATATGGATGAGAACAATTCCTATTAGGGTATATGGATCAAACCTCATTAGGGTTATATCAGAACAATTCTATAGGTATTGGATGAGAACAATTCCTATTAGGTATATGATCAAACAATTCCTATCAACTCCTATTAGGGTATATGGATCGGAACACCTGCTATTAGGGTATATAGAATCATAGAATGGTAGAGTTGGAAGGGACCTCCTGAGCCATCTGGTCCAACCCCTGCTCAATGCAGCATTCACTAAATCATCCCAAACAGATATCGGTCCAGCCTCTGTTTGAAGACTTCCATTGAAGGAGAACTCACCACCTCTTGTGGCAGCCTGTTCCACTCATTGATCACTCTGTCAAAAAGTTTTTTCTAATATCTAATCTGTGTCTCCTCCCATTCAGTTTCATCCCATTGCTTCTAGTCTTTCCTTGTGCAAATGATATGGATCAGAACAACCCCTATTTGATCATATAGACATCATAAAACCTCAGTTTATTAAACAGAGCAAAGAGATACTGAAAAAAAAACTTATTTATTACTTGAATGTTCATTTATTTGAATAAGTGCTATGTAGTACTACAGTTATCCAGCAGTGGCCACTGTAGGGAAAATGCACAGGTTCCCTTTGAACTGCCAAATCTGTGGCAATCAGGTACAAACAGCGTTTTAGTTTTTTAGTTTTATTTTTTTTTTTCCCTAAACCAATAGTACATGTGAAAATAAGAAACTTTGCAATATATCTTATCAGAGAAATCTGCTTCTTTGTCCTCCTAGAGACTGATCATTCATTCTGAAAAAATTCAATTCACGTGTGAAATCTGTCTTCAGAGAATATATATTTTCCCATTACTGAGATAGGAGATGACAGTTGGTACTCATAAAGCTCAATGGAGAACTGTAACTGTCATTTCAGGAGTACTTGCAGCGGAATGCCTGTGTTTTTAGCTCCTCCCTCCTCCATAGAATTTTAAAAGCACCAAATTGCCATCTATCTCAATAATGGGAAGATCTATAGTCTCTGAAAATAGATTTTACTCATGAATTACAAGTGACTGATCAATCCTAGAGGAGAAAAAAAACTGATTCCTCTGATCAGATATTTTAAAAGGAATGTCTATTGTCAGTGCCAACATGGAAAGTTCTCCCATGTGTTGAGAACAAGGTTAGTGGAACTCTGAGCCCTGGGACAGATGTAGAAATCGTCATGTCGGGGAACCTTTGCTACCTGAAGTAACATAGTAACATAGTAACACAGTTATTAAGGTTGAAGGAAGACTTTAAGTCCATCTAGTTCAGCCCATATCCTATCCTAACCTGCCCTAACATGTTGATCCAGAGGAAGGCAAAAAAAACCCCAAGTGGCAAACAGTAAGCTTCACATTGGGGAAAAAAATTCCTTCCCGACTCCACATACGGCAATCAGACTAGCTCCCTGGATCAACGCAGTATCTAGGAAACTAGTGAATATAGCCTGTAATATTATACTTTTCAAGAAAGGCATCCAGTCCCTTCTTAAATTTTAGTAGGGAATCACTCATTACAACATTAGACGGCAGAGAGTGCCATAGTCTCACTGCTCTTACAGTAAAGAATCTGCGCCTGTGATTATGACTAAACCTTCTTTCCTCCAGAAGTAGAGGATGCCCCCTTGTCCCCGTCACAGGTCTAAGAGTAAAAAGATCATTAGAAAGGTCTTTGTACTGTCCCCTCATATATTTATACATTGTAATAAGATCACCCCTAAGCCTTCGTTTTTCCAAACTAAATAACCCCAAGTGTAATAACCTGTCTTGGTATTGCAGATCCCCTAGTTCTCTAATAACCTTGGTCGCTCTTCTCTGCACCCGCTCCAGTTCAGCTATGTCTTTCTTATACACCGGAGACCAGAACTGTACACAGTATTCTAAGTGTGGTCGCACCAGTGACTTGATAGAGGTAAAATTATGTTGTCCTCATGAGCATCTATGCCTCTTTTAATGCATCCCATTATTTTATTTGCCTTGGCAGCAGCTGCCTGACATTGGCCACTAAATGTGAGTTTGTCGTCCATCCATACACCCAGGTCTTTTCAGTGACAGTTTTGCCCAGTGTTTTACAATTAAGCACATAATTATACATCTTGTTTGTTCTACCCAAGTGCATGACCTTACATTTATCCCCATTAAAGCTCATTTGCCATTTATCAGTATATTAGTAAGTTCTCTATCTTGCTATTATAAACACATTATAGCTATTTTATGTGCTGGATATCCCCCTTAACCCTTTTCACCGTGGCTATTTTCAATTTTTGTTGCTTACATTATTTAATCCCAACTTCAAAGAGCCACAACCTGTTGTTTTCATATAACATACTAAAAAAATAGAAAAAAATATTCCTGAAATAGATATAGGAAAGAGTTCTCTACAGTTAGAGGATAAACTTCTAGAATAAAATAAATTACATCAAAGCCCCCATAGTCTATCATCCAGTAGTAAAAGAGCAAAATTAAGGTGGTGTAAATATGCCTTATAGATAGATATAGCATGAGAAGAATTTGAGCACCTCTAAAAATAGATAATGAGAAGGATTCTCTACAGTTAAAGTGGTTAAACATTTAAACTCAAATGACATCGATGAATCCCTACATTTATGATCCGCTAATAAAATTTTGCATAAAATGAGGGCAGTGTAATTATTCCCTATAGACAGATATAGCATGAGGAGAATTTGAGTATCTTCGAAAAACACATAATGCAAAGGATTCTCTATAAAGTGTCTAAACTCACATAAATTATATCAATGCACCCCTATGTTTTTGAGCAGCCTCTAAAAATACATAAAGGAAAATATTCTCTACACCTAAAGCGGTTAAGCGTCTAAACTGAAATAAATGACATCAATGCAACCCTATGTTAATGATCCACAAGTAAAAGCAAGATATGAAGGCAGTGTAAATATTCCCTTTAGATAGATATAGTATATGGAAAATTTGAGCATCTCCTAAAAATTGATAATGGAAAGCATTCTCTACAGTTACAGCGTTTCAAAGGCTAAACTCAAATAAATTACATCAATGAACCCCTATGTTTATTATCTACTAGAAAAGCATAATATGAGAGCATTGTAAATATTCCCTTTAGATAGATATAGCATAATAGATAATTGAAAGGATTCTCTATGGTTAAAGTTGTTAAATTCTAAACTTAAATTACATAAATGCACCCTTACGTTTATGAGTCTCTAGTAAAACACAATATTTGGGCAGAGTAAATATTCCCTATGGATAGATATAGGATGTGGAGCATTTGAGCACCCCCTAAAAATAGATAATGGAAAGGATTATCTACAGTTACAGTGTTTCAAAGTCTAAACTCAAATAAATTACATCAATGCACCCCTATGTTTATGAACTACTAGAAAAAAAACATGATATGAGGGCATTGTAAATATTCCCTAAAGATAGATATATAACAAGAGGAGAATTTGACCACCCCCTAAAATTAGTTAAAGGAAGGGATTCTCTACACTTAAAGTGGTTAAATGTCTAAACTCAAATAAATGACATCAATGTTCCAATACATTTATGATCCACTAGTAAAAGAATGATATGAGGGCAGTGTAAATATTCCCTTTAGATAGATATAGCATAATAGATAATTTAAAGGATTCTCTACGGTTAAAGTTGTTAAATGCTAAACTTAAATAAATTAGGAGAATTGGAGCACTTCCTAAGACTAGATAATGGAAAGGATTCTCTATGGTCAAAAATCTAAACTCAAATGCACCCTTACGTTTATGATGCGCTAATAGAAGCACAATTTCAGGAGAGAGTAAATATTCCCTGGAGAGAGACATAGGAAAGGGTTCTCTACGGTAAGGGCTGGAAGGATTCTCTAGTTTCTAGGCTGAAAATCTGTATCTTTATGTAATCAAAATGCTTTTTTGAATATATTCAGCATCAAATACTAAAAAGCCATTGACTTCAATACCTAAAATGTTTTGATATCAGATTTTTGGGGCAAACTTGCTATAATCCGAGGTGTTTTATACCCTAAAAAGTGTAATGTTTAATCTAATGTCACATGCATATATGAAGGGTTGTGTCAATCCCTGATTCTTCCTCTCAGTGACAGTGCATTGTAAGATGGACCTGTCACATTGTGTAACTGGCCGGCACGTCGTTGCTCCATCCGGTGGATTACTGGTTCGTGCTCTGAGCCAAAGTTTTGTGTGATGTGGATGTGATACAGGTGTTGGTGAATCAGCTTGAGTTGTCCAATAGAAAACTGTTTTAAAAGAAAAATTTGGGGAAAATTTTTGGAAAAAATTTCATATATTATATGCAATAGTTGCTGTCTTAAGTAATGTACTTGTGGGCACCAAGTCTTAAGCCCCCTACATACATTTAGACTAATGTTGGCCGAGCCTGTCGATATCGACAGTATGTGTATGTATGGGACAATTTTTGTAGAAGAAAATATTGATCCGGTACGTCCGATTTCCGACTGCTGATGAAAATGTCTCCTGGAGATAAGCTGCCGCCAATCATGTCTGGGCCTGGCAACGGCTCGTTCATAGAGAATATAGGAATGCTCAGCAGAAAGAGTGCTCCTATGTACAGGAAAGGTGGCTGAGATGACTGTTGGTTCAGCCAACTATCATTAATGTGTATGACCGGCTTATTCACACTGCAGACGAATGACTCTGGAAATTACCATCAGGTCAGAACTGCTGAAATCCATAAAGCCTCTGAACCCCACAAAAATTTGTAATCTCCTACCTGGGTCAAAGTGCCACCAAGACGTGAAGGTGTTCGAAGCTTGAGATATGGCTTACCATACTTACAGTATGTATTGAGCTTATGCTCTAATGATTAATATAAGAAAGGATTCTTTACAGTAAAGGTATACACAGAGTGTTTTTTATGCTGGTATGCTCCAAAAAATGCTTGAAAATTGCACAAAAATGCTTGAAAGACTCTTCCTATTCATTTCTGATGAAAAGCACTTTCATGCTCATATGTTAAATCTTTGGAGAATTTTTTTTCCCACTTCATTCTTTTAGGAATGATAGGAAAAAATGAAAGTGTGTGTTACTTCTTTCAAGTGACTCCTGATGGATTCCGCTCCAAACTAGGCACTGTGCAATCATAAGATTGCAAATAACGCTCCAGGTAGAAAATAAACTCTTGAAAATGCTTGAGGAAATCGAAAAAACTTCACAAAGAAGGAGCATTTCCTGGAATGCTTTCGACTAGAAAACTTGGCATTTTTTAGCACCTAAATTTTTTTTTTTTAAAAGAGTAGTTATTTGCCTGGATGCAAGAGGTAATGATACAGAATTTACAAGAATAGTTACCTAGGTACTAATGATCTATTAATTGAGAAATTAAACTTCTGAAATGGGTAAAATTCAAGACTAGAGTTTATCAGAGGTGGCCAGTTTCCAAGTTTTTTGTTAAACAACTTGCAAGGACTTGCAAGATTAATGGATCTGTCCAGCTTTTGTGCCCCCGAGCTTCTTTGATGATGCAGAGGTAACGTTACCTCTGCAGCACCTAATAGACGGCACAGTTCGGACCAGCGGCAGAGCCATGTAACAATTCTGAATTAACAATCATGAGCAACAGGAAGTCGGGATGCGGAGGAGCTGTGTGATTAGGATGATGGAAGAAGAGAATATTCCTTTAATATTAGAAAGTGAGGCCAGGAAGTATTTTCTCTAAACTGTCCTCCATTGCCTGGGGGAGGGGCACAGCAGTGAGTTTGCCAAATTGGTCTAGAAAAGTGTGACATTGGTGAATGCGCCATTTTTTAACATAAGTAACTTTGCATATAAACATATATTGTGGGACCCGCACCAATACCAAAGCGTTTGAAATCATGATGAAGAGAACTTAGGTGATGTCGGAGATTGATTTTGGTGACATATTTTATTTTTTTCACAATCAGCTTTCCTGGCGTGCCAACTAGAGAGTGGTGGTTTATTGGTTGCGTTGCGTGGGTGGAATATTTACAGTTCTCTCAGGTTGCTACAATGTATCACTATTGATAAAATATATCATCATGGAAAGAACTATTTAGGCTGTATACAATTGTAGACAATCTCCTCCTACCAAAAAAAACAAACAGATTGAGCATATACCCTATAGTAAGTAAAAAAGTAAACAGTAATAGTACATGAAAATAAAATAGGGCTCTTTTGGTCAAAAAAACATAAAAATCATCCCACCAGAACAAGGTGTACCCAATTGGGACAGTCTCTATTATTAAAATCTTACCTTGTGTCAGCCGTTCTCAATGTGAGTAAGGACACAGTGGCAGGGCCACCCACCTGTCCATGGGAAGCTATGTAGACAAATGACAAGCTCAGAAAGGGTGGCCTTACCCTGGTTTGTACAAAGTGCAAGAAAATACAGCAAAACCAAAGAAATGAGCCGGAGTATAAGTTGCTATAAGTGCAATGCATAAGAGCATGTTTACACTGTGGCCATTTCACAGACATAATCCAAGAAAAAAGAAAATTGAGTATAATGCTAGACAGGCTAGATCAGTCATGACTGGGTCATCTTGTCGCTGAAGGATTTTTTTAAAATCAAAATAGTGTTAACTAAGTACCCGATGTTATTTATAAGAACTGTTACTGTTTACTTATTTACTTATACTTGTTTACTTATTTACTTACTATAGCATATACACTCAATTAGTTTTATTTTCTTGGATTTGTCTCTGAACTCTTAAGCATTGCACGTATACCATCGACTTACGCTCCGGCTCAGTTCTTTGGTTTGCTGGATACAATCGTAGCACACTCGTAGTTGCGTGAAGTTTTTAGAATGGTTTTTAAGCCTCTGGATGCAAAATAGAAAGTTACTATTCTCTGACAGCAAGCTGAGATCTTGAAAATGTTAAAGACCTAAAACTCAAAGCATATTAGAAAAATGTAATCTGCAAAGATTGTACTTTATAAATGGAAATTTTTTTTTTTGTAATTATTGCATTCATGAATCAGAAGGATCATGATTGATTGTGTCATCGTCACTAACCAGAAGAAAAAAAAAAAAGAGATGTAACTCATGATACAGTGTATGGTAGTAGTCTGCGGGATGTTGAGAGTTGTAGTTTGAAGCCAGCTGTAGAAACACAGGTTGGAGAATGTTTGGGATCAGCTCTATAACTGCACTGAGTTTACATGGCGCGTGCCGGCTGTGGAATACATCTGACATCTGCAACTACTCGGATCAGGGATACTCCAATCCCAGCAGTTTAGCCTCTTAGATGCCAATGATCGTGACAGATTCAGTGATCAGGCCAGATTAAGAGCAGCACTTACAAGCGGTATAGCTTGCATGTGCTTGCTTTTATCAAGTTCCTTGCTGGAACTAAAACAAAAGTAAACAAAAAGTTTTCTAAAACTTCCAAAAATATTCTAAAATATCTTACATCACCTCTTCAAGATCTCTGGAGATGGACTTGTAACCTTGAGATTGTTGATATTGTTCAACAATTTTTGTTCTCAAGTCCTCAGACAGTTCTCTTCTCCTCTTTCTGTTCTCCATGCTTTGTGTGGCATACACAGACCCACAAAGCAAAGATTGAGTCAACTTCTCCCCTTTTTATCTGGTTTCAGGTGTGATTTTAATATTGCCCACACCTGTTACTTGCCACAGGTGAGTTTGAACGAGCATCACATGCTTCCAATAATTTTGGAAAGGAGCCAACAATTTTGTCTGTCCCATTTTTGAGCCTTTGTGTGAAATTATGTCCAAATTTATCTTTTTTTTTCTTGTGTTGTTCCAATACACACGAAGGAAATAAACATATGTATAAGAAAATATGTGCAATTGCAATAAATGTCTGGGAGAAATGCTTCATTTTCTGGAACAAATTCAAGGGTGCCAACACTTTTGGTCATGACTGTAAGCCCCACAACGTAGTGACAGGCCCCTCTAGAGATTTCAGCTGATTACTGGGACACTATTTAATCCATGGGAAGGAATGGTCAGAATTGGAAATTGAAAATCAGTACAGAGTTTATGGCAACATTGTTCCCGGGGGAAAAGCTGAGCCTAAAAATCTTCCATTTTGTTTTCTTTCAGGTTAAGTCAGAAGACTACCGGGTCAGGATGTGCTGCTGATCTGCCATAACCTCCTCTGCTCCAAGCACAGCTGGTTGGTCCATGGGGGCTGATGGCACTGATCAGAAGATCAGAATGCTGAACATACAGAACGCAGCTTGGGGCAGTCGTCAGGACTGGTACCAGGACAATCTAGTGACCAGCCAACCAAATCCAGGTACTATCATCTTTCCGAGAGGAAATGACACCATTCTCATTCCTCAGTGCACCTGTATTTTTCAGTTTTTATAAATGTTACTGTATCAGCATAATTGGGTTTGTAGTAAATCACATATCCGCCATACATAAAGGGAATCTGTCAGCAGAAAACAACTGTTCAAACCAAGCACAAGCGTGACCGAGCAGTTCAGTGCACCTTCCTAATTGTTTTGCGGTTATTTCCCCTTCCTTTTCTTTGATCGGCAGCTTTGACTTTTCAGGAGCCACTGGAGAGCGGAGATTGATGTAAAACAAGTAAGTGGAAAGGTGAACTGAACTACTCTGTCACAGTAAGGAAGCATCAAGTGATTGGTTTGAACAGTCATTTTCTGCTGATGGATTCTCTTTAAAGAAAGTCCGCCAGCAGATTTTTCCAAACTAAAAATAATGCTAGGTAGTCCACTTAAAACATGTAAAAAAAAACCCTTCCTGGTTGATGATCAATGAATCATTGCTGAGCACTGCTCTACTGATTCTAGAACAGTTATTCTTTTACTTCTATTCCCCTCCATTCCAAAGTTATGCCCCCTGGAAATAATTATGCAAATTTTCTCTTCTATGAACTGGGCGTGTACCACAAAATTTCTCTGTGGGCGGTTGCTTTTTCTCCTCTGACACTGACCAATCAAAACACAGTCACGCCCACAGTGAAGATCTGTGCTATACAACTGGTTGGTTGAAGGGATAATTTACACCTTTATTTGTAGGGGCATAACTTTGTAATGGAGAGGCACAGAATAAAAAGAAAAACTGTTCCGGAATCTATGGATCGGCACCAAATGAAGGATGTACTCAGTTAAAAAAAATCCAGTGAAATATCCCCTTTAAGTTGACTTCCTGGCATTGTTATTTATGCAATAAGAAGTAATCTGCTCAAAGATTTCTTTAAATGCATTATAATTGGGTCTAAAAATTATCGGTGTGCAGTGGCCCTTGTATAAAACCTGTTATATCTACCTTCCTGACTTTAGTTATTCCACAAGTCAATGCTTTTCTATTCAGGTACCAGTCCAGGGCACCGCTTTACCGATCCATGCATGTTATCTCCATAACACATGTCACATTAACTCATTGATACGATCTATTCTCATACTATTCTCATTTATTTCTACCTTGTTTTTCTATATTCTTACATTATAGAAAATAAGTACAACATTACGTTGTTCCTTTAATTCCCTTATAGAATAGTTGCACTTTTTTTTCCATCTATCAACAGTACAATATATCTTATTAGAGAAAATACCTCCTTTCCTACTTGTCAGTCACTCTATTTCCCCCACTGATCATTCACTTTCAAAAACTGCTCCAAACTGTCTACAGATCTGTCTTAACTGAAGGATCAAATTACGCATGCTGCTATAGAAGTCTATGTAGATTTTTGTTTTCTATATTTTTTTTCTTCATATAAAATAAGTATACGGTTACGCTATTCCTTTAATTCTCTTATAGAATATTTGCACTTTTTTTCCATCAATCCACAGTACAATATATCTTTTTAGAGAAAAATACCTCCTTCCCCACTTATCAGTCAGTCGCCTCATTTCCCCCCACTGATCATTCACTTTCAAAAACAGCTCCAATCTGTCTACAGTTCTGGCTTCACTGAAGGATCAAATTACACCTACTATCTATAGAAGTCTATAGAGAGTTTGATTTTCTATATTTTTTCTTCATATAAAATTAGTATTCCATTAAGCTGTTCCTTTAATTCTCTGATAGAATAATTACACTTTTTTTTTCCGTCAATCAACAGTACAAACTATCTAGTTACAGAAAAATACCTCCTTCCACACTTATCAGTCACCTCATTTCCCCCACTGATCATTTACTTTCAAAAACTTCTCCAATCTGTCTGCAATTCTGTCTTCTCTGAAGGATCACATTACACCTGCTGCCTATAGAAGGAAGCATACAATAAAAAATTGCTTCTAATGAAGGGGGAAGATTTCCAAAAATGTAATGTCTAGAAATGATGTTAACTCTCATGTGCACATATGTGATTATATTAAAAAAATAATAAAATGTTTCAGTAAAAGTTACAGGAAGCCACATGCTCATTGGGGGAATGTTTTGATAATAGGTTGCAGGAGATATTATACATGCACTATAATGGTGCTTTATATATGAAATTAAAGGTTGTATTTTGTATTTTAGCTTTTTTTCGTATATATTCCATCAATGCTGAGTCAGTAAAGCCAATGACTATATCTCGGTGATATGTCTCACAATAGGCAGTTTTGTGGTGCTGCGCTGTGGTCGAGGCAGGAAGCGTACAGTCTTCCGAGCTGTCTGCAGATGTGTACATTTTGCACAGGGGCTTGAACTATTAATCTAAGAACATGTGTTTTATACGTTGCGGCTTTATGCTTTATGTTTTCTTTTATCTATTAGTTACACGTAGGTAAAAAAACCCCAAACAATTAAATGTTCCATGCTCTGTAAAAAAAACTGAAAAACAAGATAACAAGTCTTCATTTTATATCAGAAGTGCCTTGTCATCAAGCAAATATCAATGGTCTCCTAAAGCGGTTGTCACCCCCTTCTTAAAATCTACCCATACATCTACATGCAGGCGCTTGATAAATATTGTCATGACAGTTGAGCACTGCAGCCAATCAGTGGCCACTGTTTTTATATGACACTGTTTTTATTTAAGAAGGGGTAGTCCAAGTAGCGGACACTCCCTTTAAAGGAACAGCAGACCCCCAACTAGAAAACTATCTTATATGGATAAACAAGGGGTGGATGGCATATAGTGATTACATTAATGATCAGAATGAGAATGTAGGCTCATTTTACAAATTAAATGGATTGTCCTTCCTATATTTTAACACAATTTTGTTGCACTTACTAAATATATTTATTTCCCAGATCGTATTAGGCTGGCTTAAAATTTATTTCCCAGAGCACATTAGGATGGCTTAATATTTATTTTCCAAAGCACATAGGATGATTTACTATTAATTTGCCAAAGTGCATAGGATGGCATAATATTTATTTCCCAAAGTAAGTTAGATTGGTTTAATATTTACTTCCCAAAGCCTGTAAGACTGGCTTAATGTTAATTTCCCAAAGCGAGTAGGATGGCTTAATATTTATTTCCAAAAGCACAAGGATGGCGCAATATTTATTTTCCCAAAGCGCGTTAGGCTGGCTTAATATTTTTTTCCCACAGCACATTAGGCTGCCTTCATACTTATTTCCCAAAGCGCGTTAGGCTGGCTTCATACTTATTTTTCAAAGCCCTTTAGGATGGCTTAATATTTATTTCCCACAGCGCGTTAGGCTGGCTTAATATTTATTTACCAAAGTGTGTTAGGCTGGCTTAATATTTATTTCCCAAAGCCCGTTAGACTGGCTTCATACTTGTTTCCCAAAGAGCGTTAGGCTATCTTCATATTTTCTTCCCAAAGTGATTTAGACTGTCTTAATCGTTATTTTCCAAAGGTTGCTCGGATGGCTTAACATTTATTGCCCAAAGCGCGTTAGGGTAGCTTACTATTTAGTTCCCAAAGTGCATTAGGCTGGCTTCATACTTATTTCCCAAAGCATGTTAGGGTGGCTTATTATTTAGTTCCCAAAGTGCGTTAGGCTGGCTTCCTACTTATTTCCCAAAGCGCATTAGACTGGCTTCATATTTATTTCCCAAAGTGGGTTAGACTGGCTTAATATTTATTTCCTAAAGTGGGTTAGACTGGCTTAATCGTTATTTTCCAAAGCTTGTTAGGATGGTTTAATATTTATTGCCCAAAGCGCATTAGGGTGGCTTACTATTGAGATCCCAGAGTGCGTTAGCCTGGCTTCATACTTATTTCTCAAAGCGCGTTAGTGTGGCTTACTATTTAGTTCCTAAAGTGCGTTAGGCTGGCTTCATACTTATTTCCCAAAGTGCGTTAGGGTGGCTTACTATTTAGTTTCCAAAGTGCGTTAGGCTGGCTTCATACTTATTTCCCAAAGTGCGTTAGGGTGGCTTACTATTTATTTCCCAAAGGCGTTAGACTGGCTTCATATTTATTTCCCAAAGTGCGTTAGACTGGCTTCATATTTATTTCCCAAAGTGCGTTAGACTGGCTTCATATTTATTTCCCAAAGTGGGTTAGACTGGCTTATTTCCCAAAGTGGGTTAGACTGGCTTCATATTTATTTCCAAAAGTGGGTTAGGCTGGCTTCATATTTATTTCCAAAAGTGGGTTAGGCTGGCTTCATATTTATTTCCCAAAGTGCGTTAGACTGGCTTCATATTTATTTCCAAAAGTGGGTTAGGCTGGCTTCATATTTATTTCCCAAAGTGCGTTAGTCTGGCTTCATTCTTATTTCCCAAAGCGCATTAGACTGGCTTCATATTTATTTCCCAAAGTGCGTTAGGGTGGCTTACTATTTATTTCCCAAAGCGCGTTAGTCTGGCTTCATATTTATTTCCCAAAGTGCGTTAGACTGGCTTCATTCTTATTTCCCAAAGCGCATTAGACTGGCTTCATATTTATTTCCCAAAGTGCGTTAGGGTGGCTTACTATTTATTTCCCAAAGCGCGTTAGTCTGGCTTCATATTTATTTCCCAAAGTGCGTTAGACTGGCTTAATCATTATTTTCCAAAGGTTGCTCGGATGGCTTAATATTTATTGCCCAAAGCGCGTTAGGGTGGCTTACTATTTAGTTTCCAAAGTGCGTTAGGCTGGCTTCATACTTATTTCCCAAAGTGCGTTAGGGTGGCTTACTATTTATTTCCCAAAGGCGTTAGACTGGCTTCATATTTATTTCCCAAAGTGCGTTAGACTGGCTTCATATTTATTTCCCAAAGTGCGTTAGACTGGCTTCATATTTATTTCCCAAAGTGGGTTAGACTGGCTTCATATTTATTTCCCAATGCGCATTAGGCTGGCTTCATATTTATTTCCAAAAGTGGGTTAGACTGACTTCATATTTATTTCCAAAAGTGGGTTAGACTGGCTTCATATTTATTTCCAAAAGTGGGTTAGGCTGGCTTCATATTTATTTCCCAAAGTGCGTTAGACTGGCTTCATTCTTATTTCCCAAAGCGCATTAGACTGGCTTCATATTTTTTTCCCAAAGCGCATTAGCTGGCTTCATACTTATTTCCCAAAGTGCATTAGCCTGGCTTAATATTTATTTCCCACAGCACGTTAGACTGGCTTCACATTTATTTCCCAAAGTGCGTTAGACTGGCTTCATACTTATTTCCCAAAGTGCGTTAGACTGGCTTAATCATTATTTTCCAAAGGTTGCTCGGATGGCTTAATATTTATTGCCCAAAGCGCGTTAGGGTGGCTTACTATTTAGTTTCCAAAGTGCGTTAGGCTGGCTTCATACTTATTTCCCAAAGTGCGTTAGACTGGCTTAATCATTATTTTCCAAAGGTTGCTCGGATGGCTTAATATTTATTGCCCAAAGTGCGTTAGGGTGGCTTACTATTTAGTTTCCAAAGTGCGTTAGGCTGGCTTCATACTTATTTCCCAAAGTGCGTTAGGGTGGCTTACTATTTATTTCCCAAAGGCGTTAGACTGGCTTCATATTTATTTCCCAAAGTGCGTTAGACTGGCTTCATATTTATTTCCCAAAGTGCGTTAGACTGGCTGCATATTTATTTCCCAAAGTGGGTTAGACTGGCTTCATATTTATTTGCCAATGCGCATTAGGCTGGCTTCATATTTATTTCCAAAAGTGGGTTAGACTGACTTCATATTTATTTCCAAAAGTGGGTTAGACTGGCTTCATATTTATTTCCAAAAGTGCGTTAGACTGGCTTCATACTTATTTCCCAAAGTGCGTTAGACTGGCTTAATCATTATTTTCCAAAGGTTGCTCGGATGGCTTATATTTATTGCCCAAAGTGCGTTAGGGTGGCTTACTATTTAGTTTCCAAAGTGCGTTAGGCTGGCTTCATACTTATTTCCCAAAGTGCGTTAGACTGGCTTAATCATTATTTTCCAAAGGTTGCTCGGATGGCTTAATATTTATTGCCCAAAGTGCGTTAGGGTGGCTTACTATTTAGTTTCCAAAGTGCGTTAGGCTGGCTTCATACTTATTTCCCAAAGTGCGTTAGACTGGCTTAATCATTATTTTCCAAAGGTTGCTCGGATGGCTTAATATTTATTGCCCAAAGTGCGTTAGGGTGGCTTACTATTTAGTTTCCAAAGTGCGTTAGGCTGGCTTCATACTTATTTCCCAAAGTGCGTTAGGTGGCTTACTATTTATTTCCCAAAGGCGTTAGACTGGCTTCATATTTATTTCCCAAAGTGCGTTAGACTGGCTTCATATTTATTTCCCAAAGTGCGTTAGACTGGCTGCATATTTATTTCCCAAAGTGGGTTAGACTGGCTTCATATTTATTTGCCAATGCGCATTAGGCTGGCTTCATATTTATTTCCAAAAGTGGGTTAGACTGACTTCATATTTATTTCCAAAAGTGGGTTAGACTGGCTTCATATTTATTTCCAAAAGTGGGTTAGGCTGGCTTCATATTTATTTCCCAAAGTGCGTTAGACTGGCTTCATTCTTATTTCCCAAAGCGCATTAGACTGGCTTCATATTTTTTTCCCAAAGCGCATTAGCTGGCTTCATACTTATTTCCCAAAGTGCATTAGCCTGGCTTAATATTTATTTCCCACAGCACGTTAGACTGACTTCATACTTATTATTATTATTCATTTATATAGCGCCATTTATTCCATGGCGCTTTACAGGTGAAAAGGGGAAATATAGACAAGTACAATAGACATGTATAAGACAAGGGACATACAAGTACAGAAGGAGAGAGAGGACCCTGCCCACGAGGCTCACAGTCTATAGGGATGGGTGAGGATACACTAGGAGAGGGTAGAGCTGGTCGTGCAGTGGTTCAGTAGACTGAGCATCATTGCAGGCTGTAGGCTTGTCGGAACAGGTGGGTCTTCAGGTTCTTCTTGAAGGTTTCCGTTGTTGGTGAGAGTCTGATATGTTGTGGTAGAGAGTTCCAGAGTGTGGGGGAAGCATGGGAGAAGTCTTGTATGTGGTTGTGGGAAGAAGAGATCAGGGGGAGTAGAGAAGGAGATCTTGAGAGGATCGAAGTTTGCGTGCGGGTAGGTACCGGGAGAACTTGTCACAGATGTATGGAGGAGACAGGTTGTGAATTGCTTTGTATGTCATGGTTAGGGTTTTGAACTGGAGCCTCTGGGCAATAGGAAGCCAGTGAAGGGCCTGGCATAGGGGGGAGGCTGGGGAATAGCGGGGAGACAGGTGAATTAGTCGGGCAGCAGAGTGTAGGATGGACTAGAGTGGAGCCAGAGGGGAGGCCGGAGAGTAGGAGGTTGCAGTAGTTGAGGCGGGGGATGATAAGGGTGTGCACTAGTGGTTTTGTGGTTTCATGGTTGAGGAATCCCCCTGAGGAAGGAGTGTGCTCCGAAACGTACGTTGGGGTGGGTCAGTGGTCCGTTTCCCACCTCACCTTGTTAGGTATGTGTATGCATTGACATGTCCGGTGTATTGATTTACCTGTTTGCTATTTAGCTTGTAATTCTAATAATGCGATTGCTTCGGGCATGTCGTTTCCTATATAGATACAATATATTTGGGTGGGTAGATGGACTTTGATCCCCTTTTCGCGTTTTGATGCTGACACCACTGTGTCTGTCAGTTCCCCTGTGCACTATGCACCAATGCTTCTTTTAATGTTATGTTATATACCTAATAAAATTTAAGTGTTGGAATATTGGACTGTCTCTCTCTAGTCTATTGCTTTGCAATACAGTTCTCCTACTAGTGTATCCCACATCCATGTGTATTTTTAGTGACTTCTACTTATAGACATTTCATGTACACATATGTGATGGTTGGGGTTGTTGCTATTTTTTACATGGTTGAGGAATGCGCGGATCCGGGAAATATTTTTGTGTTTGAGGCGGCAGGAGGAGGCAAGGGCTTGGATGTGTGGTTTGAAAGAGAGGGCAGAGTCGATTTCCTAAAGCGCGTTAGGCTGGCTTCACATTTATTTCTCATAGCGCGTTAGACTGGCTTCATACTTATTTCCCAAAGTGCGTTAGCCTGGCTTAATATTTATTTCCCACAGCATGTTAGACTGGCTTCATACTTATTTCTCAAAGCACGTTAGGCTGGCTTCACATTTATTTCCCAAAGTGGGTTAGACTGGCTTAACAGTTATTTTCCAAAGCGTGTTAGCCTGGCTTACAAAAATAGAAGTAATAATTGAATCCCTTACAGCTCCCCTTTCACTCACATGTGGTCTGAATTTCCTTGTTTAATTTTTTTGTTCTCTTTTTCTATTTTTGTAATTATTGAAATATTTTGTCCATGATAAAAAATAATGAAAAGAATAACAAAGTGGAATGCAAAACTGTTACGATACGTTCTCACGTAGCATCTTCACAGCAGAGTCGCACCAATATCTTTCGCATAAATCGATCCTCCTGTCAGTAGCCTCAAACTACTCAACAATGTAAAATAAAACAATGTTTTAGGCCGGTTTCACTCGTCCTGATATTTCCGGTACCGGAAAAATCGGTACCAGAGATAGTGTCTGTGTGTCCGTGTGTGTACTATGTGCGGCACACATGTGGCAACCGTGTGCCACCCGTGTGCCGCATCAGTGACACACGGACGGCCGCCGTGGAAGTAGCGGCTACAGTAAGCCGCTGTCCCCCTGCAGCAGTAATATACCGCTCTGCGTTCTCCTCAGCTCGCAGGCAGGGCAGGGGGAATTACAGCCGGCTTCAGCACCAGCTGCAGGGGACAGCAGCTTACACTAGCCGCGACTTCCCCAGCGGCCATCCACGCACACGGAGGACTGTGTGATCAGCTCTCCGTGTGCACGTGTGCGGGACGTTTTCCGGTCCGCGTGTCCGTGTCAAAACGGACATGTCTACGTGTTTGGCACACAGACACACGGTCCGTGTGAAAACACGCACATGTGCATAGACACATAGATTATAATGTGTCTATGTCTGTACGTGTCTCCAGTACGTGTGAAGACTGTCACCACACGTACTGGAGACACGGACGTGTGAAACCGGCCTTAGGCTGTATTCACACTTAAAACTCCAATATCAAAATTGTCAAAAACTCCTAATATTCAAAATAATAGGAAATGTTAAAAAATTAAAACAAATGGAAAAGAGTGGATGTGCCAAAGTTTTCAGACATTTTGGAGAAAATCTCTTCGTACTACTCTTTGGAACTACGCTTCGCTATTATATAATAACTTAAAAAAACACGCAAAGAAATGGGACAAATGGAAATCAATTCCTATTACGGCTTAAACCAAAGATATACTTTATTGTTCAAATAATAAACGACATCTGCGCTACGGTACGGGTGATGGAATACTCCCATAGATCTGGTCAGCACATAACTTTGTTTTTTATACTGGTCATTAAGTGCCTACAGTTTTTTATGATATAAACTTAAGTTAGATACAGTTTAAAAATTAAAAAAAATAAAAAACAAAAAATAAATTCCGCCATTGTTTATGAGTTAAATTTTTATGGCTTTCATTGTGCAGTAAAATCTGAGTAAGTACGAATGCAACAATACCAAACTTACATTTTTATTATTTTAGCAGCTTAAAAAAATTATGAGCTCTGTAAAAAATATATACTGTATATTTTGCTATTCTCTGAAATTTGTACCTTTATTACTTTTCTGTTAATGGACCGCTGTGGGGGCTTGTTTTTTTTCATGTCGAGATGTAGGTTTTAATGGTACCATGATAAATTTAAGTTGGTTTGCTTTGCAATTTTTTGGAGGAAGAGGGGACCCTAAAAAAGAGTTTTTAATTTTTTTATGGCTTTTACCTTATTGGTTATATAATTTTAGATTCTGATAGATCAATAGGTGCCAGATTAGATGCCCCAACAGAATTGTGCCACCTAAATGCTGCTGTCACGCAATAAGTGGTTACACCTATGTTCTAGCGCTGATCGCTGCTGTCGAAGCTGCTGCTGCCTGTATAACCCAGCCCAGTATGGAGCGGGCTCGCCTCCTGAGCCCGCTCCATATACCGCACAGTCCCTAGGATGTATTATTGTTAAAAAAGAACATAAGTTTAAAGAGGTTCCCCAACTTATGACAATCTCTACTTTTTAGGCAGATGATGCCAAATTGTCCCCCTGTTGGAACCCCTTAAATGTTAGATGTAATTTGTGGTTGAACTTTAATTTGCAGTGAGTGTTCAAATTCCATGCAGCGCCACCAAAGGGGGGGATAAAGTATTATACAATGCCAATGCAGGCAGGTGGGTCACAAAGATCCAACCACTGTTACCAGTTTGCCACGGATAGCATTGGAGAGATCACACAGACCCACCGCTGCCACCAGTTTGTCAGAGGCTACTCTGCTGCCTCCAGTCGTCAGGACAATTACGCAACTGAATGACGAGTGAAAGACGAGGCCGACGCTGCTTCCACTACTAGGCCAATTATTGGGGAACTCACAGTGACTTGAGCAGTACATCAATTTCTCTATCCGTTAGCCCTTTTTCCCTTATTTCTTCCAGACCCATTTGCACCCAACAGAGCCTAGTCTACTGACTTTCGTCTCATCGCTCCAAACCACCCATTTCCAATCTTCTACTATCCACTTCTTATGATGATTCTGAAGTTGAGGCTTCTTCACCTTTTTTCTGGCCACCACCAGACTTGTGTAACGTGCATCGCATGGTGCTTACATGGACATCTGTGATCTCACATTATGAAGCATATAAGACTCCTCCACAGCCGTGTTTGTCGCCTCAGAACTGATAGACCTCGTGATGAGGCGACTTGTTGACTCCGATATTTGCTTGGATGTCCACCTCTTGGCTTCTGAATAGATGGACGGAGACTTCATGTTGTGTTCTTCCAACTATCATGGCACTCACACGATGCAGACTGACAATTTTCTTGGCCGAGAGAAGACTATCGATGAGTTGGATGATGCTGTTTCACTTTTCTAAGGAAATCTTCCTCATGGCTGCTCCTCGATTCGCACCAGTGACCTTTCACTTGGGAATCAACCTAATAACACCTTGAATTGTTAGGGAATGTGAAAGCAGGTTGTAACTTGTAGTATTCAGGAAGAAAAAGATTTTTCCACCACCAGGAGCAAAACAGTAACAATGCAGTGACATGACATGAATCTGCATAACTAATCATATGCTAAATAGCAGCAAGTCAAATTTATGTATGATATAGCCAAGATGATTGTCTATAAAATGACGGTGGTCACATGTTCCAAGCCATAGTGAATGGTGAGATATGGAGCCTGAAAGTCAAAAGTTCAGAACATTGTTACCCTTTTGCTCGTCAGTGTAAATTAGTAAGGACAGGACTGTCCTCCAGAGAGAGAGATGCTCTTTCTAGCTGCATTTCCTTTGGTCAACAGATACCGATCATGAACATAGGACCCTAGAATTACGCAATACTTGAGCGATGGAGAGAATATTGACATACTGACACTGATGAAGCTATAATACGCAGTATATAAGTGTAACGTTCCAGGTTCCTTCATTTTTGTAATCTGTATGATTTGCTCTGGAGTCCATGTACGGAGGGTTATATTGACTTTGACAGTGGGGTGACTCCACCCATGCGTGAATAGTTAAATCACCATCCAGGTCACTAGGGGTTCTGCAGCGCTATGTGGTCAGCAGCCGTCACTGGTGATTGACTGGTTTTAACACCTGAAATGACTGCAGCTTATAGCATCTTGTGTTGGTGAGTTACTTGCGCCCAAAGAAATTTGTGTCCGACATGACACTTGCGTTCGAGGCACTGAATACCCCGCAGCCAATGATAACTATAGCAATCATGTACGGCATCCGTCGGCTACTACTGCCTATGGGTCTACTGCGTTTTATTCCAGCATGCTACCGCCACAAGGGCCAGATGCTCGGGGTTACGACAACCTGTTCTGTTCAACTAGCGCAGCTTGTATCATCCCGTTGGTGTCTGTGGCTGAGCCTAAGGGAAGTATATTTTTCCGCCTCCGACAATGAGATGTGCCTAGTATCGTAGATGCTAAAGTATAAGAGTTATTCACAGCGTTCGGTTGGATTTGTAGACCGACTGTATTTTGAGTTAATTAATAGATAGAGAAGTCAAGATCATAAATTTGCTAGCCCTATTGGGTAATAAGCTAAACTCTTCTTGGCTCAACCCTGTGGCAAGGAATGGATGTATTTGGGTAAACAATAGTGATGAGTGAACGTGCTAAAGATAAGGTGTTATTTGAGCATGCTCTGGTGCTACCCGAGTGTCTTCGGCGTGCTCTAAAAATATGTTCATGTCCCTGCAGCTGCATGTCTCACGGCTGTCCGACAGGTGCAACACATGCAGGGATTGCCCAACAAACAGGCAATCCCTGCATGCAAAATAGTAGAATTTTTAAATTAAACACTATTTACAAAGTTGTTGAAAGAAGTTTTCAATTTTAAGTGAACTATTGTCCCAGGTGGAGTGTAAAAAAACCAGAGTATTACTTAGATCTCCCCAGGTCCAGCGCTGTGTCTTCTCCGTTGCCTCGGTCTGTTCTGCGGGATAAAGTTTCTCCTTGTAGAGTTGGAGTTCCTCAGCTGACAGTTATCATATGTCTTTGAAGCACATAAGACCACATTCACATTGCGCAGCTTTTTTTATTGTGCTTTTGATAAATTTCTGAATTTCCATATAAACATTGCTTCATTAGGGGTAAAATTTGGTATCGTTGTTGTTACAAACAAAACATCTTTATAGGTAAAAACGGTATATAATAAAGCATACATGTTTCAAATAAAGACTTAATCTGGAATTATTTCTTTTAAACAAGGGTACATCATTTATATTAAGCAGAGGGTAAACTTGATCGAGCAAGTTTACAAATGAATGAATGAAAACAACATTTAGGAGATCTTACAGTTGTACGTGGGTGAGGTGACTCATCATAAAAATAAGCAAAATTAAAAAAAAAACTGAGGCTTTTGTTATTGATAGAGACGTAATAAAAATTATTACTTAAACCCCACAGTTCGTGGAGTAAAAGTCACTTGAGCTGAAAGTTTCTGGGACTCAGTTTACAGCCGGGAGAAGAGAAGAAATACACAGTCTTGAAATTATGAATAATCTCCAGAGCTGCCTGGAGTGTTCATAATATTTATGCCCTTCATGAATATAGGCGTTCCATAAATTTAGGTGGTTCATACATAGAAGCAAATAGCAAATGTCATGGCTGCATGATAAGAAAAAGAAACACCTTGTGTCCATTCAGCTTAGTCACACCACTAAACAGTTCTTTTTTCCAGCTCTCATGAAAGATACCATACCCTTAGGGAAGGATCACAACGACTTTTTTCTCTACATTCGAGAATATGGTTGATTATCCTGATCAGATTTTGATCAGAATATGATCAGACGGCATCAGTTTTATTCGAGAGTGGAGAGAAAAAATTTCTCCAACTTCACCATTCCATGAAAATCGAACTGCACTTGGATGTCTCCCGAGTGCGGTCCAGTTTTTTTCATGGGTCCATTATGACTTGCATTGCCGATTTTGATCTGAAACTCAGAATAAAATCAACCATGTGTCCAATTTTTTTTCCATGGACCACTCTGTCAAAGGAAAAAAAATTGGACATGTGCACCACTCTATAGAAGAATATCATAGGTGCAAGTAATATCCGAGAAAACCATGGCTAGCACTTAAATCAGAAAATTGGTCCTGTGAATATGCTCTTACTGTGATATTTGGCAGGTCTGAAGACATTAATCCATTCCTTAATTTAACAAAGCCAACAACTTTGGCCAACAATTGTCTCTCTCGACTTCCCCATGCAAAGGACAAAGCCGAGTGTTCCTGTGTTCTCTGTGAGGGCAGCTGCCAGAATTCTCTGGCAGCTGCTTCATCACTTCAAAATCAAAATGATCGATAGTTGGAAATTCAACATGCCGGACCTTCTGTCCCCTAGAGAGTTGGGAGGTCCATTGGCCGATATAGCCAATATTGGAGAGTTATAGATTTTAATGACCTAACAAAGTTATAACCTATTTGTTGCAATGATTAGATGCCCATGTGTAATAATGAACTTAAAGAGACACTAAGCCTCAAATCTGACTTTTGAAGTTGCTCTGTGGTAGATGTAATCAATTTTTCCCCATAGAAATGCTCTCATACAAGGGGAGGTCGGTGGTTAAACGTTTTACCACTATTGCAAAAAGCAAACCGCTGGAAAACCCCAATGTTTAACATGCAGTTATTAAGGTGATAGCAAAAGCATTTATTATTAAAAGTAGCAGTTCTAGGAAATATTTCTAGAGCTATTTTTGTAGAAAATGTCTCAAGATTAGCGTGTGAAATTTTTTGTTTATGGAACAATGCAGTGGTGAAAAAATCCTACATAAACACTCCATAAACTTGGAAGCCATTGATACACTCTGAATCAAAGGAATTGTTCAGCCCCCTAATTAGGAAAAAATAATTTTGATCGGCGTCTGGGTGCAAAGACCACCATTGATTGCTAAAATGATGGGGTAAAAGCACTGCCTGGTGCACTTTTTGCCGTGGTCAGAAATGATGTGGTAGAAACACTCACTTGTGCACTTTTTCATTTTTGCCGTGATCAGAAATGATGGGATAGAAGCACACCTTTGTGCACGTTTTGCTGTGATCAGAGTTGATGGGTAGAAACACACCCTTGTGCAATTTTTCATTTTGGCAGTGATCGAAATGATGGGGTAGAAACACACCCTTGTGCACTTTTTGATTTTGCTGTGATCAGCTATAATCTGCTCTCTTTGGAGACAAGGTGTTAAGAGCTCACTCGATAGGTCTGTGTGAGGAGCATGGAACAATAGCAATGGTACAACAGCACAGCGGCTCTTGATGAACGACATGTGAATTAGCTTGGACTATGACAAAGGAGTATGCAAGATGGCAGACAAACAAGAGGAGCAGGTAGCACAGGTGAAGCAGAGCCAGCTGTACAGATACACATCGGAAGAGTAGCTGAGTAGGAAAATGGCATCTTCTGGAAGGATGCCATTTATCACAGGAATGTGGTCTGGTATCTTCCAGCAAGACAGCTATTATTGGCAGCGATGTATACAAACTGGAACTTATAGTGTGGTAATGACTAACCACAGGATAGCAGAGTTGTAAGGACAAACAAGAGATTTGCCTGAAGAGATGTATTACCTTGATTGCAGAGGCCAGGTGTGAACAGACCTGAGAACAGTTGTGAGAAATTGGTAACTTGCTTGCTGAGAGGTACATGTGCATAACATCTAGTACAGTCATGGCCAAAAGTTTTGAGAATGACACAAATATTAATTTTTACAAAGTCTACTGCTTCACTTTTTCTAATGACAATTTGCATATACTCCAGAATCTTATGAAGAGTGATCAGCTAAACAGCAATTACTTGCAAAGTCAATATTTGGCTAGAAAATGAACTTTATCCCCCAAAACACATTTCAACATCATTGCAGCCCTGCGTTAAAAGGACCAGCTAACCTCTTTTCAGTGATTGCTCCATTAACACAGGTGTGGGTGTTGATGAGGACATGGCTGGAGATCAATCTGTCATGATTAAGTAAGAATGACACCACTGGACACTTTAAAAGGAGGCTGGTGCTTGGCATCATTGTTTCTCTTCTGTTAACCATGGTTATCTCTAAAGAAACACGTGCAGTCATCATTGCAATGCACAAAAATGGCCTAACAGGGAAGAGTATCGCAGCTAGAAAGATTGCACCTCAGTCAACAATCTATCGCATCATCAAGAACTTCAAGGAGAGAGGTTCCATTGTTGCCAAAAGGCTCCAGGGCGCTCAAGAAAGACCAGCAAGCGCCAGGACTGTCTCTTAAAAGTGTTTCAGCTGCGGGATCGGGCTACCAGCAGTGCAGAGCTTGCTCAGGAATGGCAGCAGGCAGGTGTGAGTGCATCTGCACGCACTGTGAGGCAGAGACTCTTGGAGCAAGGCCTGGTCTCAAGGAGGGCAGCAAAGAAGCCACTTCTCTCCAGAAAAAAACATCATGGACAGACTGATATTCTGCAAAAGGTACAGGCAGCGGACTGCTGAGGACTGGGGTAAAGTTTTTTCTCTGATGAATCCCCTTTTCGATTGTTTGGGACATCAGGAAAACGCCTCATTCGGAGAAGACAAGGTGAGCGCTACCACCAGTCTTGTCTCATGCCAACTGTTAAGCATCCTGAAACCATTCATGTGTGGGGTTGCTTCTCAGCCAAGGGATTCGGCTCTCTCACAGTCTTGCCTAAAAACACAGCCATGAATAAAGAATGGTACCAGAATGTCCTCCAAGAGCAACTTCTCCCAACCCTCCAAGAGCAGTTTGGCGATCAACAATGCCTTTTCCAGCATGATGGAGCACCTTGCCATAAAGCAAAGGTGATAATTAAATGGCTCAGGGAACAAAACATAGAGATTTTGGGTCCATGGCCTGGAAACTCCCCAGATCTTAATCCCATTGAGAACTTGTGGTCAATCATCAAGAGATGGGTGGACAAACAAAAACCTAAAAATTCTGACAAAATGAAAGCATTGATTGTGCAAGAATGGACTGCTATCAGTCAGGATTTGGTCCAGAAGTTGATTGAGAGCATGCCAGGGAGAATTGCAGAGGTCCTGAAGAAGAAGGGTCAACACTGCAAATATTGACTTGCTGCATTAACTCATTCTAACTGTCAATATAAGCTTTTGTTACTCATATGTTTGCAATTATTATATTTCTGTCTGTGATAAAAACATCTGTCAAACACACACAAAAACCAGAGGGCAGCAGATCATGTGAAAATATAATATTTGTGTCATTCTCAAAACTTTTGGCCATGACTGTAAGCTGGATTGAGCTTGGAACTGATGTTGGCTGTAGCATGGAAGTCAGGAGTAGTGGAAGTGATGATAGACACCTAGCTGGCGCTGAGCCAGGTGAAGAAGTAGCAAACTGATGTCCAACTTGAGGCAATTGCGGGCATTACTTTTTAAGACCCAAGCACTTGACCTCTTCCTGAGCCAGCCTTAAAATGCCTATAGTTGTGATTTCAGAGGAATTCACCGGGATAACTGAGAAACCATGCGCATACTACTGTATAGAGATGAGGTCATAATAGAAGGGAGAAAGGCGTGACACTGGAGCAGACACAAGTGAGTAACACATTAGGTTAGTGGAGTATGGAGTCAAACCAAGGAGAGCTATCAGAGCTGAAGAATCTCAGCCTTCAGCTGGGTGCCTCAGCCCTTTCGTTTCAGAAATAATGGGACTCCCAACATTTTGGACACCCACCAATCAAAACTTCTGACGGCAAGACTTCTAAATAGCAGTTCCAATACAAGCATTTAATCTGCAACCCAATGTTCTGGAATTGGGCAGGATTGCATTAATATTGAGATTGTTTATTCAAAATTGCCTCTTCGAATCTGGAATTTATGACTACAATTTGGGTCTCTAGAATGCTGTTGTCAAAAGGGCGTATGTTGTGAATGGACTTGAAATGAGTTCTGAGCAGAGGCTCCCTCTGGTGGTTACAAGCGGTACTGGACTGTCCAGTGAAGATTGTGAGGAGTGGGAATCAGGTGTTACTGACTGGTCTTATATAAGGGAGTCGCCTTCCCATCAGGGTTGCCGGTGATCAATTGTTCTGGTCTCAATCCTTGAGTCCTGTTTCCTTTGTAGCCTGCTGTGTCGTGTCTGCATCTCCTGCTAACAGATAAGACATTTTCTTCTTTTTGTTTTTGTGCTTGATTTTTGCATTTTGTCCTGCACTTCTGTGGGGCCTTCAGGGTCCCCTCCGGGGCTTTTGCCCTCTCAGTTTAGTTCAGCCACTGATGTTTGTACTTTTGCTTTTTCCAGTTTTTTCAGTGGCTGCTGTTTTGATTTTGTTACACCAGAGAACTAATTTAGGTGGTAGAGGTTGTGTGATCTCAGGTGATTTTGAAATTAGTAGAGTTGGTGCTTTTCAGGGTTTTTTGGGATTGCAGTAAGTGCCCTTCCTATCCTTTTCTATTTAGGTAGTTTGGGCCCCAACGTTTGCTCATACTATTTTCTGTCTGTGTCAGTATTTCATCTTGTCTAACCGCCATTACATGTTTGGGGGCTTTCTATGTTCTTTGGGGATCTGCTCCGGGGCAGATAGCTTTCCTCTTTCTATCTTTAGGTGTAGTTAGTTTCTCAGGCTGTGACGAGGCGTCTAGGACCAATGTAGGAACGCTCCACGGCTGCCTCTAGTTGTGGTGGTTAGTCAGGGTACTGCAATCTCATAGATTCCAACTTCTCTGGTGTATTGCCTTTTTTACCTGCACTCCTCAGCTACCGAAACATAACAGGCGTATTCCAGATCGTGGCAAAAATGCTTCTAGAAATGTCTACAGTTTTAAGGAATTCGTAAGAGATTCCTTTCCTAACAGATTAAGATGATATGAAAATTCTCTGTTGGAAAGAGGTTATGCAAGGACCAGCTATTCTATATTCGACTGACAAAACAAATATAAGTTTTAATCCTAATGAAGAACCAAGAAGAATTTAGTGGCAAATCATAGCGGCTTGTTGGCACCCATTTTCCACCAGCAGCATGTGCCTCACCAATCTCTACCTAGGTTCTCCCTTGGTCCTGGTGGGCATCTTCCCTTGTTGTCTCTGTACTTGATAGAAGCCACAATGCACACCGCGGTAAAAAATGAGTCCGGTTATTTCAAATTGGTTGACTTCAAGGAATAAAACTATGACTACATACACATTTTGACTGTGACAATCCTGCACAACCAAAGATTGCAGTATGGTGGTGCTAAATTGTTTCATGTCAAAAGTGGAAGTCGTAGTGTTGCAACTAGCAATTTTCAGGGGAAAAATCCAAAATGCTGACTCCAGAAATCCAGATCTGCTGGAGCTCTTGTGCGTTGCATGCTGCAGTTGCGTCTACTTGAGGGTCATGACCATCAACTTTTGCATCAGCTTTTGGAACATGATCATTATAGTGTCTTGTAACATTGCCATGGAAAGTGGGTCGTGATCTAACCCTAGCCTTGGAAATGACTTTTTTTTAACTAGTGTTTTATGTCTCGCAAATGTCAAATTCTGAACAAATGGTTACATTTTCTTGACTTTGTGCTATTGGCTTCCACAATAAAGTCAATTTTTATCATGTTCTAAGTCCTTCGTCCTTGGTGTTTCGTTGAGGCGCCACTATTGATGGTGGTGGGGTGACCATGAGAAATGATGAGTATCGTTACGCATTTCTTATTAATATCATTTTATAATGGATTTTCTCAGTGTATCCATATCATGATGAGGGGTGATTAGTATTATACGTACAGGAAGGCAATACATATACCTATTCCCCATTTAGCACCATACCTGTAGGAATGTTATATCTGTACCTATCTCCTATTCGGTACATCGGGCATTGCTAGGGAAGGTATACATCAATTATATCTTGCTGCCTTATACATTTATCTTCAAATATTGCTATCCCCAACATGACATTAAAAACAAGTGTCAATGACCTTCTCATGACGCCGATGCGTCTTATTCATTCCAGTCATTATATGCTCTAGTCATTCTTTCAGTGTGTTTATAAATTCAGACTAGACTTTTGGTCCAATAGCTGACAATTATAGATGGCATCTTAGCTTATATTTGACTGGCTGGTATGCACACACATTTAGACTTTCCATACACTGGAGGAGCTTTGACTAGTGAGTGAACAAGTATGAGACTGTTCACATTCACTTTCATTAAGCTGTGGCACAAGAAGGCAGTTTTATCATAACTCCTGTTCATAAAAGGAGGCTGCTGTATACTAGCAGTGTTGTACAGCAGATCTGTGCCATTCTCCATTATACTTCCTACCACCCCGTGTGTTGTGAACTGTTTAATACTTTGGGGACTTAGGGTCACCTTTAATGTTAGCTGGTCTCTGTATTAATGTTAGGGGTCTCCCTACTATCTGGGTAGAGGTATCCCCTAAGGTGTAAGGGCCTAACAGGGACCCTAGGGTCAGCCATCGTGGAGCGGGGGCACCACAACGCTTCCCCCTAGGGTGCCAACCTCCGCTGTTAGGCAGGTGACAGCCCAGACCTACATCAGGGACTCTAGGCTATCCCCATAGATTTTAAGTTAGGAATACACTTTGTTTTTTGTTTTTTCATATCACGGTTGTGTTTGGGTGCTACCCATTGAGGTATTTTATCAATAAAGGATTGCCTATAGGGCATGATTCTATGATTTTGGTTTTGAAGCCCTTCTGTACCTATTATATATTTTCAGTGAGATTTGGCCAGCAACCTATGTGACCTCTCTTTTGCACATCTTACTTTCCACAGACAGCTGTCAGCAGCTGGACAGCAGTCTAGATTCGGAACATCAGACGGGAACAGTCAACGATGACCTGGATGACTCCCAGATCCGGTTGCAACTGAAGCGCAAACTTCAGCGTAATCGAACATCATTCACCCAGGAGCAGATTGAGGCGTTAGAAAAAGGTCAGTGAATTTTAAGTAATTCAAATTCTACTTAAGGCTATGTGCACATGAGTTTTTTTGAGCGTCTGCTCCTAAAGACACCTGAAAAATCATTCAGTCCACTCTTGATTCTTCCTTTCTTAAAACGGCTTGCTGGTCATAAGTTCTTTTGATCATTTATTTTCGGCTTCAGATTTTGAAAAACACTTGGTGGGAGAAAAGAAAGGGCATGTCACTAATTCGAAGCTTCACCTGATGGCAAAAGCTGCAAACGAGGCACTGTCCAATCAAAAGTCAGAATTTTTTTTTGGACAAAAATGCTTGAAAACCTCTTCAGGAAATGAAAAACTCCTTCAGAAAAACCCACAAGAAGGAGCATTTCCTGAAGCAGTTTACAGTAGAGAACTCATTGATTTTGACAGCCTCAACAAAAACCTGTGGGTGCACAAAGCCTAAGAACCTAAGATGTTGGCATTGGAAATGGAAAAAGGATGGAACCATTATAGTGGCATAGATGGGGGATCTTTACAGCCAACAATAGGACTGTGCTGTTTTCAAGTTCTGCTTGATTGTAGTACACTAGACAGGGACAATGGTTTGGTTACCATCCAAATCGAGACGATTTTTGACAGCGATCTAATTTTATCTTCATAACGATCCGTGGCATGCATGTATTATGACTCTGTGTAGCTATTGGATGTCTTTACAAAGGACAAACACATTGATTGAGGAATAAAGTCTAAAGGGAATCTCCATCAGCTCTGTGCTGGGCAAATGTCCACCAACTCAGTCCTTTTTATCGTGTCCGGTACTTTTATGGATCTCCCACTGTAAATTTGGGTTGTGACCAGTGGTGTAACTAGAGTCCGATGGGCCCAGTGCAAAATGTGCACCTGGGCCTCTACCTGCATGTTAGTCAGATCTATGGGCCCTTAAAGCGTTCTAGATCCTATAATGGCATGCATGTTTACCCCCCCCATGTAATAATGTCCCCCATCCTGGCCACTTCCTATAATACTCTCCCCCCATCTTGGACCCCTTCCTGGTATAATGTACACCATCCTGGTATAATGTCCCGCATCCTGGTATAATGTCCCCCATATTGGGCCTGTCACAGGGCAGTAATGGGAAAACAGGGACAAGGAACCTGGGCCCCTGAACTGCCCCTCAGGCTAAGGGGTGCCCTGTCTTTCCTTAACATGGGGGTACCCTTGAAGGTAGGGAGCCCAAGTCACTGACCTGTCCCTACTCCTGTTTAGCCCTGAACTAAACCCCCAACCCCCTCCTCAGGAGGTGAGACAGGGAATAAAGTGAACTGCACCAATATAACCAAAAGGAAAGAAAAGACAGACACCTAGGGGTTAAATCAACTGAAAAACAAAACTTAGCTTTCTCTGCTGCAAAGCACCGCACAGCAGAGTAAGGCCCCAGATCACAGTATACAGCTGCAGCACCAGAAAAGCTCCTAACTCCAGCTTGGTTGGTCTCCAAACAGGAAGTGTATCACCAACAGTCAGCTGACGCATCAGGTGCCCTTTTAAAGGATGGTGGGAGTGGTCACCACCTGCACCAGCCAACCCAGCAGCAATGTAATTACACCAGCGGCCACTGGGGGAAAAGACTGACATTAACCCCCGATTGCCTGAAGGGAAAAACGTTTTAATATGAAAGCAAAATCTGCCATAGATCCAAAATGGATCGTGACAGGGCCCCTTCCTGGTATAATGTCCACCATCCTGGTATAATGTCCCCATCCTGGTATAATGTCCCGCATCCTGGATCCCTTCCTGGTATAATGTCCGCCATCTTGGTATAATGTCCCCCATATTGGGCCCCTTCCTGGTATAATATTTCCTATCACGTAAAAATGTCCACCTTTCTGGACATTTTATTTAATAAAGTCCCCCATCCTAGCCCCTTCCCTATAATAATGGCTCCTTCCAGTAATAATGTCCCCCAACCTGGGCCCTTCCAGTAATAATGCCCCCCATACTGGACCCCTTCCTGGTATAATGACCGCCATCCTGGTATAATGTCCCCCATATTGGGCCCCTTCCTGATATAATGTTCCCTATCATGTAAACATGTCCACCATTCTGGACATTAAATT
>JARQOD010000003.1:441411792-441465605 GCA_033576555.1 Oophaga sylvatica | reverse complement strand
CATTCTGGACATTAAATTTAACCCCTTAACGACCGCCGATACGCCTTTTAACGGCGGTCATTAAGGGTACTTAAACCACAGCGCCGTTAATTAACGGCACTGTGGAAAAAGTGAATAGCGCCCCCCAGAGGCGCATTTTCTCCGGGGTCTCGGCTACTGGGGGTAGCCGAGACCCCAGAGAACATGAATCGGGTCGGTTTTTACCGACACCGATGTTGCGATCGCCGTTATTAACCCTATAACGGCGACCGCAACAAAAAAAAAAAAAGTTGTGCCATTTAATTTCTCTGTCTTCTGATGTCATCGGACATCAGAGGACGGAGAAAAAGGGTCCCCGGGACCCCCATGTGGCCCCCGATGTCCTGTATGTGGCCCCAGGGCCCTCCGGTGTCCCCGGGGCCGGCGCGATGTAGAAAATGGCGGGCGCATGCTCAGTGCGCCCGCCGCTATGTGCCGCTGTGCTGGGGGGGGGATGGGTAAATATTCTCTGGGGTCTCGGCTACCGGGGGTAGCCGAGACCCCAGAGAACATGATCCGGGTCGGTATTCACCGATCCCGGTGTTGCGATCGCGTCTATGCAAGCATAGACGCGATCGCAAAAAAAAAAAAAAAATGATTTCTCTCCCCTCTGATGTGATCGCACATCAGAGGGGAGAAAATGAGGGTCCCCAGGTCCCCCGATCGCCCCCCCCTATACTTACCGGTGTCCTCCGTCCTCCCGCAGGCCCCAGGATCCCGGCGTCTTCTTCCTGCAAAAAAAAATGGCGGGCGCTTGCGCAGTGCGCCCGCCCATCTGCTTGGCGGCAGATTCAAAAATTTTTTCATTCATTCTCCAGAAAGTGCATTTTGATCACTGTGATAAACTATCACAGTGATCAAAATAAAAAAAACAGTACATAACCCCCCCATTTATCACCCCCTTAGTTAGGGACATATAATAAAAAATAGAAATTATATTTATTTTCATTTTTCTGTTAGGGTTAGGGTTATAATTAGGGTTAGGGTTAGCATTAGGGTTAGCATTAGGGTTAGGGTTAGGCTGGGTTCATACTGCGTTATGGCAGTCCGTTAGACGGACTGCGTTACACCGCGGTATAACGCGGTGTAACGCAGTCCGTTAGCGCTGCCATTCACCCCCATTTGAGGGCGCATCGCGACGCATGCCGTAAAGCGGCATGCGTTTGCGACGTGCCATCATTCAGTGACAGAGCCTCGGATGCGGGCTGCAGCGTCTGGGCTCCGTCACCGCTAGCGCAGATGAATCATCTGCTGATTCCTCTGCGCTAGCGGGTATAGCATAACGCGATTGCGTTATGCTATACCGTTACCAGCCCGTCAACGCTATGTGTTGAACGGGCTGGTAAAACGCAAAATGAACCTAGCCTTAGGGTTAGAATTAGGGTTAGGGTTACAATTAGGGTTAGGGTTAAAATTAGGGTTAGGGTTACAATTAGAGTTAGGGTTACAATTAAGGTTAGGGTTACAATTAGGGTTGGAATTAGGGTTGGGATTTAGGTTAGGATTAGGGTTAGGGGTGTGTTGGGATTAGGGTTGGAGCTAGAATTGAGGGATTTCCACTATTTAGGCACATCAGGGGGTCTCCAAACACGACGTGGCGTTCAAAAAGTCAAATGGCGCTCCCTCCCTTCCGAGCCTTGCCGTGCGCCCAAACAGTGGTTTACCCCAACATATGGGGTATCAGCGTACTCAGGACAAATTGTACACCAATTTTGGGGTTCTAATTTCTCCTGTTACCCTTGGGAAAATAAAAAATAGCTGGCTAAAAAAATCATTTCTAAGAAAAAAAATGATTTTTTATTTTCACAGCTCTGCGTTTATAAAATTCTATGAAACACTTGGGGTTCAAAGTGCTCACCACACATCTAGATAAGCTCCTTGGGGGGTCTAGTTTCCAAAATGGTGTCACTTGCAGGGGTTTCTACTGTTTAGGTACATCAAGGGCTCTGCAAACACAACATGACGCTCGCAGAACATTCCATCAAAGTCTGCATTACAAAATGGCGCTCCTTCCCTTCCAAGCACTCCCATGCACCCAAACAGTGGTTTCACCCCACATATGGGGTATCAGCGTACTCAGGAAAAATTGCACAACAACTTTTTGGGTCCAATTTCTCCTGTTACCCTTGGGAAAATAAAAAAATAGCGGGCTAAAGAATCATTTTTGAGGAAAAAAATGATTTTTTATTTTCACGGCTCTACGTTTATTAATTTCTGTGAAGCACTTGGGGGTTCAAAGTGCTCACCACACATCTAGATAAGTTCCTTAAGGGGTCTAGTTTCCAAAATGGTGTGATTTGTGGGGGGTTTCGACTGTTTAGGCGTATCAGGGGCTCTCCAAACGCGACATGGCGTCCAATTTCAATTCCAGCCAATTTTGGCTTGAAACAGTCAAACGGCGCTCCTTCCCTTCCAAGCCCTGCCGTGCGCCCAAACAGTGGTTTACCCCCACATATGGGGTATCGGCATGCTCAGGACAAATTGCACAAAAACTTTTGGGGTCTTGTTACCCTTGGGAAAATAAAAATTGGGGTGAACAGATCGTTTTTGTGGAAAAAATATGATTTTTTATTTTCACGGTTCTATGTTATAAACTTCTGTGAAGCACTTGGAGGTTCAAAGTGCTCACCACACATCTAGATAAGTTCCTTAGGGGGTCTAATTTCCAAAATGGGGTCACTTGTGGGGGGTTTCCACTGTTTAGACACATCAGGGCCTCTACAAACACGACATGACGTCCAGCCAATTCTGCGCTGAAAAAGTCAAACGGCGCTCCTTCCCTTCCAAGCTCTGCCTTGCACCCAAACAGTGGTTTACCCCCACATATGGGGTATCAAATGCTCAGGACAAATTGACAAAAACTTTTGGGGTCTTGTTACCCTTGGAAAATAAAAATTGGGGTGAAAAGATTGTTTTTGTGGAAAAAATATGATTTTTTATTTTCACTGTTCTATGTTATAAACTTCTGTGAAGCACTTGGAGGTTCAAAGTGCTCACCACACATCTAGATAAGTTCCTTAGGGGGTCTAGTTTCCAAAATGGGGTCACTTGTGATGGGTTTCCACTGTTTAGACACATCAGGGCCTCTACAAACGCGACATGGCGTCCAGCCAATTCTGCGTTGAAAAAGTCAAATGTCGCTCCTTCCCTTGCAACCTCTGCCGTGCGCCCAAAAAGTGGTTTACCCCCACATATGGGGTATCGGCTTAATCAGGAGAAATTGCACAACAAATTTTGTGGTTCATTTTTTCTTTTAACAGTTGGGAAAATAAAAAAAATAGGTTCCGAAGTAAAGTTTTTGCAAAAAAAGTTAAATGTTAATTTTTTCCTTCCACATTGCTTAAGTTCCTGTGAAGCACGTAAAGGGTTAATAAACTTCTTGAATGTGGTTTTGAGCACCTTGAGGGGTGCAGTTTTTAGAATGGTGTCACTTTTGGCTATTTTCTATCATATAGACCCCTCAAAGTGACTTCAAATGTGATGTGGTCCCTAAAATAAAAATGGTGTTGTAAAAATGAGAAATCGCTGGTCAACTTTTAACCCTTATAACTTCGTAACAAAAAAAAATTTTGGTCCCAAAATTGTGCTGATGTAAAGTAGATATGTGGGAAATGTTATTTATTAAGAAATTTGTGTGACATATCTCTCTGATTTAAGGGCATAAAAATTTAAAGTTTGAAAATTGTTACATTTTCAAAATTTTCGCCATATTTCCGTTTTTTTCATAAATAAACACAAGTCATATCAAAGAAATTTTACCACTAACGTGAAGTACTATATGTCACAAAAAAACGCTCTCAGAATCAGCGGGATTCGTTAAAGCGTTCCAGAGTTATAACCTCATAAAGTGACAGTGGTCAGAATTGTAAAAATTGGCCCTGTCATTAAGCTGCAAAATGGCTCTGTCACTAAGGGTTAATAATGTCCCCCATCCTAGGCCCTTCCTTATAATAATGGCCCCTTCCAGTAATAATTCCCACTATCCTGCCCCTTCCAGTAATAATGCCCCCCATCCAGGGCTCCATCCTATAACCATGCCCCCATGACTTTGGAGTGCCAACACATCCAAGGACGCACAGCTAGGTGAAATTGACTTTGTCGTCAGCGGGTCCCCCTCCTGCACGGGCCCGATCATTATGCCCCTGGTTGTGACTCTTCCCAAACAACAGATCTTGTTTTAGGCGGGTTGCAGAGTTGTTGATTCTAATATCGTTTTTAGCAGCCATGTTCACGTTCTTATTCCGCATGTTCATGTACCGCAGTGATCCTACTAATTGCTCAAGTTCTGGGCTGTATGAATCCATTGCAGATCACACAGATAAGTCTGCCTCTACTGTACTGTTGTGTGCCACCCATTTTACATGGCTGCATAGAGCACATTTTTTTGGCAAATTAATAGGAAATCATAAGCAGTCCAAAAATAAAAAAACGGTGACCTGCCCCATTGTGTATCAAACTACTGTAGGTAGTATTCTATTTATCGTAAGAATAGATGAATGGGTCATACAGTGGATACCACTGGTACCAAATGGACCCCAATGATTTAGAATATCACCCATCAGGTTCTGTAGCCGAAAACTGATCTAATCACAGCAAAAAAAGTACATCGTTGAAAGGCGCTACAATCTGTGTGACCAAGGCTCTGTTTCCATCTCAGTTGGGATTCCACAGAAAAAAATAGAGCATTATGTCACAATATTTTGTACTAAAAATGATGGACAACATAACAGAAACCCAATGGATCTCATCAAAGTCAGTAGGATCTTATGGATGCCACTGGATCAGGAATTGACATTAAGAAATCCATTTTTATGCAGGTATATGAGCACTAACCACCATGATAAAGCTATTTATGGGTAGTATTATTATAAATTTTAGACCACTTGATATACAGTTTTCATCCTGATCAAGGTTTCAAATTTATGCCTTGTGGGAGTGTCTCTGTCAGTAATATAGGCTGGATGTGAGAGGTCTGTTTGTCTCTATTAGCTCATATATCAGCTCAACTTCTATCCTGCACTTATTTTCTCTTCTCATGTGCTTTCAATCCTTTTCAATAGTTTGCCTTCCCTGAGATACTTTCTCTCCTTACCATAGTACAGATATTTGTGTACAATCCTCTCTACCTCCCTTCTTTTACCTCTAACACTGAAAGAACGGAGGAAGAACATTTTTAATGAAAACTACCGGTATTTAGATAGTTGCTCATCTTCGCATTTACAAAGGAAATTAACAAAACAAAACTCTGTGCAAACGTGTACGTAGCCTTTAAGCATCTGTCCTCCAAGTTCATACTTGGCATTTATGCTACGAGTGAGCACATTCACCAAGAGACAATAGAGGAAGCTGTTTGCAGACATGGCTTGTGACTTGGGAACCGCAATTGTATGTTCCATGTGGCCAAGCAGATCTGATTTCAGCATGTGGTTTCCCAATGCGCTCAAACCAACATGTTCAGCAGGTGATGGGCACAAAGAAGTAGGTACTATAAGGGATTTCCTCTTTAGTCCAAAACCTATAAAAAGAAAGTCGCTCATAGATGCCCATAATATACATGTACTATACACTGAATGTGTAAGGTGCTATCTTTTTAGTTATTTAAAGTGACTCTCCTCCCTGTTAATGAAAAGTGACCATATATTTGTCATGTCATACTACCTGGTGCCCTACATTTCTCTCCTGCAGCCTCCACCGCCGAAATCAGGATTCCAGTTTTCCTACATACAAGATGGCCGCCTGTGATTTCTATTTCTGTACTGTAGCATCACTGTGTTTATTATCCCTGTACTATAACATCACTGTGTTTATTATCCCTGTACTGTGACATCACTGTGTATTTTATCCCTGTACTGACATCACTGTTTATTATCTCTGTACTGTGATATCACTGTACTTATTATCATTGTACTGTGACATCACTGTTTATTATCACTGTACTGTAACATCAATTTGCTCATTATCCCTGCACTGTGTAATCTCTGTATTATCTCTATTCTGTGATATCATTGTTTATAACCTGCACACTGTAACATCCCTGTGATTATTATTCCTGTACTGTGATATCTGTGTGTGCATTATCTCTGTACTCTGACATCGCTGTGTCTATTATCTCTGTACTGTGAGATCACTGTGTTTATTATCCCTGTACTGTGACATCACTGTGTTTATTATCCCTGTACTGTGAGATCACTGTGTTTATTATCCATGTACTGTGACATCACTGTGTGTATTATCCCTGTACTGTGACATCACTGTGTCTATTATCTCTGTACTGTGAGATCACTGTGTTTATTATCCCTGTACTGTGACATCACTGTGTTTATTATCCCTGTACTGTGACATCACTGTGTGTATTATCCCTGTACTGTGACATCACTTGTTTATTATCCCTGTACTGTGAGATCACTGTGTTTATTATCCATGTACTGTGACATCACTGCGTGTATTATCCCTGTACTGTGACATCACTGTGTTTATTATCCCTGTTATGTGACATCACTGTGTTTATAATCCCTGTACTGTGACATCACTGTGTGTATTATCCCTGTACTGTGACATCACTGTGTGTATTATCCCTGTACTGTTGAATCACTGTGTTTATTATCTCTGTACTCTGACATCACTGTGTCTATTATCTCTGTACTGTGAGATCACTGTGTTTATTATCCCTGTACTGTGACATCACTGTGTTTATTATCCCTGTACTGTGACATCACTGTGTTTATTATCCCTGTACTGTGACATCACTGTGTGTATTATCTCTGTACTCTGACATCGCTGTGTCTATTATCCCTGTACTGTTGAATCACTGTGTTTATTATCCTGTACTGTGACATCACTGTGTTTATTATCCCTGTAATGTGACATCACTGTGTTTATTATCCCTGTACTGTGACATCACTGTGTTTATTATCCCTGTACTGTGACATCACTGTGTGTATTATCCCTGTACTGTTGAATCACTGTGTTTATTATCTCTGTACTCTGACATCGCTGTGTCTATTATCTCTGTACTGTGAGATCACTGTGTTTATTATCCCTGTACTGTGACATCACCATGTTTATTATCCCTGTACTGTGACATCACAGTGTGCATTATCTCTGTACTGTTGAATCACTGTGTGTATTATCCTGTACTGTAACATCACATTGTGTATTATCCCTGTACTGTAACATCACATTGTGTATTATCCCTGTACTGTGATATCACTACTTATGTGTAATCACTGTTTATTATCCCTGTACTGTGATATCACTATGTTTATTATCTCTGTATTGTGACATCATTGTTTATAATCTCTATGATGTGACATCACTGTGATTATTATCTCGGTACTCTGACATCACTGTGTTACTTATCTCTACACTGTGACATCCCTTTTTTATTATCTCTATACTGTGAGATCATGGTGTAGAAATTCTTTAATCTCACACCTCCTGAGTGTGGCACTTTCAGATCCCCTGTTACTGGAAGCCTGACGTTTTCCTTCTCAGCATTCGGCCATTGATGTGAATGGTATTTGCATTAGAAAGTTGTCAGATTTCCAGTAACAGAACGAGGCGTGAGCTGTCAATCATGAAGTCCATGGTGCTCCTCTGACACCCAGATCTTCTCACATGTATCTTTACCTCAAAAGATTGTTGTGATTTAAGAAACAATTTGCAGCTGTAGACCGAGGTTTGAGATCGGCTCAGCAGCTCAAAGTATTTTGCAAAAGTCTTATATGCGTGAATTTGCAGCTTCTGCACACACGAGCTGGTGAAGGATGGAGTCAGTAGTGCAGAGAGCGGATGAGACCACAAGGCACCCAAGGGAAACCTGCAGGGGTGAAACCAGCACTGTTTCCGCTGAGCGCCGAGCTGAGAGGAGCTCTGCACTTACTCAGCAGCCGCCCAGACTGCACATGTAGAATCTTCTATTGCCTTCTAGTATATTGTAACTCCCAACATGTTGCAAATTCTCTTCTTCCTAAATGTTCCTAAAATACTTTGGAATGTGACTTTGTACATTTTGTTCCATTTCCCTTGTGCTAGTAATAGGGAGATTGTTATCAAACTTTGCCTTAAAAGTAAAATACCTTAAAGGAGTCGTAAGTTGGAACCCGTCAACTCCGCCAAGAAAGTGAGTTAATTGGTCCCCCTAGGACCAATCCCATGATTTACCTATAGCGCCAATATCATGATTATGCCAGGACATCAATTACTCCACCATGCAGGGGTAAGAGAGCCTAAGGGGAATATGTATTTAAGGGGTTATTCCAACCTTTGCAAAATTATCAGCTATCCAGGGATAGGTGATAATTTGCTGATCACTGACTGGGATACTCAGATGCGCGCCAATCACATGTGCGCCTCCGCTCCATTCATTGACTTTAGGACTGCCAGAGACATAGGCAATGATCGGGGATGTGGCCAATCCTCCATGCAGACTCATAGACCCGTTCTTTGGATTGGTGATACAATTGGTCATCTATCTTGTGGATAGCTGATTACTTGCTAGATGGAAATCCCAATTTCATCATGTTGTACAATGATGTAGATATAAAGGGTACAGATATAACAGAAGAAGCAGGGGTTCCTGGTGCGTAAAGGGGTGGCTTACTAATTAAATATTGATGACTTATCCTTAGTGCAAGATCGATGGGGGTCTGAAACTTTGCCGCCCCACTGATCAGCTGTCATCACCTCCGGTGGCCGGATATAAGCACTGATTGATTGGGGCAGTTTAGTGGCTCCTGCCTAAAACTGCAGGTCCTATTAAAAAGAATAGGAGCTAATCTGCAGTACCTAGCAGCGGCGACTACACCGCACTGTTCACTGTTTACATCAGGTCTCTGGCGTGGGTGTTGGTGGACAGACCCCTATTGATCTTATTCTAAGGGCACAGTCAGACTGCCGTATAAATCAGAGCAAGATCGGGATACAGTGCACGGACTGTCCGGCGGATCTCCAGACCTGAGTGCGACAGCTTCATTTACTTCTAAATGGGTCGGGAGAGCCACCAGCCAGTCAGAGCACTGCGATCTGATCTCACTCCGATTTACACACGTGGTCAAAATTGTTGGTACCCCTTGTTTAATGACAGAAAAACCCACTGTCATTTCTGTCCAGGCCTATTTCATGAGTTTTATCTTTTTAAAAATTCTGTGGAAGCATGGTTGAAAAGCAATGTCTGACTTTCATTTGTTCATTTTCATAGATTTTTGATTTATTATTACTTTTCTCAGATTCAAGTTATTTCTGTTACCATTGTGGGTTTTTCTGTCATTAAACGAGGGGTACTGACAATTTTGACCACGTGTGTATATGGCCGTCCGACTCTGCCCTAAGGATAGATCATCAATATAAAATTAGTGAACATGTCCTTAATGTCTGTCAAGTATAAAGACCCCATAAAAATGAGACTTATGTTGCCTGATGCCGCCAATAACGACTGGTTCAGCCAAAAGTATAATCTATATGAGAGCCCCGGAAAAATGATTGTTGGGGAATTAAAGAAGTCGTCCATTACTTTAACATTGATGACCTATCCTTGAGATAGGTAATCAAAGTATGATCGGTGGAAGTGTGACAGAGGGCGGATGTGCAGTATCTGGCCACGGCCACTATCAGGTCCGTAACTGAGCACTTCTGGCTAATGCCGGCACCGGTTGTGGCCCCCACAATGAGACATTGATGACCTTTCCTAAGGATATCTCAACAATGTTAAAGTAGAGGACAAACTCTTTAAAGGGAACCTGTCAGCTCATTTTTCGCATATAAGCTGCAGCCACCGACATTAGGGGCTTATCTACAGTATTCTATAATGCTGTAGATAAGCCTCAGATGTCACCTGAAAGATAAGAAAAACAAGTTATATTATACTCACCCGGGGGGCGGTCCGGTACGGTCCGGGTCCGATGGGTGTCGCAGGTCCGGGTCCGGCGCCTCCCATCTTCATGTGATGACTTCCTCCTCCTTGCTTCTGTCGTGGCTCCTGTGCAGGCGTAGTGATTTCCCCTGTTGAGGGCAGAGCAAAGTACTGCAGTGCGCAGGCGCCGGGAAAGGTCAGAGAGGTCCGGCGCCTGAGCACTGCAGTATTTTGCTCTGCCCTCAACAGGGGAAATCACTACGCCTGCACAGGAGCCACGACAGAAGCAAGGAAGAGGACGTCATCGCATGAAGATGGGAGGTGCCGGACCCGGACCTGCAACGCCCATTGGACCGAATCGCCCCCCCAGGTGAGTATAATCTAACTTGTTTTTCTTATCTTTCAGGTTACATATGGGGGGCTTATCTACAGCATTACAGAATGCTGTAGATAAGCCCCTAATGGCGGTGGCCACAGCTTATATGCGAAAAATGAGGTGACAGGTTCCCTTTAAGGATACGACGTGACTGATTTTGGACTACCAATCTTTTTGTTCACTTTAATGTTAAGCCGCCCCTAGACATGTCCGCCCCGAACTCTCTCATAGAGAACACAGGAGCTCTCAGCCAAGCAACTCCCTTGGGTGATCTAGGAAAGATAACTGCTGGCCGAATAAGCAGCCGATCTATTAATCGTCTGAAAACCATCTAAAGGATATGGGGGGCTTTATCATCACTAGGGACCAATTTAGGGAAGTGATGGCATTTTTGATTATTCCATTCACATACCACAGACAAGTTGAGAAAAATGTCTGCAATTAAGTTGTTTCTGTAGCATGTGCATAGGTTTATTTCAACTCAGATGAAATGTGAACGCTGCAGCCGATCACTGGCCGCTGAGCTCAGATGATGCTCCTGTTGGATGTTGATCCCAGCATACGACGAGTGATGCAGCACTGAGTTCTAGTAGGTATCTTTTCTCACCTCCCAGGGGCCATTAAAAAGGGTTATCCAATGGTTGACAACCCCTTTAAAATGCTGTCAGAAGGTGACCATATTCCTCCGACTAAGTAATGCGTTTCACATTACGACAATAGTGATACGACGTGATATAAGATTGCCCAATATGTCTTCTAATAATTTCCATGTGAGCCAGTGAGAAATAAAAAACACCTCTGTGTTCATCTATATAAGGCTTTGGCAACCGAGAGATCAGGATGCCAAGACCCAGAAGTTAATGAAGAGACTCCGGTCAAGACCAACCCGCAAGCAATTCATAACTTCAGAAGATGCATCCTGTGCAGGAACCTTCCCCCCTTCTCATAGCCCCAAAATGTAGTAAAGAGATGACATTTGCCACATTCCCAAAATGATTGTTCTTGTCTCTTTTAAACTTGGAACTTGTAAATCTGAATTTTGTTAATAGAGGTAGGTGCCCACGCATGGCAGTAAGCATGTGGTCCTGGTGCAGGTTCACGGTGGCTCCTGATGGACACACGACAGCAGGGCATCTTGTGGGCATTTCACCTGAAAAGTAACTTGTTAGAGGAAACGAAGCCTGTCAATTATACCAGAACTTGCTTGAGAAAGAGGAAGTGTGAATGAAGCACCTGTCACAGGATGTCTCCTCCCAGTCTGATAGAGCGACATTACTCGGAAAAGCTGCAGGCGCAGGACTGTAAATGGAGAAGTAGAGAACCTTCAAGTATCACCTTTATTTTATATTTTCAAGGAACTGAAACTTATTCCATGTATAATTAGAAGAATTGATAAACTTAGCAAATCAATTCTATTCTCTATTTCCTACTTCTTCTTTCTTTTACCATTCTCCTATTAGCATTGAATTACTTTTTAAAATGTATTTAAAGAAGAACCCCCTCTATCAAAGGGGCTATGTAGTCTGGGAAATCCAGCACTGGATGCAAAGCAGGGGAGCCCTTTAATGTTAGGATGGGATGAGGAGCAGGTTAAGTGGCAGCTGCCTTGGGCACCATAAATGAGGTGGAGGTACAGCCTAGGAGGGAAAACAAGGAAATACTTGTTGCTTTTTTGTCTTTTAGGACCGAGCCACTTTATAGGTTAATGACTATGCCTCATTTTTTTAAATCTGACCAGTGTGACTTTACGAGGTTATAACTCTAGAACACTTCAACAGATCCCACTGATCCTGAGAGTGTTTTTTGTGACATATTGTACTTCATGATACTGGCAAAATTTGTTTGTAAAAATATCGGAAATTGGGTGAAAATTTTGAAAATTTCACAATATTAAAACTTTTAATACTTATGCCCTAAAACCAGGGGCGCCGCTATAATGAGGCGAGTTGAGCCTCTTGTCTGAGGGCGGCAGCAGCCAGGGGGCGGTAGAGCAGAACTCATAACACCTGGTGTTTTGCCGGCCGCCTCTCCTTAATCCCTCACACAGTCACATCTGCATGGGCGTACCCACCGTGGGGCAGGGGGGGCAGCAGAAGCAGGGGCACACAATGAAAGAGAGAGGAGAGAGCAGCACTATGCCGGCTCTCTCTGCCACAGGTTGCAGTCAAGGGCGCCGCTATAATGAGGCGAGTTGAGCCTCTTGTCTCAGGCGGCAGCAGCCAGGGGGCGGCAGAGCAGAACTCATAACACCTGGTGTGGTGCCGGCCGCCTCTCCTTAATCCCTCACACAGTCACATCTGCATGGGCGTACCCACCGTGGGGCAGGGAGGGGGCAGCAGAAGCAGGGGCACACAATGAAAGAGAGCGAGAGAGCAGTACTATGCCGGCTCCCTCTGCCACAGGTTGCAGTGCCTGTCTGTGTGCGCAGTGCACGGAGCTGCTGTCTCACCACAGGAGCGTCTTCCTGGCTGCAGCAGCTGTAGTTTCACTTTCTGCCCTGCAGGCTCTGGTTGTCTCAGCCACACTGGGTCCTAGTGCCCTCTCTGTGCATACACTGGACACTTCCTTCTCCTGCCTCAGTCACTGCCTGCAAGCTTCATGGTGAATTATAGCAGCATGCATTTTGGAAGATCAGGAATGGGTGAATGTAATAGATTATTGTGGATGTCAGGTCACTGGGGGGAATGTGAGAGGATGGGGTACGTGGGGGAGGGGTACAGGGCACTGGGGTGAATGTAAGAGGATGGGGGTATTGTGGGGTTAGGGCACTGGGGGGGTTAATGTGAGAGGATGGGGTATGTGGGGGAGGGGTACAGGGCACTGGGTGAATGTGAGAGAATGGGGGTATTGTGGGACTAGGGCACTGGGGGGGTTAATGTAGAGGATGGGGTACAGTGGGGGAGGGGTACAGGGCACTGGTGTGAATGTAGAGGAATGGGGGTATTGTGTGGGCTAGGGCACTGGGGGGGTTAATGTGAGAGGATGGGGGTATTGTGGGGGAGGGGTACAGGGCACTGGTGTGAATGTAAGAGGATGGGGTATTGTGGGGCTAGGGCACTGGGGGGTTAATGTGAGAGGATGGGGTATTGTGGGGAGGGGTACAGGGCACTGGGGTGAATGTAAGAGGATTGGGGTATTGTGGGGCTAGGGCACTGGGGGGTTAATGTGAGAGGATGGGGTATTGTGGGGGAGGTACAGGGCACTGGGGTGAATGTAAGAGTATGGGGTATTGTGGGGGCTAGGGCACTGGGGGGGTTAATGTGAGAGGATGGGGTATTGTGGGGGCTAGGGCACTGGGGGTTAATGTGAGAGGATGGGTATTGTGGGGCTGAAGTGGGGGAGGGGCAACAGGGCAGAGAGTGAATGTGAGAGGATGGGGTATTGTGGGGGAGGGGATACAGGGCACTGGTTGGTGAATGTGAGAGGATGGGGATATTGTGGGGGCTGGCGCACAGGGGTTGATGTGAGAGGATGGGGTATTGTGAGGGAGGGTGGACAGGTCACTGGGGTTGAATGTAAGAGGATGGGGGTATTGTGGGGCTAGGGCACTGGGGGTTTACTGTGAGAGGATGGGGGTATTGTGGGGGCTGAAGTGGGGAGGGGCAACAGAGCACTGAGGGGTGCATGTGAGAGGATGGGGGTATTGTGGGGTCAGTGGGACAGAACACTAAGGGGTGCATGTGAGATGATGGGCTGTTGGGGTGTGGGTGGGGGACAGGGGAGGTAGGGGGCTTTTTTTTTTACTTGTGAGCGTATTAATACTTTAATAATAGATTAATATTTCAGTATTATTATAACAAGGGCATAGACAGACGGCCGTATAACTCATGCGAGGATCGCACTGCAATCCTCGGACTTGCTGGTACCGCTCCTGACATGAGCGCGACTGCCATGTATAATATATGGTATATACAGCGTAGTGTCGCATACACTGCTGTATTATACAATATACAACAGTTCTAATGCTCCATACCTAATATGCAGGATAATGTACAGTGTATATGATGTAACCTGTATAAGATGTGACATTGGCTTGCCCCCCAGTTTTGATCCTGGGTACGCCCATGCACATCTGACCCCCCCTCCAGCTGTCCCGCTCTGGACACTATATGTCAGTGATGGCGAACCTATGGCACGCGTGCCAGCGAGGGCATGCAGAGCCCTCTCAGCTGGCACGCGGCCTCGCCTCAGTTATTCCCTGCAGCTCCCTCACACATTGAGCGGCGCGGCCGCGGAGCTGAAAAATGACGTCAGCCGGCCGGCAGCGCCGCTCAATGTGTGAGAGGAAGTGAGAAGAAGGAAGCTGCCGGATCGTGGAGAGGTGAGTCTGGCCGCTGTGCCTGTGAAGCTGCTGTGTGTGTTTGTGTGTGTGTGTGTGTGACGCTGTGTGTATGTATGTGTGTGTGTGTGTGAGACGCTGTGTGTCTGTGTGTGATGAGGAAGCGATATCAGCATTGGAACGGGCAGAGGTGAGTAGTTGTTTTTTTTTATGCAAGGCCATTCAGTATGGAGCATCATGTGGGGCCATTATACTGTATGCAGCAGTATATGGGGCCATTATTCAGTATGGAGCATCATGTGGGGCCATTATACTGTATGCAGCAGTATATGGGGCTATTATTCAGTATGGAGCATCATGTGGGGCCATTATACTGTATGCAGCAGTATATGGGGCCATTATTCAGTATGGAGCATCATGTGGGGCCATTATACTGTATGCAGCAGTTTATGGGGCCATTATTCAGTATGGAGCATCATGTGGGGCCATTATACTGTATGCATCATTATGTGGGGCCATTATTCAGTATGGAGCATCATGTGGGGCCATTATACTTTATGCAGCAGTATATGGGGCCATTATTCAGTATGGAGCATCATGTGGGGCCATTATACTGTATCCATCATTATGTGGGGCCACTATTCAGTATGGAGCATCATGTGGGGCCATTATACTGTATGCAGCAGTATGTGGGGCCATTATTCAGTATGGAGCATCATGTGGGGCCATTATACTGTATGCATCATCATGTGGGGCCATTATTCAGTATGCATCATCATATGGGGCCATTATACTGTATGCATCATTATGTGGGGCCATTATTCAGTATGCATCATGTGGGGCCATTATACTGTATGCAGCAGTATATGGGGCCATTATTCAGTATGGAGCATCATGTGGGGCCATTATACTGTATGCATCATTATGTGGGGCCATTATTCAGTATGGAGCATCATGTGGGGCCATTATACTGTATGCAGCAGTATATGGGGCCATTATTCAGTATGGAGCATCATGTGGGGCCATTATACTGTATCCATCATTATGTGGGGCCACTATTCAGTATGGAGCATCATGTGGGGCCATTATACTGTAGCAACTTAGCGTTTACATGCAATATGTCATATATACTTTTTTGCTCTTAGTTTTGTGCACACCATTGGGGGTTTAGTACTCTCCAGCATTGGTCATGGCCTATACCCATGTTAGGGTTGGTTATATCCACAGTGATACATATTTTGTCCAGCTGGGGCTCTCTATTTGAAACCCTCTTAATTAATTAACTATTTCAGGGGCTATTTATGATATGTGCACCTTTTTACTGATTTAATGCAGTTGTGCTACCTTGTTACCTTGTTGGTTATATGACATATGTATGCTTAATCACTGCCTTACACCAGGTGTTCCACCTTTTTTGTTGTATTGTGTTGTGGTTTCTTACCTACTTTTTAACATTTTTTACATGTTTTTCTAATATGTGTAATAAAGTTGTCATTTTTTTGATTATATACATTTTGTAGAGGTCAATTTTTCGGTGCCATTATACTGTATGCAGCAGTATGTGGGGCCATTATTCAGTATGGAGCATCATGTGGGGCCATTATACTGTATGCATCATCATGTGGGGCCATTATTCAGTATGCATCATCATATGGGGCCATTATACTGTATGCATCATTATGTGGGGCCATTATTCAGTATGCATCATGTGGGGCCATTATACTGTATGCAGCAGTATATGGGGCCATTATTCAGTATGCATCATCATGTGGGGCCATTATACTGTATGCAGCAATATATGGGGCCATTATTCAGTATGGAGCATCATGTGGGGGCCATTATACTGTATGCAGCAGTATATGGGGCCATTATTCAGTAGTTTTTTTCTTTCCCATCTTTCTTTCTCTCTCTGTTTTTTTTCTTTCTCTCTGTTCTTTCTTTCCCCTCTTTCTTTCTGTCTCTGTTCTTTCTTTCTTTCTCTTTTTCTCTCTCTGTTCTTTCTTTCTCTCTGTTCTTTCTTTCTTTCTTTCTTTCTTTCTTTCTTTCTTTCTTTCTTTCTTTCTTTCCACTCTTTCTTTCTTTCTGTTCTTTCTCTCTCTCTGTTCTTTCTATCTGTTTTCTTTATTTCTCTTTCTCTCTCTCTGTTCTTTGTTTCCCATCTTTCTTTCTCTCTATCTCTGTTCTTTTCTCTCTCTGTTCTTTCTTTCCCCTCTTTGTTTTTTTTTTTCTCTCTCTGTTCTTTCTTTTCCCTTTCTTTGTTTATTTATTTCTCTCTCTACTTTCTCTCTGTTCTTTCTTGCTTTCCCCTCTTTCTCTCTCTCTCTCCTTTCTCTGTTTTCTTTTTTCTCTCTCTGCTCTTTCTTTTACTCAGTACCAGTGTGCCCATAGTACCAGTCACTTTGCCCTCAGTACCAGTCAGTGTGATCACCAGTGCTAAATGGGTGTGGTCGGGGCGTGGACATGGGTGTGACTAGTTGTGAAATAGGTGTGGTTGGGGCGTGGCCTAAAATTTGCCACGGCGCGCTGTGTGCGCCGCAACCTTCCTCGCTCGAATTGGGGGGTGCTGTTTTGCAGTTCGCCTCAGGCAGCACAGAGGCTAGGTTCATCCCTGCCTAAAACCAGAGAGTTATGTCACGCAAAATAGTTAATAAATACAGTAACATTTCCCACATATCTACTTTACATCAGCACAATTTTATGAAACATAATTTTTTTTTGTTAGGAAGTTAGAAGGGTTAAAAGTTGACCAGTGATTTCTCATTTTTCCAACAAATTTACAAAACCATTTTTTTAGGGATCACCTCCCATTTGAAGTGACTTTGGGGAGCTTAAATGACAAGAAATACCCCAAATTGATACCATTATAAAAACTGCAGCCCGCAAAGTTTATTAACCATTCTGGTACTTCACAGGAATTAATGTAATGTGGAAGGAAAAAATGAACACCATATATACTCATGTATAAGACGAGTTTTTCAGCACATTTATTTGTGCTGAAAATGCCCCCCTCAGCTTATACACGAGTCCTTGTCTCAGAAGACGCCGGGGGAGCAGCGGGTCACAGGAGGCAGGAGCCGGCGGCTGCGGCTTAAGCCTGTGTCGCTGCTAAAGAGAAATGAATATTCACTGCACTGGCAATGAATATTTATTTCTCTTATAGTATGCAGAGTGTCAGCCGCAGCCACCGGCTTCCACCAGCTGTCAGGCTCTCACATGTGTGTGCGCTCTTAAGAGTTATGAATATTAACTTCTCTCCACTCCCATAGGCGTGGGGAGAGGTGAATATTTATTACCTTAATGAGCGGGGACACGTGATCGCCCGGCCACAGGAGCTACTGGCACCGGAACAAGATGCTGCGAGGGCGTGCAGGGAAGGTGAGTAGAATGTTTTTTTCTCTTAATGCTTTTCTCATGGGGGCCACGTATACAAGGATAGGGATGAGGAGCCATGCATGCAAGGATAGGGATAAGGAGTCATGCAGACAAAAATGGGAATAAGGAGCCGTGCAGACACGGATGGGAATAAGGAGTCATGCAGACAAGAATGGGAATAAGGAGCCATGCAGACATGGATGGGAATAAGAAGCCATGCAGACAAGGATGGGAATAAGGAGCCATGCATACAAGTATGGAGATGAGGAACCATGCATACCAGGATAGGGATGAGGAACTATGCATACCAGGATAGGGATGAGGAGACAATGCATACCCGGCTTCTACTTGAGTCAATAAGTTTTCCCAGTTTCTTGTGGCAAAATTAGGTGCCTCGGCTTATACTCGGGTTGAGTATACACGGTACTTTACTTTATCACAAAAAATTTTATTTAGCCTCAATTTTTTTATTTTCACAAAGGTAATCTCAAAATTTGTTGTGCAATTTCTCCTAAGTACGCCGATACCCCATATGTGGGGGAAAACTACTGTTTTGGCGCACGGCTGGGCTCAGAAGGAAGGAGCACCATTTGACTTTTTGAAGGCAAAAATAGCTGGAATCGAGAGCGGACGCCTTGTCATGTTAGTAAAGCACCTGATGTGCATAAACAGTGGAAACCTCACACAAGTGACCCCATTTTAGAAACTAGACCCCTCAACCAATGTATCTTGATGTGTGGAAAGCACTTTGAATCCCCAAATGCTTCTTAGAAGTTTACAACGTAGAGTCGTGAAAATAAAAAAAATCACATTTTTCCTCACAAAATTGTTATTTTAGCCCCCAATTTTTTATTTTAACAGGAGAATATGGACCCCAAAATGTATTGTGCAATTTCCCTTGAGTGTGCCAATACCCCATTTGTGGGGAGAAACTACTGTCTGGGTGCATGGCAAGCCTTGAAAGGGAAGGAGCACCTTTTGACTTTTGGAGTGCGAAATTGGCTGGAATCATGAGCAGTTATGTCATGGAGAGCCCTTGATGTGCCTAAATAGTGGAAACCCCCCACAAGTGACCATATTTTGGGAAGTAGACCCCTAAAGGAATGTATCTAGATGTGTGGTGAGCACCTTGAATCCCCAGGCGCTTCACAGAAATTTATAATGTCGAGCCGTGAAAATAGAAAAAAATCACATTGTTCCCACAAAAATGTTCTTTTAACCCCATTTTTATATTTTCACGAGGATTAAAAGAGAAAATGCATGGTATAATTTTTTGTACAATTTCTCCTGAGTGCGCCAATAGCCCACATGTGGTCGGAAACTACTTTTGAGGCACAATGAAAAGCTCAGAAGGGAAGAGGCACCATATTGGAGTTCAGATTTTGCTGTAATGGTTTGAGTGTGCCATGTCACATTGACAGAGCCCCTGATGTGCCAGAACAGAACCCCTCCATAAGTGACGTCATTTTACAAACTACATCTCTCATTGAATTCATCTAGGGATTCAGTGAGCATGTTGATATCACCTGTGTCTTACATAATTTTATACCATTGGGTAGTGAAGAAAGAATAATTAAATGCTAAAATGTTGTTTTAGCCCCAAATGTTTAATTTTTATAAGGGCTAATAGGAATAAATGGACCTCTCACTATGTTGTGAAATTTCTCCTGATGTTATCGGGAAATACTTTACAGGCACAGTGCAAAGCTCAGAAGAGAAAAAGCACCATGTTATAATGCAAATTTTACTGTTATGGTTTGCGGGTGCTGGGAGAGTCCCTGAGGTGCCAGAAAAGCAGAATCCCCCATCTTACAAACTACATCTCTCAATGAATTCATCTAAGGGTGCAGTGATTATATTGACACCACAGGTGTGTCACAGAATTTTATACCATTGGGCAGTGAAGAAAAAAATTATTACATTTCTACCACAAAAAAATTTTAGCCCAGATTTTACATTTTTACAAGGGGAAATAGGTAAGAATTGCACCAAAATGTGTCACACAATTTCTGCTGAACGTGCAGTACGTCATATGTGGCTGTACAGTACTACTTAGCCACACGGCGAGACTCGGGAGGGATGGAGCGCCATTTGCCTCCTGGAGCGCAGATTTTCCTAGAATAGTTTGTGGACTCCATATACAGAACCCCTACCGGCTAGAAGAGTGTTATGATCCTGACCGGGTTTTGAGTCCTGTTTTCCCTTTTTCCTGCTCTGGTCATGTCAGGGGTTAACCTTGCTCAGCCTCAGTCGGGGTTCAGGTTGGCTATTTATCGCCGCTGCTTCCTGTAGGCGGTATCGGTTATAGTTTTTGCCTAGGGCTGCTGTAGCTGACTCTGATTGCTCTGATTTGTCCTCCTGTGTTTGCTGTCTGAACCCATGTCTCTGTTTTCCCCCTTTCCCGTTTTGACTTAGCGTGCCCTTTAGTGTTTTGATCTCCCGGTTCTGACTTTGCTTGTATCTTGACCTGCTTCTGTCTTTTGTCTTATCCGCTCCTGACCGTTACGGACCTTCTCGGTCAGTCCTCTGACCCTGAGTTTGTTTATTCCATTTTGTACTGCGCTACAATGTGTTGCTTGACTCGGCCTGTTTGACTACTCTGCTGCCACCTGTGGTAGCCTAGCTACTGCATTGCAAGCCTGCTCTGTTTAGGTGCAGTTCTGCGTTCTCTACTGCCATCTAGTGGAGCCTGCACCTATCTGCATTGCAGCAGGCTGACAAAGAGCAGAATGAAGTGATCCCATTTTGGAAATTATACCCCTGCCAAACATGTGGACGCTATATGTGGTTTATATACACTGTGGGGCCCAGAAGGGAGGGGGCATTTGGATTTGGGAGCGCAGAATTCACTGAATTTCTTTTGGGGGGCGAGGAGCTATTTCACTTTTCCAAAGCCTTTGTACTACCTGTAACGTGGAAGCCCCCTATATTTCCGTTAACAGATGACGGACCTGAGTGGGGACTTGCTTTTTTGTGGATTGAGTGGAAGCCTTTATTGGGCACATTTTACATAACATTTTGGATCACATTTATCTGACTCTCTATGCTGAGCACATACTTTGGGGTTTCCATCTAAATCTCTGAGTGACGTGACAAATGATGGATCCAATCACTTTAATGAGGCAACAGAGTTATTCTGGACTCTGTCTGGCCTCTGTTCAGCGGTGTCCTTCTTTTCAGAGGGGCACAAAACTGTGGTGGACTGCGCTTTTATGCAATCTTAAAAAGACACAGTGCCTCCATCTGCCTCATTAAAAGGAACCTTCCGTCTGAATCACATATTTCACAGATTTACACGGAAACCTCACTGTAAGCGCTCAGCGCAGAGCGCAGGATAAATGTGTGCCGAGTATTACTGTGATCTTTGGGAGGCCTACAACAGGTGAATGATGGATCCTGTGTTATATACGGTATATAGAGGTGTTAACAATCATTGTACAGGAGGAGGAGGTGACCTATGACATCACCTATTGTGAATGGTGGATCCTGTGTTATATACTGTATATAGAGGTGTTATCAGTCATTGTACAGGAGGAAGTGAGCTGTGACATCAACTATTGTGAATGGTGGATCCTGTGTCATATACTGTATATAGAGGTATTATCAGTCATTGTACAGGAGGAGGAGGTGAGCTGTGACATCAGCTATCGTGAATGATGGATCCTGTGTCATATACTGTATATAGAAGTATTATCAGTCATTGTACAGGAGGAGGTGAGCTGTGACATCAGCTATCGTGAATGATGGATCCTGTGTTATATACTGTATATAGAGGTATTATCAGTCATTGTACAGGAGGAGGAGGTGAGCTGTGACATCAGCTATCATGAATGATGGATCCTGTGTTATATACTGTATATAGAGGTGTTAACAATCATTGTACAGGAGGAGGAGGTGAGCTGTGACATCACCTATTGTGAATGGTGGATCCTGTGTTATCTACTGTATATAGAGGTGTTAGCAGTCATTGTACAGGAGGAGGAGGTGAGCTGTGGCATCACCTATTGTGAATGGTGGATCCTGTGTTATCTACTGTATATAGAGGTGTTAACAATCATTGTACAGGAGGAGGAGGTGAGCTGTGACATCAGCTATCATGAATGATGGATCCTGTGTTATATACTGTATATAGAGGTGTTAACAATCATTGTACAGGAGGAGGAGGTGAGCTGTGACATCATGTATTGTGAATGGTGGATCCTGTGTTATCTACTGTGTATAGAGGTGTTATCAGTCATTGTACAGGAGGAGAAGGTGAGCTGTGACATCAACTATTATGAGTGGTAGGAAATATAGGAAAAGCTAATACTTCAGCACATACTGGTCCATTATTATCGTGTCTCGTATTACACCTCCTGACATTGTCATCCTCTCGGCTGGATACCATAATCCATTGTGTAGATAAAGAATGGCAGGAAACAGATGTAAGAAAGTTGTCAAATCTTTAGTAAAAGTCCACATGGCAATGATCTCTTAGAATCTTGTTTTTTTTTCCTCTTAAGAGTTTGAGAGGACACATTACCCTGATGTCTTTGCCAGGGAGAGATTGGCGGCAAAGATCGACCTGCCTGAAGCACGAATCCAGGTAAGGCTTAAATTAGTATCACAGCCAGTACAACTTAAACCTTTCATGAAAGTATCATGATGCAAACTATCCATTTATCATGGCAGTTCTCTTGTATGTTCACACAGTCCTTTTGCTGAGTTTTCAGAGGAAAAACTGAGCAGAAATGCTCCAATTCCTCATGAAAAACTCAAAACTCCTCAAAAACTTCATGGTTGTGCTCAGTTTTTGCTTTGAAAACTCAGCAAAAAGACTCAGTGTGTACATGGTCAAAGTGGATTTCCCAAATTGAGGCTATGTGCACATTGAGTTTTTTAAGGAGTTTCTGCCAAATCCTCCTCCAAATCTTAAAACTCCTCAAAAACGTTGAGTTTACACTCAATTTCTATTCTGAAAACTCTGCAAAAAGACTTCATATGCAAATACCCTGGACTACAAGGAGTTTGAACATTTTTATTTTTCTTGAAGTAGTTCTGAAAAACGTGTTGTCAGAAAAAAAAATGTGCATGACATTTCTTTGCAGCTGATCTTGATGGAATCTGCTCCAACTGTCAAATGAGAAGACTGCTAATCCAGAGCAAAAGTTGTCGAGGAATTTTGGAGGTGGATTTGGAGAGTTTCTGTTCCGATTCTGCTCCAAAAACTCTTAGGCCGGAGTCACACTTGCGAGTGCAATGCAAGAAACTCACTCGAGTCTCTCGCACCAATACCCGGCAATGCCGCCGGCACTCGGACCGGAGTGTGCAGCTGCATAGAAATACATGCAGCCAAACACTCTGGTCCTGAGTGCCGGCGGCAGTGCCGGGTATTGATGCGAGAGACTTGCGTGAGTTTCTCACATCACACTCGCAAGTGTGACCCTGGCCTTAAAGGAAAACTCTGTGCACATAGGCCTAGAGTGTGGTCACAGTTTTCAGAACAGATTCTCTCCAACTCTCCAATCAAAGCTGGTGGTTTTTGAACAGCTCACGGTTTCTGCTCCAAAAACGCAGCAAACAAAAACAAAAAACTTAGTGAACATCTAAACTAGGCACTGTCCAAAAAGAAGGCTGCAAAAAACACAACAGAGAAAAAAAAACATTTCAAAACGGTTTCAAGAAAAGAAAATCTCCTCCAAAACTTCCCAAATGTGTGCACGGAATCTTTTTGTTCAGTTTTCTGAGCAGAAACTCAAGGTGTTTGAAGCATTTTGAAATTTGGAAGAGGATTCGGAGAGTTTCTTCTCCGTTTATGCTCCAAAAACGTCTCTGAGCCTGTACGCGCATTCATACAGGAGCAGATCTCTATAGAGGGGATTTTTGAGCTATCGATGGAGGTCTCAGTCTCAGGACACTTTAACTTCCAGGACTAAAAATTATTTTTTTTAAAACCCACCACAAAAAGCCTTTTTTTATATGGAAAATTAAATATGACTTCATCCACTTCAAATTTATGTTAAGAACCTATAACTCTGCCCTCCACCTCGCCAAACAGACCTTCTACACCACCCTGATCTCCTCACTATCCAACAACCCCAAGAAACTTTTTGACACCTTTCACTCCCTCCTCAGGCCAAAAGCACAAGCTCCTTTCACAGATATTCATGCTGATGAACTGGCTTCCCACTTTATAGAGAAAATAGATAACATCTGTCAGGAAATCCGCCACCAAGTGCTGTGACTCCCATCCCTCCCTGCCAGGGATGGATTAAGGGTAGCCAGGGCCCAAGGATGTTCAGACTCTGTGGGCCCCCCGGTCATGTGACGGGGTCATCATATACCTGAAACAGATTATTCCAGGCGCCTCCACTCCTCGAACTGTCCACAAGTCCCACTGCTCTCTCTTGGAAAAACTCCACTTCTCACCTATCACACATTAACAGTTCCCATCACCAGATCACACACACAGCCAGCAGCTTTTGTTTTGGCCAAAAGATTTTTTAAGCCACCACCACAACACGGTAGACACATTTGGCAGGGCCCTACTCTACTGTAACCTATTAAATATTTGTTAAAATATCCAATACAATTTAGGTATATTTTTATTTATTTTTCAATTTTTAAAATTACCAATAATATCACATACAAGGAACAAATACCACTACACCATCCCCAGACCACATATTACCACCACTTTGATCGAATAAGATCACATGCAAGGAGCAAATATTACAACACCATGACCAGACCACATATTTCCACCACAAAGTGACCAAATAGCACATACAAGGGACAAATACCGCAACACCATGTCCAGACCACATATTACCACCAGATAGTGACTGAATACTACAAGTCAGCTCCCTGCATCGAGGTGAATATAGAGGTGCGCCCCCGCCCCCTCCTGACCCCGCCTTCCCCCCTCCGAAAAGACAACAGATTTCCTGGATTGTCTAACGGAGGGGAGGGGAGGTTAAAAAAAAAAAATTCTTCCCTGTCTTGGTGCTGCCCCTTGCAGCCCGGCGCCCTAGGCACGTGCCCTCCAGTGCCTAGTGGCAAATAAGGCCCTGCGTCTTGTCTACTCCCGCCTTACCCCCTCCACTTACTCCCTCCTAGACCCTTCACATTCTGGCTTCCGCCCCCTACATTCAACAGAAACTGCACTCATGAAGGTGACCAACAACCTTCTGACAACAAAATGTAACGGTGACCACTCTCTGCTCATTCTTCTCGACCTTTCTGCAGCTTTCGACACTGTTGACCACTGTCTCCTACTCTCTAGGCTCCAGTCACTAGGCATTAAGGATACTGCCCTCTCCTGGTTCTCTTCTTATCTTTCTGACAGCCCCTTCAGTGTTTTGTTCGCGGGCTCCACTTCATCTCCTCACTGTCGGGGTACATCAGGGTTCAGTCCTTGGCCCCCTTCTCTTCTCTCTCTACACGGCCCCAATTGGACAGACCATCAGCAGATTTGGCTTTCAGTACTATCTTTATGCTGATGACATACAACTATACACGTCATCCCCTGACCTTACCCCCGCTGTACTACAGAACGCCAGTGACTGTCTGTCCACAGTCTCTGACATCATGTCCCCTCTCTGTCTGAAACTTAACCTCTCCAAAACTGAACTTCTTCTACTCCCGCCGTCTACTAACCTCCCTAAATCTGACATTTCCCTCTCCGTGGGCGGCACCATAATAACACCCCGGCAGCAGGCGCGCTGTCTGGGTGTTACGTTTGACACCAATCTCTCCTTCACATCCAATATACAATCTCTTGCCCGCTCGTGCCGCCTACACCTAAAGAACATCTCTAGAATCTGCCCTTTTCTCACCATGGAAACAACAAAAACTCTCACTGTCGCCTTGATCCACTCCCGCCTGGACTACTGCAATGCTCTATTAATTGGCCTCCCCATTACTCGACTGTCCCCTCTCCAGTCCATCCTTAATGCAGCAACCAGGGTCATGCATCTAGCTAATCGGTATTCAGACGCATCAGCTCTTCGCCAGTCGTTACACTGGCTGCCCATTCATTATAGGATCCAATTCAAAGTACTTGTTCTCACACACAAAGCTCTCCACAGTGTGACACCCCCTTACATACTGTGGGGACTTGTGGGACTCCAAGAGTGAACCCACAGGACCGCGACAACGAACCTCCCTCGGGTGAGCTGGCCTGGTGGACCACCCCCTATACAGGGAGTGTCAGGGGCAGGCCCAAGGGAGACTATCGCCGTGGAAGCTGGTACCCGGGGACAGACGGTACTTCACACAAGCGGGGAAACAACAGGGAGACAGGTAGTGGGGGCCGGCGACCACAGGAGAGACTGCTGCAGATCTGGAGGAGAGAGACTGGAGAGGAACACTCAGGAGAGGACTGGCGACACAGGAGGAGGCAGGCACAGGCTGGGACGGACGAGGCAGGACGCAGGAGAGCGCAGGGAAGCGTGGGACCTGAATCAAACATGGGACACAATTGATAGTCAGGCACAGAGCAGGGGGAGAGGCTACCTGATAAGGGAAGCGCGCCGCAGGACTTCCGGGTCTGGGTCCTCCTAGGTCATAGAGAGGAGGGACAGAACGACTGCAGTTAGGATAGAGGAAGTGCGCATGCGCTGCCAGGTCTAGGGTGCGCACCCGACAAGACCCAGAAGCCGGCCGTGAGACAGGAAGAGAGGAGGCCGGCGACGCGCGCCATCGGAGGCGCGGACGAGTAAGTATGTCGGGGCTCGGAGGTGGTGCAGCAAGAGGCGCGACAGGCGTGACACATCTCCTCCCTTATTTCTGTCTATCGGCCTAATCGACCGCTGCGCTCTGCAAACGACTTTCGACTAACCTCTGCACTAATCCGTACCTCCCACTCCCGACTTCAAGACTTCTCCCGCGCTGCGCCAATCCTCTGGAATGCTCTACCCCAAGAAATTAGGACTATCCACAATTTGCATAGTTTCAGGCGCTCCCTCAAAACACATTTGTTCAGAGCGGCCTATCACATTCACTAATCAAAGTCATTCTATGTGTAAGTGTGTGGCGTAGCCCATTCACTATCTCCATCCATCCCTCACTCCCTCAAGATGGCTGGACCATCATTGTAAATACATCATTGTAATACACACCTGTACTTTGTATCTCCCCCACCTCATTGTAGATTGTAAGCTCTCACGAGCAGGGTCATCTTATTTTGCTTTAGTTATTGTATTGTTAACGTTGCTACTTATGACTTGTGTTTTGAAACTGTTAAACTGTAAAGCGCTGCGGAATATGATGGCGCTATATAAATAAAGATTATTATTATTATTATTATTAAATATAGGCACATATAAAAATATTAACCAACATTTTACTACAGGTCTGGTTCTCCAACCGGAGAGCAAAATGGAGACGAGAAGAAAAACTCCGAAACCAGAGGAGACAAGCGGGTAATGCCTCCAGCCATCTTTCCATCAACAGTTCCTTCTCCAGCAGTGTCTACCAGTCCATTCCACAGCCCAGCAGCTCGGGTAAGAAAGGGAAAGATAAGGGCCGACTTTATTTATATAGCGCCAACATATTCCATAGTGCTGTACAATCAGCAGAAGCACTGAACAATGTAGGTGCTATAGAGGAGCTTACCTGTAGAAGCTTACAACCTAAAGGGGCTAAGGGTGGCATTAGGGGTGTGTAACTTTTGCATTTACACAGCTACCCCTACTGAAGACACAATTGTGTAACCACAAGGGTTGCCCACCTTTTTTTTTCTTACTTAAATTCATGTATTTGGGGCTAAAAAAAATTTTTTGTAATTGGGTCTTATTAAAAAAATGTCATTTTGAAATTTTTATTGCTGGCTGCACAATGAGTTAACCAAGAATCCATCAATGATAGGAGAAAATTGTGGTCTGATTAGCACCTTTTATGACAGACCAGGCAGTAAAACAGCTTCCGATTGGTGAATTAGGAGGAAGGGAAGGTCTGCAGCATGGGAGACTCAGCCAGAAAAGCCCAGTCGCTCCGATCAACGTTCCGGCTCTTTTGCTTGTACCCCATGGTTGTTTAATCACAACTTTTCCCCTTTGGGTCCATGTTGAGCCGCAGTGAAGCAGCTATCACGAACAGCTACGGGTCTCTTCCTCCTTTGCCAAGCTTCACTATGCCGAATAACCTCCCCATCCAAGTGAGTAGAAGATCAAACATTTCTTCTTAGATGCCAAGATTTTCTAAAGCCACCAGATAACTCCATCTTATATATATATGGTGAGCTCCCTCCCACCCTCTGTTGCCATATTTATAGGAATTATGTATTCTCTTTAATTCTCCCCAGCCGGTAGCCAGTCAGACCTCTTCCTATTCCTGCATGATCCCACCAAGTCCTTCAGTGAGCGTCCGCAGTTATGATGCCTATACACCTCCTCAACTCCAGACTCACATGAATAACCAGAATCTGGGGTCCAGCGCCAGTGGCTCTACAGGTAAGTGGTCTCCAAAATATACCAAACATCCCTTTACGAGAAGAGCTAGGTGGGCAAGTATCTCCAACCGGTCATATGATGGACCTTTGACCAAACCATGTAGGACCTCATGATGGCATTTATAGAAACTCTTACAGTGGAGCACTGTGCCCAGTACAATCTGGATAATTCTGCTTTCTGGTGATCCATTGATTTTTTGGTGGCCAATCATGTGGTTACTATAGAGGATCTCAGAGGTTAGATCCCCACTGATGCTAACATGATATTCTAACTGCTTGGACATGCCGTGTGGCATATTGTCCATTGATATTTTGGGGACCAACCATGTGGTTACTATAGAGGATCTCAGAGGTTAGATCACCACTGCTGTTGACCATAATATTCTTACAAATGAACCATAATTCTGCAGCTTTGACGTAAAACAGTCATCAACCAAGAAAATCCTAATATAACTAACAAGATGCTAAAACGGACATAGTTATAGTCAATGTACATATAAATATACCTCTACAGGGCTATAGTCTGTTCAGAAATGACCGTACAAATAAGCGAAAAGGGGTGTGTGCTTATATGTAAAATCATCCTTAAAACCCATCCTGCATGATAATATAGGTGAATCTAATGAAGATGTAGAGTCTCTGTGGGTGGAGATTAGGGGAGGGGAAAAAAATAATAAATTATTGATAGGGGTTTGTTATAAGTCTCCAAAAATAACGGAAGCAATGGAGAATATCCTCGTAAAGCAAATAGAAGAAGCAGCGACTCAAGGAGAAGTCATTATTATGGGGGACTTCAACTACCCTGAAATACATTGGGGAACAGAAACCTGCAGTTCCAGCAAAGGTAATAAGTTTTTGACAACTATGAGAGACAATTACCTTTCACAACTGGCTCAGGACCCAACAAGAGGGGGGCACTGCTAGACCTAATATTAACCAACAGGCCAGACCGTATATCAAATATAAGGGTTGGGGTCACTTGGGTAATAAAAAGTTGACAAATCCCCGGGCCCGGATGGGATACACCCCCGAGTACTGCAGGAATTAAGTACAGTCATAGATAGACCATTATTTTTAATCTTTAAAGATTCTATAATAACAGGGTCTAGACCACAGGACTGGTGTATAGCAAATGTGGTGCCAATATTCAAAAAGGGGACAAAAACTGAACTTGGGAATTATAGGCCAGTGAGCTTAACCTCTACTGTGGGTAAAATCCTGGAGGGTTTTCTAAGGTATGCTATACTGGAGTATCTGAAGAAGAATAACCTCATGACCCAAAATCAACATGGGTTTACGAGGGACCGTTTTTGTCAGACTAATCTGATAAGCTTTTATGAAGAGGTAAGTTCCGGACTGGACCAAGGGAAATCAGTGGACGTGGTGTATATGGACGTCTCAAAAGCTTTTGATATGGTGCCACACAAAAGGTTGATACATAAAATGAGAACAATGGAGATAGGGGAAACATGTGTAAGTGGGTTAAGAACTGGCTCATGGATAGGAAACAAAGGGTGGTTATTAATGGAGCACACTTGGACTGGGTCACGGTTAGCAGTGGGGTACCACAGGGGTCAGTATTGGGGCCGCTTCTCTTTAACATATTTATTAATGACCTTGTAGGGGGCATACAGAGTAGTATTTCAATATTTGCAGATGACACTAAACTCTGCAGGGTAATAAATACAGAGGAGGACAATTTTATATTACAGGAGGATTTATGTAAACTAGAAGCTTGGGCTGATAAATGGCAAATGAGCTTTAATGGGGATAAATGTAAGGTCATGCACTTGGGCAGAAGAAATAAGATGTATAATTATGTGATTAATTGTAAAACAATGGGCAAAACTCTCACTGAAAAAGACCTGGGTGTATGGGTGGACGACAAACTCACATTTAGTGGCCAGTGTCAGACAGCTGCTGCAAAGGCAAATAAAATAATGGGATGCATTACAAGAGGCATAAATGCTCATGAGGAGAACATAATTTTACCTCTATACAAGTCACTGGTGCGACCACACTTAGAATACTGTGTACAGTTCTGGTCTCCAGTGTATAAGAAAGACATAGCTGAACTGGAGCGGGTGCAGAGAAGAGCGACCAAGGTTATTAGAGAACTGGGGGGTCTGCAATACCAAGACAGGTTATTACACTTGGGGTTATTTAGTTTGGAGAAATGAAGGCTTAGGGGTGATCTTATTACAATGTATAAATATATGAGGGGGCAGTACAAAGACCTTTCTAATGATCTTTTTACTCTTAGACCTGTGACGGGGACAAGGGGGCATCCTCTACGTCTGGAGGAAAGAAGGTTTAGCCATAATCACAGACGCAGATTCTTTACTGTAAGAGCAGTGAGACTATGGAACTCTCTGCCGTCTAATGTTGTAATGAGTGATTCCCTACTAAAATTTAAGAAGGGACTGGATGCCTTTCTTGAAAAGTATAATATTACAGGCTATATTCACTAGTTTCCTAGATACTGCGTTGATCCAGGGAGCTAGACTGATTGCCGTATGTGGAGTCGGGAAGGAATTTTTTTCCCCAATGTGAAGCTTACTGTTTGCCACTTGGGTTTTTTTTTGCCTTCCTCTGGATCAACATGTTAGGGCAGGTTAGGATAGGATATGGGCTGAACTAGATGGACTTAAAGTCTTCCTTCAACCTTAAATACTATGTTACTGTGTTACTATGTTACTATGCCGTGTGGCACATTGGCCATTGATTTTTTGGGACCAACCACGTGGTTACTATAAAGGCTCTCAGAGGTTAGATCCCCATTGATGCTGACCATGATATTCTATCTGCTTGGACATACCGTGTGGCACATAGGCCATTGATTAGCCTTCCGGGACTGTATAACCCATCTATAAGTAGTAATAAAATGGAAAAATTTGAGGGATAATATATTTACTGTTTTTTTAAAGTCTCTGTGTTAATAGCTTTTACAAAGATGTCCTATCTGAATAATCCATCCTTTAATGGGGACCCACTGTCGATCATCAGCTGATCAAATTGTGAAGTAGAACTGGAAACCCAAATGATCTTCTATTATCACCAGGAAAAGCTGCACATTTCTCCTACTGCGGCCACTGCTGGAGAAATGTGGCATTACATGAAGCCTAATCAAAAGAATAGGAAGTCATGTAACGCTTTTGTGTTGTTTTTTTCATTCCAATGCCCCCTACTTTCGACACCCACATCTATCATCTCCGTGTGTCAAAATACGGCCTATAGACATAGGTTGTCCAAAAAGGATAAATCTGATATTTTCAGGACAGTCTTCCATTATAAAATTGTGTATTTGTAAAATTGTCAGTAATTTCTACTTTTCCTACAGGTCTGATCTCTCCAGGAGTTTCTGTTCCTGTCCAAGTACCGGGAGGAGACCCAGATCTCACCCAATACTGGCCAAGGCTTCAGTGAAGACAAAGGACTAGTCTGGATTAAGAATGGCAGCTCATAGACTTGTGTAATGGAATCCTCAGTCACTATCATGAGTCTACAGATCTCTACGGGAAAAATGGAGAAGGACTCCTTATATTCACCAGCTTTCTTAAACAGGACTTCGAAACATAGGCACCCAACCATAAGAAGTCTACAATGGTTTCTCTGAACTGTCCCCAACATGGCAGCTTAAATGCACCCCCCAATTTTCATGTTTAATAGGTGATGTTCCCAGAGAACATCAGTTTCAGGTGAAAATTGACTGTGAAAATACTTTTTTCTACAGCCAGAAGTCAAAGATCCTACTTCTGCATAACACAGCTGAGGAACAGTTGGGTATTGTTGAGTTCAGGTCTAAACATCCGCACCTCCTACTGTTTTTAAAGAGCTTCCTGATGTTAAGAATAGTGCTTTCTTTTTCTTCAAGAATTAACCCCCTACAACAAAAAAAAGGAAATCAGTTATGTAACTCCAGAATGTCTTCTAACATTACACCACCTCATGCAGTATAGAGTAGATCTTCACTGTCTCTACTTCTTGTCTGAGTTGGTGCCCAACGTTTTTTTTATATTTAGATACTTGCAAATTGGGTGTGAATTGGATATTTAGTCTGGGTGTTTAATCCCTCCCCCTTCCAAAAAAAAAAAATAGAAAATTCAGGTTTAAGTGCCCAAGATTTGAGTCTTATTACTAGAGGATAACTAAAGGATTTTTTCAAAGAAAAAAAAAAACAACTTGGAGGTCAGCAGTCATTACTAGTTCCTAAAAAATGGTGGTTCTTCAATGGTGAGAATTTTGGCCTCTTGTAGAACCAGTGCTTAAGCTGGTCATATACTGTAGATTGGCAGATTTTAACAGGACCAATTGAATATTTAATGTGCATGGTGGAGACCCAATTTGCTCCTGTCATGTTGGGAAAATAAGGATTAGACATGATGGATTTCAACATGTCCATTCCTTTTGTTTTTAAGATAGATAAGCTGCTGCCAAAGGAAGGTGTCAGGCAGAAGCATACGCCCTCATTCCATTGAAATTAATGCAAATTCAGCGGATCATGCATTTTTGCAGGTAGTTGCTAACTAGTTAGAAACTACCTGCCTGTAATTTAGTCCTAGACATCAAGTTAAAGTGTATGGTGAGCTTAAGGTGGGGAATCAAGTCAACTGGTGATTTTCATGGCCCAGGTGTAACCAAACCAGTTATCCATTATCTCAAACTTATGGAAAATGGCATCAAAACTAAGAATCAACTAATTATTACTCAGGGGCGAGAGGGAAGATTGGGCTTAACGCCCCTCTAAAATGAAATTTTAGTTCTCGATCTGGAGATAACTTTCAATTTACTTTTTCTTTAATATTGACCCTGAAACCAGAAGTTCTTGATAGTTTTCCAAAGCAAGTTCAAAAATATTCAACTGTTTAATGGACGCTGTTGTTAAATGACTTTTTTCTGTACTATGTGTCTGTTTTTTGTACACAGAGGACCTACTTTTATGAAGCTCTACACAATTGCTCCGGCATAGCTTTGCTTTGGTGCCAGGTACATATGTAGGGTGACTCTTGGTGGACAATGACTGTAAAAGAAGTGGACATCTTGGACTACCTGAAGTCTTTTTGAAAGTCTTTAACTTTTGTAGTTGGCAATAAAACTTCTACGAACATGGAAGGGTGAAACAAAATATTTCTGTAAAAACAACCAATGATGATAGTCGTCTTTCAGTCTACCAGAAGCTTGGGCAACTTGAAAAATATGCTGGATATGGATAAACCATGACATGTAACCATTACTCACTGCCAAAAACCTGATGAAGCCACCTTCCCGTCTACAGCTAAAGTCCCAAACTACCAAGTGGCCAAAAAAAAGTATGTTCTCTGGACATCATCCAGTATCTGCCGCACTTTAAGCATCTTTTCACTGCACTGTGGACATGTCATGTACATGTAAATAGGTTACTCGTTTCTTTTCTGAGATGTTTACACCGATTTATGACAAGGGACGCTCCATGGAATAATTACTGGGAAAAACTCAAGATTAATTCAATGTCATATTACTGCACATTGCATATTTTTTGACCTGTCATCTGTAAAGCCACGTGGTATGGAGACGGGACGTTAAAGATGGAGGCACATGACTGCAAAGAAAAGTTAGAGAATGATAGAATATGAGTTCTTCATTGGAAAAGAATTATTGAAGAGCTTATAGAGGTTTTCTGTTGTTCACATTACTTTTTTGAGGGTTGAGAATAGGAGACCGTCTGGAGTTGGTGCGAATCGATTGGCAGGACTGTGTCCACCGGCCATGTCAGTAATCTGAAAGGGAGCTCTGAGAATGGACAACGTCCAAGGCTCTGGTCCATGATGACATCGCACTAAGCTGGGGACTCCAAAGAGGAGCTGGGAATTCCGTCCGGCAAGAGATGGCTCCCATCCAACGTCCGTAAATTACTGGCAAGGCCGATGGACCAGATCTTGTGAATCACTTCACACCAACTCTAGGACTGAGCTCTATTACAGAGGTGCTGCCAACAAAAAGTAATCTAGGCAGTGCGGGTGTGGAGAAGAGTCAAATACTCGTCCTACTGGGAATGTGAAGTCAACAGTAGCTGTGTTGAATTGGAAATCAAGCATGGAATGGTGGTTAAGACACCCAATATTCTGTGACTCTTCACCACATCAGCACCACCCAGATGACTCATGGTAAGGGCTATTTTACTACTTTTTAAATCCTGGCATTGTTTTACAAGTTATCAGGAAGCAATGTAACTTCATCGTGTTTGTTCGGTAAAAATCTAGTGGTATGTTTCCTTTAAAGGGGTATTCTCAAGTTTGGAAGTTATCCTCTATTGATAGGATATGAGGGTCCAATCACTGGGATCTCCACGATTCTGAGACCCTTCTGTGTGAATGGAACGATGATCGATCATGTGCTCTGCGGCTCCAGTCATTCTTATGGGAGTGCCAAAAACCAGTCGAGCGCAACAATCACTGCTCCATATAAATAGGACTCTTTAGAGACCCAGTTCTTAAGAACACGGGGATCCCATCGGTCAGAGCCCCAGCAATCGGTATGGTGCCGATACCCATACCCATGGATAGGGGACAACTTCCACACTTGAAAAAACTCCTTTAAGGAGAGCTTAAGTGGTGGAACCTGTCAACATGTGGGATGACTGTGTAGGCGCTGGTCATGCAATAAAATGTATACCTTTTTTGTATAGATCTAATGCACCAGTCAGGAGAAATCTAATATAGAAGACATGTGCAAATCAGGATGGGAGCACTATGAAGCAATCAGTGGGCTTGTGATGAGCGAACGCGCTGGATAAGGTGTTATCTGAGCATGCTCCAGTGCTAACCGAGTGTCTTCGACGTGCTCGAAAAATATGTTTGAGTCCCCGCGCATGTCTCGTGGCTGTTCGACAGCCGCAACATATGCATGGATTGTCTAACAGCTGCGAGACATGCAGCCGCAGGGACTCGAACATATGATTCGAGCACACCGAAGACCCTCGGTTAGCACCCGAGCATGCTCAGTTAACACCTTATCCCAGCACGCTCGCTCATCACTAGTAGTAATATCTGTCAGCCTGCTTACTGATGCTTTCCAGGTTTCCATCATTTTTCTTTCTTTGCCGCTTACCGTAAACACAAGCTGTCAATAAAATCTGAATAGTAAAACAGGTCTCTCGGAATCAAAAAGTGGTCCACCACATATCATAAGAATATGGCATATCTTTGTAACATCAAAAAAAGAAACATATATATTCCCGACATATATAGTTATTGCTACTTTTTATTTTATTATTTTTTTGTAAATTGCCAGAATTAAGAAAAAAGTGACCCCACCAATTTGGTGACATCTCTGATAGTGTTCCACTGGTGTCCTTCAGTCTGCTGATATAGTCGTGTATACAGCTGTATTCGATGTGTTTTTTTTTTGTGTGTTCTTGAGTGTAATGTTTGGGAAATGTCCCCTTACGGAGCCCTCGTCGTCACGGTTCAGCATCGGAACTTGCTGCTTTGTTTTTGTCAGATTTCCCCAGGACCCCACGCTGTATGGGATGCATGCATCACCCCCCTGCTGTGCATTATTAGTGTATAGCATGCCCCATGTTCTGCACTGTGATCCTATTAAACTCTGCTCTCTCTCTAACTACTGGTGTTTATTTCCTGTAGTGTAACCGCACGTTACAGGGCGTGTGTGGTGTATTTTATATAATACCGCACGTCGTCAGCACACTTAATAAGACTCGGGTTTCTAGGCTGTACCCTGAGGATGGAACAAAAAGTTCATAATGCCATCAAAGTAATGGCTCTTGGTGTCAGAATCAATGTCAGATGATGCTCTGAACCTTAGAAACCCCGACACCATATATAGCCGATTTAAACTTTCATTTTTTGTTAATAATTTCATCAAGTTATGAAACTTTATAACTCATTTTTCTAGGGAATTTATTTTCATGCATGTAAAAAAATTTGCAGGTAAGTGGTTTCCAAACCACTGCTTTTCCCCTATTTAATATCAGAATGTACTCATATGGAGTACAGATGATGGCAGTGATGGGGCAGCTCCTGTCTCCTTCTCTGAGTGTTCTGCTTATCAGAACAATCTCCTGTAGCAGCTTCTCCCCAGAGTTATTGACACATAGATGCGGAGCTGACCAATCACTGCCATCATCTGTACTCCAAATTAGGTCTTTCTGATATAAATGCAGCTGAAGGCAGGGAAATAGACTGTGGAAAAGCAGGTGCTGAATTGACCCATCACTGGGTAAAGGCAGGTATCGAGCTGACCCATCACTGCCATCATCAGTACTCCAAATGAGGTTTTTCTTATATAAATGCAGCTGAAGTCAGGGAAACAGACTGTGGAAAAGCAGGTGCTGAATTTACCCATCACTGCCATCATCTGTACTCCAAATGAGGTCTATCTGATATAAATGCAGCTGAAGGCAGGAGAATAGACTGGGGAAAGGCAGGGGTTTGGAAGCCACTTACATGCATTTTTTTTTACAGGAGTTAAGATAAATTTCCTAATAAAGTGACTTTCAAAGTTATGAAATCCTTGCTATTCCCCAGGACAGATGATGGCAGTGATGGGTCAGCTCAGATCCCATTTCTCACTAATTCAGGGGAGAAGCTGATTGTTCTACTAAGCACTGCCATCCTCTGTACTCCTAAGGAGTACGTTCTGACATCAATGCAGCTGTAGACAGGCAAATAGACCAGAGAATAGCCGGGGTCTGGAAGCTATTTTCGATGCATTTTTTTATAGGGCTGAAGATAAATAAATTCCCTAATAAAGTGATTTGCAAGTTTCAATTATTTCCCATATTGGCCAAACTATTATAAAACAATGAAGGTTTTTTTTTACTCTTTAAATAGGCATTATTTGGTATAGGTTACTCTAACTGTATTAGGTGCTACAGGCACAAATAACAGTGCCATAAGTTATCCTCATCCATACATGATATTGCCATCATGAACTGCAAAAATAATACAATGGATGGAGACTAACAGTGCCATACAATAAAGTGCTCAAATAATACCAAAGTACAGAGCTTAGTTATCGAACACCAGTGCCATACAGAGTCAAAATTACACCCCTATGTAAAGTATATTAACATTCTTCCTTTTGAAGTTTGAGTCCTTCGTTTGGCCGGGAAAAGATCCAACTACTCAACTGCAGTCAAAGGTGTCCTGTTAGCCTCTGTAGAGCTGGAGTACTGTGGTATAGTGTTTTTTTTATATAGAGGAAAGTGTAGATGGTTACTAGATTTGAGCTAAAAGTATTACAGGTCCAGAGTCTTGTGATCCTCCTCCTACCCAATGAAATCTTTACTGTACGAGCAGTGAGACTATGGATTCTGTTCAGTACGAGCAGGGAAACTATAGATAGTTTACAGTATGAGCAGTGAGACTATGGATTCTGTTCAGTACGAGCAGGGAAACTATAGATAGTTTACAGTATGAGCAGTGAGACTATGGATTCTGTTCAGTACGAGCAGGAAACTATAGATAGTTTACAGTATGAGCAGTGAGACTATGGATTGTATACAGTATGAGCAGTGAGACTATGGATTCTTTTCAGTACGAGCAAGGAGACTATAAATAGTTTACAGTAGGAGCATTGAGACAATGGATTATTTACAGTACGAGCAGTGAGACTATGGATTGTATACAGTACGAGCGGTGAGACTATGGATTCGTTACAGTACAAGCAGTGAGACTGGATTCTTTACATTACAAGCAGTGACACTATGGATTATTTTCAGTACGAGCAGCGAGACTATGCATTCTTTACTGCACAAACAGTGAGACTATGGATTCTTTACTGTACAAACAGTGAGACTATGGATTCTTTACTGTACAAACAGTGAGACTATAGATTGTTTACAGTACGAGCAGTGAGACTATTGGATTATTTACTGTACGAACAGTGAGACTATTGGATTATTTACTGTACGAGCAGTGAGACTATTGGATTATTTACTGTACAAGCAGTAAGACTATGGATTCTTTAAAGTACAAGCAGTAAGACTATGGATTATTTACAGAACGAGCGGTGAGACTATGGATTCTTTAAAGTACAAGCAGTGACACTGGATTCTTTTCAGTACAAGCAGTGAAACTGCATTCTTTACTGCACAAGCAGTGAGACTATGGATTCTTTTCAGTACGAGCAGGGAGACTATAGATTGTTTACAGTATGATCATTGAGACTATGGATTCTTTTCAGTACGAGCAGTGAGACTATGGATTATTTACAGTACGAGCAGTGAGACTATGGATTCGTTACAGTACAAGCAGTGAGACTGGATTCTTTATAGTACGAGCAGTGAGACTATGGATTGTTTACAGTACAATCAGTGAGACTATGGATTCTTTACATTACGAGCAGTGACACTATGGATTCTTTTCAGTACGAGCAGTGAAACTATGGATTGTATACAGTACGAGCGGTGAGACTATGGATTCGTTACAGTACAAGCAGTGAGACTGGATTCTTTACATTACGAGCAGTGACACTATGGATTATTTTCAGTACGAGCAGCGAGACTATGCATTCTTTACTGCACAAACAGTGAGACTATGGATTCTTTACTGTACAAACAGTGAGACTATGGATTCTTTACTGTACAAACAGTGAGACTATAGATTGTTTACAGTACGAGCAGTGAGACTATTGGATTATTTACTGTACGAACAGTGAGACTATTGGATTATTTACTGTACGAGCAGTGAGACTATTGGATTATTTACTGTACAAGCAGTAAGACTATGGATTCTTTAAAGTACAAGCAGTAAGACTATGGATTATTTACAGAACGAGCGGTGAGACTATGGATTCTTTAAAGTACAAGCAGTGACACTGGATTCTTTTCAGTACAAGCAGTGAAACTGCATTCTTTACTGCACAAGCAGTGAGACTATGGATTCTTTTCAGTACGAGCAGGGAGACTATAGATTGTTTACAGTATGAGCATTGAGACTATGGATTCTTTTCAGTACGAGCAGTGAGACTATGGATTATTTACAGTATGAGCAGTGAGACTATGGATTGTATACAGTACGAGCGGTGAGACTATGGATTCGTTACAGTACAAGCAGTGAGACTGGATTCTTTATAGTACGAGCAGTGAGACTATGGATTGTTTACAGTACAAGCAGTGAGACTATGGATTCTTTACATTACGAGCAGTGACACTATGGATTCTTTTCAGTACGAGCAGTGAAACTATGCATTCTTTACTGCACAAACAGTGAGACTATGGATTCTTTACTGTACAAACAGTGAGACAATAGATTATTTACAGTACGTGCAGTGAGACTATTGGATTATTTACTGTACAAGCAGTGAGACTATGGATTCTTTAAAGTACGAGCAGTAAGACTATGGATTATTTACAGTACAAGCGGTGAGACTATGGATTAATTACATTACAAGCAGTGAGACTATGGATTCTTTATAGTACGAGCAGTGAGACTATGGATTGTTTACAGTACGAGCAGTGAGACTATGGATTCTTTAAAGTACGAGCAGTGACACTGGATTATTTTCAATACGAGCAGTGAATCTATGCATTCTTTACTGCACAAGCAGTGAGACTATGGATTCTTTTCAGTACGAGCAGGGAGACTATAGATTGTTTACAGTATGAGCATTGAGACTATGGATTCATTTCAGTACGAGCAGTGAGACTATGGATTATTTACAGTACGAGCAGTGAGACTATGGATTCGTTACAGTACAAGCAGTGAGACTGGATTCTTTATAGTACGAGCAGTGAGACTATGGATTGTTTACAGTACAATCAGTGAGACTATGGATTCTTTACATTACGAGCAGTGACACTATGGATTCTTTTCAGTACGAGCAGTGAAACTATGCATTCTTTACTGCACAAACAGTGAGACTATGGATTCTTTACTGTACAAACAGTGAGACTATAGATTATTTACAGTACGAGCAGTGAGACTATTGGATTATTTACTGTACAAGCAGTGAGACTATGGATTCTTTAAAGTACAAGCAGTAAGACTATGGCATTATTTACAGTACGAGCGGTGAGACTATGGATTCTCTATAGTACGAGCAGTGAGACTATGGATTCTTTAAAGTACGAACAGTGACACTGGATTCTTTTCAGTATGAGCAGTGAAACTATGCATTCTTTACTGCACAAGCAGTGAGACTATGGATTCTTTACAGTACGAACAGTGAGACTATAGATTGTTTACAATATGAGCAGTGAGACTATTGGATTATTTACTGTACGAGCAGTGAGACTATGCATTCTTTAAACTACGAGCAGTGAGACTATGGATTATTTACAGTTTGAACAGTCAGAGTATGGCTTGTATACAGTACAGGCGGTGAGACTATGGTTTTGTTACAGAACGATCAGTGAGACTATGGATTTATGGATTCTTTATTGTACAAGCAGTGAGACTGTGGATTCTATACAGTAGAAGCAGTGAGACTATGGATTGTTTACAGTATGAGCAGTGAGACTTGAATCCTTTACTGTACGAGCAGTGAGACTTTGGATTCTTTAAGTTACGAGCAGTGAGACTATGGATTGTTTACAGTATGAGCAGTCAGAATATTGGAGTCTTTAGTGAAAAAGCAGTGAGACTATTGATTCTTTACAGTACAAGCAATGACACTATGGATTCTTTACAGTATGAATGGTGAGACTATAGATTCTTTACTGTAAGAGCAGTGAGACTATGGATTCTTTACTGTAAGAGCAGTGAGACTATGGATTCTTCAAAGTACAAGCAGTGAGACTGGATTATTTACAGTACGAGCAGTGAGACTATTGGATTGTTTACTGTAACAGCAGTAAGACTATGGATTCTTTACAGTATGAGCAGTTATACTATGCATTCTTTACAGTATGAGCAGTTATACTATGCATTCTTTACAGTATGAGCAGGGAGTATATGGATTATTTACAGTATGAGCGATGAGACTATGGATTCTTTAAAGTGCAAGCAGTGAGACTATGGATTATTTATAGTTCGAGCAGTGAGATTATGGATTCTTCAAAGTGCGAGCAGCAAGACTGTAGATGTCTCTACCACATGATGTTCGATTCCCAAATAAAAGTTCAAGGAGGGCCTGGTTAAGTTTCTTGAAAGGTTGTGGGCACTAGGTTCTGTGATGGGACGTTGATCCAGGGAACTATTCTGATGCCATATGTCTAGTCAATCAGCATATGTCTCTTAGGGAATTTGCATCTGGGTCAACATGTTAGATTACAGTTTTCACATGATGGACTTAAGCCCCTGTCACACTAAGCGAGATCGCTGCTGAGTCACAAGTTTTGTGACGCAGCAGCGATCTCAGCAGAGATCTCGCTATGTGTGACACGTACCAGCGATCAGGCCCCTGCTGTGAGATCGCTGGTCGTGTCAGAAATGCCTGGACCTTTCTTTGGTCGTTGAGATCCCGCTGGGTAGCATGCATCGGTGTGTTTGACACCTTTTACCAACGATCTCGCTAGCGACTCAGCACTGAGACACATAGGAGACACATCATTACACAGGTCGCTATACCTTCTTTCAGCTGCAGATGAAGGAAGGGAGACACAGTCATTACTAGTGGGTAGGCGGAGCCCACATAGGATAAACACACCTCAGATTAAAAAGTGTTGACCGGCCCCTCCAGCTATATAGGGCTCCTCCTACTCCAGCTCTCCAGTCTAAATTTTGAGGTTCACAGAGGATAGTCGCTGCTGGAAGCAGCTCCTCAGAAGACTTTTTTATTTTAGTCGGACAGAGGTCGGACAGAAGTGGTCTAGAGGTCTCAGGAGTCTCAGCGCTGCTGGACTCCCACCTCTCCCTTGGCGGATCTGTATTACCCTATAAGGTGGTCCCTGCAGAACCCTGCCGGCCCTGGGGGATGAGGATTGCTTCCCTGGCGGGGACGCAAACCGCGCTTCTGGGGTCACTGCGTTCCCTGCCCTGGGGGGAAGCTACGGGCAGCGCCACAAATCTCTGAGGGGTCCCTGTGGCGCTCAGCTGGGTGAGTACTCCACATGTTAATGTGTTTGAGTGCTTCAGCGACCGCTGCGGCAGCCGCTGCTACATGTATTCATGTGTGGTGATTGTGTACTTTTGTCCTCAGGTGGATGCCTGCATGACATGGGAGCGGAGAGCGGAGTGAGTCGCGCGCTTTTTTTGAAACGGCGGGGGGCGTGGCTTCGCGCTCTCCCATTTTTTCACGGGCAGGAAGCGCTCTGAGCGCGCGCCTTGTCCTGCCCTTTTTCTTCCGGTTTAGATCTCTCTAGCGCGGCGGCCATTACTGACGGCCTCCTCGGGCTCTTCACTCTCCGCTCTCCCCGACCGACCGAAAGGAGACACTACACCACGGCCAGCTGGGTGAGTCGCCTCTACCTGTCAGGGCAGAAGTTTGACCCCCTCAGCGCAGGACAAGGTATTGTCACACAGAACGCTCCCGCTGCGATCACAATAGCGACGCATAGTTTTGCGATCGTTTTTCTTTTGTGATCATTTTTTATGTCACTAAGTAGCTTCCACGGTGGGCGATCTCATTGACGACGCATAAGTGGTTAGCGATCTCTTTAGCGACTTTGGTATTGCGATATACAATTCAGCGCAATATGTTAGCGATCTCGTTGGCGTTCTTGTTTAATGTGGCATACTTTTGAACACTGTCCTGCAGCTGTTACCTCATAAGAGGCACCTGCGGCTCGCACACCCTTTTCATTAAACAAGGGTTGTGGAGAGTCTGCAACATTAACCCTTTCTTTGGTGGTTATGTGTGGCCCAGCTATGTAAGGCACACATAATCCAGGAGAATGCACAGGAAGGTAACCGCAAAAGCTTGATATCCATTCACGTCACTCACACTTTCAGACACACCCACTAGGGGTATAAGAGGGAGTGACACGTAGCAGTCAGTGTTCAGTCTAGTTCAAGCCTTGGGAGACTCAGGAGTGAGTCATCCCCCAGATAGTTTCCTGTCTCAGGACAGTTGAGATCATTGAGAGTTCAGTCTGGACTTGGAAGATACTGAGAGCTGTTCAGTGAGCTCTGGAGAAAGCTGACATTTCCATCAAAGCTACAAGTGCTTATGTTAAGAGCGAGAGCAGGGCGAAGGGCGCAGTGGAGAAGATTGATGCTAGTGCACCAGGTACCAGATTACCTGCACTAATTCACCGGACACCGGGGTCCGAAGCGTTGCTAGCGCTTCACGCCTAGTAACAAGATAACCGGAGGCTTTCTGGACTACAGGTCGCAGAAGGTAGCCCTAAGCGCTGATACGTAACCGGAGTCAGGGAGAACGGGGACTTTGAGTCAAGTGCACGACAAAAGTAAGGACTTAGTTCTCTCAACATCTGATAGTCAGAGACATAGAAGGCTCCACCACAATGTCGGCCGGGCGTTGCAGCTATTGAGTAAGCTGGAGATTGTAGAGTTAACTTCGCTTCATGCAAGTTTGGACTCACATACATATGAAGTAAAGGAGGCCTCTAACCTGCTCAGCGGTTATCCCAAATGTGCATTCTCCACCCCGACCAGCTTCCCGGGACCTGCCTGAAACACCTACAAGTAAAGGTATGAAAAGAAGCTGCATTGTGTGTGATTGAATTCTTAACTACACCCTGCATCATCACCATAGACTTCCAGGGACCCGTCTCACCTGTGGGAGACTTACCACCCAGCTGCCCCATAACATCCCCTGTGAAGATCCTTATAGCAGCGCTGGTCCAATTGATCAGACACCGCAGGTGGCGTCACGAACTATTCTAATCTACTATTCCCCTGTAAATATCCCCCATTGCATGACCGCCAGGGCCACGGACCGAGCTCTGCTGCCAGTGACAACTCCCATAGACTTCCATGGGCTCGTGCCGAGTACCCCATAACCCTGGTACCACCAATGTGGTGCGCGTCATCTTACCCTTTTTTGGGAGACAGCTGGGGTAGCTCTCTATTTAAGAAGCTTAACCCTTCAGCGTTCATTTTTTGCCTTTGAAATCCACACTGTTCTGGTGCTGAAGGTTTTACCTGCCATATACTGTGTGAGGGCATGTCGGATCAGGGTCCAGGAGCGGACCGTCTCCCAGATCCGCTACAGGATCAGCCTCGCGTATCTGACACGCAGACCTCGACGGCGTCAAGCGCAGCGGTCGGAGGTTACAGTGACGCCAAAATGGATGCCCTCGCCCGTTCTATTGATGGCCTGTCTGACCTTCTAGGTTATTGGGTGTCAGCTAGATCCTCTCATGGCAGGAAGCGACACAGGCCGGTGCCATCTTTCTCGCATAGCGACTCAGAGATTTCTGATATGGAGGGTTCCCCTCCAAGCTCAGATGGTGAGATATCCGATTCGGATAAAGAGGAGGATCGGCAGGGTCAATCTGCCTCTCTTTTGAGCCGTACAGAGGCTTTTATAGGAGCCATGAGGGAGGCGTTACAGTTACCAGAGGAGGTAACTAGACGCCCTGGTAAGTCGGTCCGGATGTTTCAGGAGCCGCATAGGTCGCTATCAGCCTTACCATCTCTGGATGAGCTGAATGAGGCAGTGGAGAAGGAACGCCTGTGTCCAGATAAACGTTTTCAGGGGACACGGTTTTTCGAGACGCTGTATCCGTGTACTACGGAGTTGATTACTAATTGGATTCCTTCTCCTGAAGTGGATGTCCCTTTATCCCAGCTTAGCAAATCCTCATTACTTCCTCTTAAAGGGAAGGCGAGTCTGCAGGATCCGCTGGACAGAAAAACGGAGATGGCGGCGAAATCCATCTACGAGGCCGCGGGTCATGGATTCAGAGCTGTGCTAGGATCGATGTGTGCTTGTAAAGCCTCCTTAAGCTGGTTAGACCATCTACGGACGGCGTGGCAAGATGGATCCCCACTATCCGAGGTAGAGGGGCTTTTCAAGTCATTGGAGAATGCAGCTCGAGCTGTCCAGAGCACAATCCTCGGCGATCACAGTCAGGAGAGCTCTGTGGCTTAGACAGTGGACCGGAGACGCGGTTTCCAAGCAAGGTTTGCTTTCTTTAGCTTACAAAGGTGGTCAGCTATTTGGATCTGGCCTCACGGAGCTGATTGCCAAAGCAAAGGCAAAAGAAACGGCTTTGCCGCAACGAAGAGCTGTGGCTTCTGCGTCTGGCAGGCCTAGTGCCGGTGGTAGTCGGCGGTCCTTTCGGTCCAGGGGACGGTTTGGTCAGCCCTCTTGGGGATCGGGTCGTCCCTCTTTTTCGGGAAAAAAGAGCGCTCAGAAATCTCGCACTCCCTGGAAACAGAGCTTCCGCCAAGACAAGCGGGAAGCTGACAAAAAGCCCGCTAAAGCGGACTGACGCCAGGGTCTCACTCGAGGGCTCTCGAGTGGGAGGTCGCCTGCTCCAATTCAAGCCGACTTGGGCTTCCCGCGTGTCGGACACCTGGGTGACGCGGGTCGTGTCGGCAGGCTACTTCATAGAGTTTCTTTCTCGACCCCCAGACAGTTTTTGCCTATCCCGCATTCCGTCAGAGCCCGGGCTAATTGCCGCTCTACTACGGGAGGTCGATTCCCTTCTACAGAAGGGTGTGGTGGTACCAGTTCCACCGGAGGACCAAGGAAGAGGTTTTTATTCCAACCTCTTTGTAGTCCCCAAAAAGGAGGACAAATTTCGTCCCATTCTGGATCTCAAAAGATTAAATCGGCATGTCCGCACCCAGAAATTCCGCATGGAATCACTTCGCTCCGTTGTGGCGGCCTTGTCACAGAACGATTTTCTGGTGTCAATCGACATTCGCGACGCTTATTTGCATGTCCCCATCGGAAGGGCCCACCAGCGCTTCCTGCGTTTTGCCATAGGTCAGGACCATTACCAGTTTGTGGCCCTGCCATTCGGTCTGGCCTCAGCACCCAGAGTTTTTACAAAAATTCTGGCTCCTCTCATGGCGATTCTGCGAAGACAGGGGATTAAGATTCTTCCCTATCTGGACGACATTTTGATTGTGGCGTCCTCAAAGGAGGAGGAGGTGACGGCTCGCGATTTATCCCTTCAGCTCCTGGAGGACTTCGGGTGTCTGATCAATTGGGAGAAGTCATCCCTGGAACCGTCGCAGTCAATCCTGTTTTTGGGAATGCAGTTCGACACAGTACGAGCAGTGGCGTCTCTGCCCTCAGACAAGCAAGCGAGTCTTCCTCACCATGTGCAGGGTATGAAGTCTGCGACAGCAATGTCCCTTCGAAGGTGTATGCGCCTTCTGGGTTTGATGGTGGCGTCAATGGAAGCAATTCCGTTTGCCCAATTTCATTCCAGGGCTCTCCAAATGCTCATCTTGAACCGTTGGGATCGATCACGGTTTTCACTGGATTGCAGTGTCATCATCTCCCACAGGGTGAGAGAGTCGCTAGAATGGTGGTTACGTCCGGAAGCGTTATCCCTGGGGAAGTCTTTCCTTCCTCCAAGGTGGTCGATCATAACCACCGATGCCAGCCTGACGGGCTGGGGGGGCGTCTGGAATGGTCTTTGGATTCAGGGGTATGGTCATTGGAAGAGTCTGTCCTGCCGATCAACATCCTGGAATTGAGGGAAATTTTCCTTTGCCTCCAACACTGGACGGTCCCTTTAAGCGGTCTACCAGTCCGAGTGCAGACAGACAACGCGACGGCGGTCGCGTATATCAACCATCAAGGTGGAACGAGGAGCTTCAGGCTCATGATGGAAGTGTCTCGAATCCTGGTATGGGCCGAGGCCAGGGTGCCAGCCATCTCTGCGATTCACATTCCAGGAGTTCAGAATATCACAGCGGACTTCCTGAGTCGCAAAAAGATGGATTCCGGAGAATGGAGTCTTCATCCGGAAATTTTTGCGCTGCTGTGCTCCCGTTGGGGAACTTCCCAAGTGGATGTGATGGCATCCAGGCTCAATGCCAAGTTACCGACATTCATGTCCAGGTACAAGGACTCGAAGGCTGTGGCGGTGGATGCTCTGGTGGCTCCTTGGGACCATTTCGAGCTAATTTATGTGTTCCCGCCGATATCCTTACTTCCTCTGGTTTTACGTCAGATCAGACTGGAGAGAGTCCCGGCTATATTGATAGCCCGAGATTGGCCAAGGAGGACGTGGTTCTCGACGCTGGTGTCGCTTCTGGCAGCGCCTCCACTTCCACTCCCTCTTCGCCCGGACCTGTTAACCCAAGGGCCCGTTCATCACCCGGACCTGAAGTCTCTGCGTTTGACGGCGTGGCTCTTGAGACCGAAATCTTGACCTGTCAAGGTTTTTCAGCCGAAGTCATTGCCACTCTGCGAGCTGCCAGAGGTCCGGCTACCACTAGAATTTATCATAAGACTTGGGAAGTCTTCTTTTCGTGGTGTTCGGGTTCTTCTAGGAACCCGAGGAGTTTTTCCATTCCCAATTTGTTGGCCGTTTTGCAATACGGGCTGGACAGGGGTTTGGCAGTTAGCACTTTGAAGGGGCAAGTTTCTCCTCTGTCCTTGCTATTTCGGAAGGCTATCGCTTCGCATAGGGACGTACGTTCCTTTTTTCACGGAGTAACTCGTCAGTTTCCGCCGCGGAAGGCGCCTGTGTCGCCCTGGCGGCTCAATCTTGTCTTGGAGGCTCTTCAACATGGGCCTTTTGAGCCTATGGACTCTGTTAGCCTTTCTTTGCTTTCTTGGAAAGTTGCCTTCTTAGTGGCGGTCACTTCTTTGAGAAGGGTTTCTGAGTTGGCGGCTCTCTCTTGCTCGCGTCCTTTTCTGGAGTTTCTCCCAGATCGCGTAGTGCTTCGCACACGTGGCGACTTTCTACCTAAAGTAGTATCGCAGTTTCATGTTAACCAGGATATTGTGTTGCCCTCGCTCTGTCCGGAGCCAAGGAATGCGAAAGAACGAGCCTTGCACACATTGGATTTGGTGCGGGCTTTAAAGTTCTATTTGTCCATTACTCAAAATTTTCGGAAGTCGGATTCTCTGTTTGTGATTCCAGCAGGTCGTCAACGTGGGCAACGAGCTTCCAAGGATTCTATAGCTCGTTGGATTCGGTCGGCCATTTTAGAGGCTTACCGACTTAAGGGCGAACCCTGCCCGATTAAGATTCGAGCTCACTCCACAAGGGCTGTGGGTTCATCGTGGGCTTTCCATCAAGGAGCCTCGGCAGCTCAGCTCTGCCGGGCGGCGACCTGGCGTTCCGTCCACACATTTACGAAATTTTATAAGGTGGATGTTAGTGCTTCCGCTGATGCGGCCTTAGGACTAAGGGTCCTGCAGGCGGCTGTAGTTTAAAAGTTCTTGTGAACTTATAGTTAGCGCTATTTGCGCATTTATCTAGGTTGTTGGGTATCTGCCTCTTTTGGTTTTTAGCCCACCCTTATTTTTGGACTGCTTTGGGACGTCCCACTAGTAATGACTGTGTCTCCCTTCCTTCATCTGCAGCTGAAACACGGATTTTGGTAAGAACTTACCTGTAAAATCCTTTTCAGCGAAGAAGGAAGGGAGACACAGCTCCCTCCCATGGCAGAAGTGTGTTGTTGTGTTTTCAGATGCAGCGTGACCCTTCTCTGATAGCGATTATCTGGGCTGAGGTCGGCGCGCTAAGGCTCTGTTCCAGCATTGCCAGCTCATCACAGTGGTCAGGTTCAGTGAGTAGTACCTGGACTGTGTGGTTGTTTCGGCTATATGCATAACCTGTCTTCTTGTTTTTTCTCTGAAGTCCTTCAGAAGGGGTTATGTTGCTACCCTGGTGATATTTGCTCTTCCTTAAGCTTGGGTACGACTGGAGAGCTGGAGTAGGAGGAGCCCTATATAGCTGGAGGGGCCGGTCAACACTTTTTAATCTGAGGTGTGTTTATCCTATGTGGGCTCCGCCTACCCACTAGTAATGACTGTGTCTCCCTTCCTTCTTCGCTGAAAAGGATTTTACAGGTAAGTTCTTACCAAAATCCGTGTTTCAAACTATGACATCTCTGAATTCGTCAAATCCATTGTTCTGTTTCATACTAGCATCAGACCAAGGAAATTGTTAGAGTGTCTGTTCCGTCACTTTCCGGACACCGATGGCGCTAGACGTCCCTATAGACTTAGAATGGGACTCATAGGGTTATGTTATGGCATCTCTGATTTTACTGGGAAAAACAGCCCAGCTAGCTGGTCCTAAACAAGAGCTGTTTTCTATAAACATCTGCTCCATTTGTATCAGTTTTGATAAATCTTCGCCAAAACTCCGTATCTCTGCTTCTTTCTAGTGGAAAACAAAGGTATAAGGCAGTCGCTTACGGTGGACTTGACATGTCGACTTGTTGCAATTTTGCTGCAGATTCCTCCCTATGCATCATACAAGTAAACCATTATTCCACTTTGCTGTCACATCCCTCAAATTCCGGATGCAAAATCTGCAGCAAACCTGCCACATGTGAGCTTTTTTACGTATTTATACTTAATGTGTTGCTTTATTAACGCCTTCACAGCTGAAGTTCCTTGACTTGTAACTTGGATATATATGGTTGTTAGCTATGACAAAATGTAGATGTAGATATTTGATTTTTCCAAGCTAGTTGGCCCAGAAATCAGTATGCCACCCCCCAGTAGCCACGGGTTAAAGAGCATATATGTATTTACATTCCCCATTGCTCTTTCAAGCTCCCATTTCCTTCCAGGGCCTTGCTGAAAGGTCATGTTCTCTATAAAAATAACCTCTCTGTTTCGCTCCCTTCCCTTCACCCATCCTGTGCTCTGCCTCTGACACCGCATCGGAGGGAGCTGGCGCAGCGGAATGGGTGTTAGGCGACAGGAGCAGAATTCTGGCCCTAGGGCGAGCAACGGGGGAGGCAGGAGCGAGGCAGAGAGAGGAAGGATGTCATAGACAATAACCATCACCGCGACATCCAAGGCTCGCCGTCCCAGGCCGCCCTCGTGTTGGTTTAAAGACACAAACTCCAGTGTCCTTGCTATATGTACAATCCTTCCCATATCATGGCGGCTGGGTCAACGGAGAAGAAACCTGCAGCATCAAAAAGGCAGCTGAGACTTTCCTCCAAGATGATGTCTGATGGCGGTATGATATGATTTCAAGGGAAAGAGAAAACTGTATTGAAGAAAAATTATTGCTTCTAGTTCTACGTTTGATAATCACCAAAGTAGATGACGTGAAAAATCTGGAGTATCGGAAGTAAGGTTCCACCATGGCTAGACGTAGGGGAAGGCAATATGGGCAGTTGCCTATGGACCTGCACAATCTGAGGGCAGCCCTTGAATAAAATACCAACGGCCGATTTCACACCGGTATCTTCCTTTCTTAAATTCTTAAGATTTTTGCCATTAATTGAACACCAGGTATAGGTCTTCAAGGCTAGGAGCAATTTAAAGGGCTGAGTGTTCGTGGGAGCAAAGATGTTACTGTAGTACTGTATATGGGACAGGGTATGTGGCACAAAAAACAAAGCGACGCCAAAGTCTATGCATTAACGGCGCCATAAGCACAAAACACGGCGCCAACAGAGTGTCCCATACACAGAGTGTTAGCAATAATAATAATAATAATCTTTATTTATATAGCGCCAACATATTTCGCAGCGCTTTACAGTTTAACAGTTTCAAAACACAAGTCATAAGTAACAACGTTAACAATACAATAATTAAAGCAAAATAAGACGACCCTGCTCGTGAGAGCTTACAATCTACAATGAGGTGGGGGAGATACAAAGTACAGGTGTGTATATACAATGGTGCATTTACAATGATGGTCCAGCCATCTTGAGGGAGTGAGGATGGAGATAGTGAATGGGCTACACACACACACTTACACATAGAATGACTTTGATTAGTGAATGTGATAGGCCGCTCTGAACAAATGTGTTTTGAGGGAGCGCCTGAAACCATGCAAATTGTGGATAGTCCTAATTTCCTGGGGTAGAGCATTCCAGAAGATTGGCGCAGCGCAGGAGAAGTCTTGGAGTCGGAGTAGGAGGTACGGATTAGTGCAGAGGTTAGTCGAAAGTCGTTTGCAGAGCGCAGCAGTCGGTTAGGCCGATAGATAGAAATGAGGGAGGAGATGTAGGGGGGTGCTGCACTGTGGAGAGCTTTGTGGATGAGAACCAGTACTTTGAATTGGATCCTATAATGAATGGGCAGCCAGTGTAAGGACTGGAGAAGAGCGACGTGTCCGAGTACCGATTAGCCAGATGGATGACCCTGGCTGCTGCATTAAGGATGGACTAGAGAGGGGATAGTCGAGTAATGGGGAGGCCAAGTAATAGAGCGTTGCAGTAGTCCAGGCGGGAGTGGATCAATGCTACAGTGAGGGTTTTTGTTGTTTCCATGGTGAGAAAAGGGCGGATTCTAGAGATGTTCTTTAGGTGTAGGCGGCAAGAGCGGGCAAGAGATTGTATATGGGAGGTGAAGGAGAGATTGGTGTCAAACATAACACCCAGACAGCGAGCCTGCGGCTGGGGTGTTATTATGGTGCCGCCCACGGAGAGGGAAATGTCAAATTTAGGGAGGTTAGTAGACGGCGGGAGCAGAAGAAGTTCAGTTTTGGAGAGGTTAAGTTTCAGATAGCAGAGCGGACATGATGTTGGAGACTGCGGACAGACAGTCGGTGGCGTTTTGTAGTACAGCGGGGGTAAGGTCGGGGGATGACGTGTATAGTTGTGTGTCATCAGCATAAAGATGGTACTGAAAGCCAAATCTGCTGATGGTCTGTCCAATTGGGGCCGTGTAGAGAGAGAAGAGAAGGGGGCCAAGGACTGAGCCCTGGGGTACACCGATAGTGAGAGGAAGAAGATGACCACAGAATAAACACTGTAAGCAGTGTCAGCAGTGGGTTCCTTATTAAATAATGTCCGCAGTGCCCCCAATATAGTATAAGCAAACTATATACCCAAGCAATGCTCACAGTGTTCCCTCTTATAAGGACTGCCAGTAGAGTGCCAGCTATTGATGTCAGCACAGTGCTCACAATAAACTGTACTAACAGTATGAGTAAAGTGTCTCTGTCATGACTCAGCTGTCGGGTGACCCGGGACCAGGCGCTCCTTCCATGTCCCTACCACTAGGGGGTGCCCTAGCTCGCTCTATTCCCCTGGATACTTCTGAAGGTCACCCTTGCCTTATCTCCTGAATTAGCCCTCCATCTGTTAACTTCCCCCACCCAGGGAAGAGGGGTGCTACTGTGCACCGCAGTACACTAACCCAATGAACAAAGCAACACAAACAAGGGTAAACTGAAAATACCAAGCATACAAATATTCACTCACAAATAACAGAGGAATGCACTGGGGAGTGGAGGACGGGGGGGAACCAAAGTAAGAGGAGGGAAGGGAATTATCACACTTACAAACCATGCAACAGTCACAGATAACTCCTCCAAAACTCCTCATATAAACACCTCTACACCCAGCCATGCAGCAAATGCTAGCTCTGAGATGGGTTTGAATCAGGACCCAGATTATAAAGAGGATGGCAGTGGCTAACCGAGCTCAGCTGAGAGCTCATACTCACAGTTTCCAACATGGCCGATTAACCAAAAGAAATAAACACCATTTAAAAAGAAGGAGAAGTGCTTCTTTTCAGCGCAGGAGTAGGAGCAATGAGATACTGCGGTCTTCTGGCTCTTCTCTGTTGCGGTAAAGCCCTTGACAGTCTCTTAATGAGGAATAGTACTAGCAATGTGCCCCATATACAAACTACCAAAAGAGCACCCCATATGCAAGTAATGTGCCCCATAATCACACAGACAGCAGTGTTCCCGATACACAGTGCCAAAAGAATGCATCGTAAGAAACAGTGCTAACAATCAGCCTAATAGCCACACTATCATCAGAATGCTCCTTATAACACATGCCATTAGAGTGCTTCTGACAACAAATTCCAGCAGATTACTTCTCATAATCAATGCCACTGGAGTGGTCATTTCCTAAAATGCTCCTCACAATCAATGCCAGTGGAGTGGTAATTTCCTAGAATGCGCCTCATAATCAATGCCAGTAAAGTGCTTCTCATAACCAATTGCAGAAAAGCTCACCTATAGATAATGCCATTAGAGTGCTCCTCATCTCCAATGACAGAAGAATGCTCCTTCTAACTAGTGAAAACAGTGTTACTCCTACCAGTGCCAGTAAGGTGTTCCTAATTATCAATGGCAGATGAGCACTCCTTATAATTATTAATGCCAGTAGAGTGCTCCTCATAACCGATGCCAGAAGAGTTCACCTAGTAGAGCACTCCTCATAAATGCCATAAGAATGCTCCTCATAGTCAATGCCAACAGAGTGCTCCACGTTTCCTATGCCAGTAGAGTGCTTCTCACTATCAATTACAGCAGAATGTTTCTCATAATCAATGTCACTAGAGTACTCTTCATAACCAATACCAGTAGAGTTGCTCATAATCAATGCTAGCAGAGAGCTCCCCATAACCAATTCCAGTATAGTGCTCCTCATAACCAATTCAGATGAGCCCACCTCATAGCTATTAGAGTGCTCCTCATAGCTTTTGCCAGTAGTGTGCTCATTTCCAATGCCAGTAGAATTCTCTTTACAACTAATGTAAGCAGAGTGCTCCTCCTAACCGTGGC
>JARQOD010000003.1:441251845-441411692 GCA_033576555.1 Oophaga sylvatica | reverse complement strand
CAGATGGAAATTATTGGCAATTAGCAAGACACTCAATAAAGGTGTGGTTCTGCAGGTGGGGACCACAGACCACATCTCAGTACCAATGCTTTGACTGATGTTTTGGTCACTTTTGAAAGTTGGTTGTGCTTTTACACTTGTGGTAGCATGAGACGGACTCTACAACCCACACAAGTGGCTCAGGTAGTGCAGCTCATCCAGGATGCGAGCTGTGGCAAGGTTTGCTGTGTCTGTCAGCGTAGTGTCCAGAAGTGCTACCAGGAGACATGGAGGGGCCGTAGGAGGGCAACAACCCAGCAGCAGGACCGCTACCTCCGCCTTTGTGCAAGGAGGAAAAGGAGCACTGCCAGAGCCCTGCAAAATGACCTCCAGCAGGCCACAAATGTGCATGTGTCTGCACAAACGGTTAGAAACCGACTCCATGAGGATGGTCTTAGGATTTCAGGATTAGAGTCACCTTGATTTTAATTATGTTTTATTGCACTTTTTGTATAAACCAATAAAATTTGATACAATTGCACTTTATATTATTGGTGTAGTGTGCGTTACTACGGTAGTTCTTTTCTCCCCAATGCAGCTCATCCAGGATGGCACATCAATGCGAGCTGTGGCAAGGTTTGCTGTGTCTGTCAGCGTAGTGTCCAGAGGCGCTACCAGGAGACATGGAGGGGGCCGTAGGAGGGCAACAACCCAGCAGCAGGACCGCTACCACCGCCTTTGTGCAAGGAGGAAAAGGAGCACTGCCAGAGCCCTGCAAAATGACCTCCAGCAGGCTACAAATGTGCATGTGTCTGCACAAACGGTTAGAAACCGACTCCATGAGGATGGTCTTAGTGCCCGACGTCCACAGATGGGGGTTGTGCTCACAGCCCGACACGGTGCAGGAGGCTTGGCATTTGCCACAGAACACCAGGATTGGCAAATTCACCACTGGCGCCCTGTGCTCTTCACAGATGAAAGCATGTTCACACTGAGCATGTGACAGAGTCTGGAGACGCTGTGGAGAGCAATCTGCTGCCTGCAACATCCTTGACAGCATGACTGGTTTGGCAGTGGGTTAGTAATGGTGTGGGGTGGCATTTCTTTGGAGGGCCGCACAGCCCTCCATGTGCTCGCCAGAGGTAGCCTGACTGCCATTAGGTACCGAGATGAGATCCTCAGACCCCTTGTGAGACCATATGCTGGTGCGGTTGGCCCTGGGTTCCTCCTAATGCAGGACAATGCCAGACTTCATTTGGCTGGAGTGTGTCAACATTTCCTGCAAGATGAAGGCATTGAAGCTATGGACTGGCCCGCTCGTTCCCCAGACCTGAATCCGATTGAGCAGATTTGGGACATCATGTCTCGCTCCATCCACCAACGTCACGTTGCACCACGGACTGTTCAGTAGTTGGCGGATGCTTTAGTCCAGGGTTCCCCAACTCCAGTCCTCAAGGCCCAGCAACAGGTCATGTTTTCAGGATTTCCTTTGTTTTGCACAGGTGATGCAATTATCACATGGGCAATACTAAGGAAATCCTGAAAACATGACCTGTTGGTGGGCCTTGAGTTGGGGAACCCTGCTTTAGTCCATATTTGGGAGATCCCTCAGGAGACCATCCGCCGCCTCGTCAGGAGCATGCCCAGGCGTTGTAGGGAGGTCATACAGGCACAGGGAGGTCAGACAGGCATGTGGAGGCCACACACTACTCAGCATCATTTTTACTTGTTTTAAGGACATAACATTCCACTTTAGTTTTGTGGGTGACTACAAATTAAATTATAAAATTTGATTTCCATTGATTTTTGTGTGATTTTGTTGTCAGCACATTCAACTTTGTACAGAACAAGGTATGCAATGAGAGTATTTCATTCATTCAGATCTAGGAGGTGTTATTTGAGTGTTCCCTTTATTTTTTGGATATACGGTATATATATTTTACCAATTCATGAGCCGTGTTCTGTAAAATCACAGTGACAGGTTAGTATAGAAAAGACAGAACAGATATATACACATAGAAATATAGATGTTAGTGACACACACAAGTATATGTATTTATATCACATAGATACAAGAAAAGCCGGCAATTCATCTGCCGTGTACTGTAAAATCACTGCAGGAGCCGACAGAAGAGATGGATTGCAAACAGTAAATACAAAATAGAACAGGTAGATATATAGATGTCTGTCACAAATACAATTAGTACAGTGTGTGCAGCTTACTGCACATGTATTTAATAAACGATTTTTCGGAAAAAAACGTGTGGGCTCCAGCGCAATTTTTGTAACCAGCAGAGGGAAAGCCGATGGCTGGGGTCAAATGTTTGGGAAGGGGGTAATACTCATGGAGCTTCCCAGGTTATTAATATCAGCTCATATCTGTATACTTAGCCTTTACTGGCTATTAAAATGGGGGACCAAAAAAAGACGTGGGGTCTCCCAATAATTAATAACCAGCAAAGGCTAGGCAGACAACTGGAGGCTGATATTAATAGCCTAGGAAGGGGCCATGGACACTGCCTCCCCAGGCTAAAAACATCACCTCTCAGTCGCCCCAGAAAAGGCACATCTCTAAGATACGCCAATTCTGGCACTTAGCCTAGCTCTTCCCGCTTGGCCTGTACCGATGGCAAGTGGGGTGGTTGATGCCACCTTTGTATTGTCAGGTGACATCATGCCCTGAGGTTAGTTATAGAGAGGAATCAATAAGATGCCCCCATTACTAACCCCATAATCACATTGTAAGAAAACACAGACACCCAGAAAAAAGTCCTTTAATCAAAAGAATGACACAGACTCCTTTAATATTCTTAATTAAACCATACTTATGACTTTGCCTATTCCCCCAATGCCTTAGTCATCTGCAAAAGAGTTAAAAAAAAAAGACAAACAATATTCCTCACCTTTCCGCAGAGATGCTTTTAATCCATTTGTCCCACGAAGGGTCCAGCTCTGCTACATCTAGATGGCAGGCTGCATGATGCGACCATGCAGCCTGTCATCCAGTAGACACTGAGCACCGTGTGCTCAGCGTCTACCTGTGAACTGCAATTCCCTGTCTGAGGGCACCATGAGTGTGAGAAAGTTCTCCTGCTTGCGATGCAGTCTGACAGGTCCTGCGAGTTCACAGCCAATGAACTCACTTCACCTTTTTGATGTCAATGCGAGCGCCGTGGGAAGATTTCCCACTTCGCTCGTGTCAATTTCACATAGGTGAAGTGAGTTCCTTGGTTGTGTCTACTGAAAGACAGGCTGTATGGACACATCATGCATCCACGCAGCTTGCCATCTAGATGTAGCAGAGCTAGACCCGTCGTGGGACAAACGAATTAAAAGCATCTGTGTAGAAAGGTGAGGAATATTGTTCTTTTTTTTTTAACCTCTTTTGCAAATGATGAGGGCATTGGTCGTGAACTCGAAGGACCCCAAACACTCTTGATGTGTTAGGGCCCTGCCTCGTAGACCACAGATGATACGGTAGTGACACAATTCTAGGTGGGAGATCAGAGCGACAATTGCACTCTGTCGCCCTCAAAAGCTGTGTCTGAAAAGAAAAAGGGAAATCATTAATAAAAAAAACAAAACCTAAGGCAGAAACTGGCCTGGGCGGTCCAGATCCTTGCCAGCCTCCTGACACTAATCTAAAACAGATCAGCTTCATGCCAGTTGGTGGTGTACCATCCTCTACTCGGGGGGGGGGGAACCTACTCTTTTTTTTGCATAGCATAAGCAGCAAACACCCATGTTTTTTCGTGTGCCCCAATGAAGCATTACACCCCCACACACCAACCAGAGGGCCACACAGCATAACCCCCCAATCATAAACCTCCAGCTCACACTAATCAGTGGACCCAACAGTATAAACCCAACAAAGCACTCACGACGCCCCCCTCCCTCGAGTGTAAATCCCCCCCCAAGGGTGAATCCCCATCATATGCCCCCTCCCCCAAGCATAAATTTAAGACGCCCCCCCATCCGTCCCCAAGCATAAACCCCCCCATCAGATGTCCACCCACCCAAGCATTACTCCCATTGGACGCCACCCACCCAGCTCCCCAAGCATAAACCCCCAGCATAAATCCTCATCGGACATCCACTTCCTCCCCTCACATAAACCCTCATAGGACATCCATTTCCCCCCCCCAGCATAAACCCTCATCGGACATCCACTCCCCCCCCCCAGCATAAACCCTCATCGGACATCCACTCCCTCCTAGCATAAACCCTCATCGGACATCCACTCCCCCCCCAGCATAAACCCTCATCGGACATCCACTCCCCCCCCAGCATAAACCCTCATCGGACATCCACTCCCCCCCAGCATAAACCCTCATCGGACATCCACTCCCCCCCAGCATAAACCCTCATCGGACATCCACTCCCCCCCCAGCATAAACCCTCATCGGACATCCACTCCCCCCCCAGCATAAACCCTCATCGGACATCCACTCCCCCCCAGGATAAACCCTCATCGGACATCCACTCCCCCCAGCATAAACCCTCATCGGACATCCACTCCCCCCAGCATAAACCCCCATCGGACGTCCACTCGCCCTCAGCATAAACCCTCATCGGACATCCACTCTCCCCAGCATAAACCCTCATCGGACATCCACTCCCCCCCAGCATAAACCCTCATCGGACATCTACTCCCCCCCAGCATAAACCCTCATCGGATATCCACTCCCCCCAGCATAAACCCTCATCGGTGTCACGCTGTATAGCAGATATATATATGTGATGACAATAATCTATATCAAAAGGGCAACATACTATATAACATGCGCATAGCTATATGATAACATAGATTTACCTGACAGAAAGTCCAGTGGGTCAAAACGGAATCCGTTATACGCTGTCTCCGGCTAGAGGGTGACCGGGTCTAAGCTGACCCTAAACTGGGGTCCTAACTAATCCCTCAACCTGGAGGTACTGTTAAAGGTACAGAGGTCCAGGCCACCAGCGTAAACCCTGTCTCCTATCAATCCCTGCCAACTGTATTCTAGTCCTAAGAAGGACCCTGAATACCACCAAAGGGAATGAACAGGTAACGGTTAATGAACAGAAAGACATACAAGAAAGACAAGAAATAAAGTCTTACATACAACACTCACACACAGTAGGAACACCTAAGGTCTCAGAGATAAACTATAAGCTGTAAGAGTAAAAACAACTAAGGAGCTCTTAGCTTAAGTATTCTCAGAACCGCTCCAGTCTGCTAAACTATATGAATGCTTTCACCGGCATCAAACACCCAGACTGGCAGGAATATAAAGGAAACTAATTAGAACATAATCCAAAGCAGCCGGGCGAGGCTGGACCTAGTCTTAGCAAAGAGCTAGGTAAAATTAACTCTCTCATTACCAAACACAAAGAAACAGCAGCTCAGCTGTGAGAAGTCAGAATGTGCAATCGCGACGATCTTCGTGGCGATGCACCCATGACAGTACCCCCCCTTCTACGAGGGGCCTCCGGACCCTCATGACCAGGTCTGTCCGGGTAAATTGTGTGAAAGGTCCGAACCAATCGATCTGCGTTATCATCAGACGCAGGGACCCACGTCCTCTCCTCAGGACCATACCCCCTCCAATGAACTTCCACGTTATCATTGACTACCACTGAAGGAGGAGGTAGAGGTGACGGTATGACTGGTGCCACATACTTTTTAAGTAATGACTTGTGAAACACATTATGAATTTTAAACGTAGGAGGGAGGTCCAGACGAAATGCCACAGGATTAATTATGGAACTGATCCTGTATGGCCCGATGAATCTGGGACCCAACCTCCAGGAGGGAACTTTAAGTTTTATATTCCTGGTAGACAACCACACCAGATCGTTCACCCTCAGATCTAGACCAGAAACTCTCCTATCAGCCATCCGTTTGTAAGGGTTCTCCGTAACCTTCAGTCTTAAGCGATCTGGAACTATCAGTCTCCCTGGAAGTCCCACAGGGGCGTCCCCCTGAGCCCCCAATACCTCCCCCTCAAGCTCAGAGCATACAGCTGACACTACAACTCCCTCCTGAGGAATAGGAACCGGATCATCCGTCTTCCCGACCCCTGGGAAAGTACGAGATAAGGCATCAGGAAGCAACTTTATTGAGCAGTCATATGTGCGATGAGGAGGTAACTCTTTACACCCCTCCTCTGAGAACTTCTCCCAAAAGTCCTCCAGAAAAGGAGGCAAAGTCCTAGGCACAACCGCACCGATGACCGTGCTCATGCAGTTATTCTTGCAAAATTCACCCCACTGGCTTATCTTTCTGGATTGCCAATCAATCACTGGGTTATGTTTAGCCAACCAAGGAAGTCCCAACACAATAGGAGCAGGCAGACCCTCCAACACATAACAAGACAATTGCTCTTTATGTATTGCCCCTACTCGAAGATCTATGTTATGAACAGCTTGTACCAAGCTACCTTGACCAAGAGGTCTAGAATCAATAGAGAGTATAGGGACCGGTTTGGCCAATACACTCAGTTGCATACCATGCACCTGGGCAAACCGAGTGTCCACCAAATTAGCCCCGGACCCACTATCAAGAAAAACAGAAATCCTCTCAGTTCTAGTACCAATCACCACCTCCGCAGGCACGAGAAACTGAGAGGGATTTGGGGACGAAATACACACTCCCAGGTTAACTCCTTGGTTCAAAGAGGTCGGGGATGGACACCCCCCAACAAAATGTCCCTCTCTCCCGCAAAAGAAACACCTTCTAGTCTTGCGGCGCACCGCTGATTCCCTCCTACAAAATGATGTCCCTCCCAACTGCATGGGTTCCTCAGAACAGACCAGGGGAACCTCAGTATAAGGGACTTTAGTAGTAGGTGGAGTCATCACGGGGGGCGGAGTTACCTCGCGTCTTCCCCGAAGACGTCTATCAATGCGAATAGCGAGGGCCATAGCAGCCTCCAGTGATGGAGGAGAATCATACTGAGCCAACACATCTTTTAATTTGTCAGACAACCCTTGACAAAACTGGCTCCTAAGAGCTGGGTCATTCCACTGAGTATCTGTTGCCCATCTACGGAACTCAGAAGAATATTCCTCCGCTGGACGATTTCCTTGCCGTATTTTACGTAACCTTGTTTCAGCAAAGGAAACTCGATCCGGATCATCATATACCAGACCCAGGGCAGTAAAAAAATCGATCCACTGACTGGAGATCTGGGGAGCCTGGAGGAATAGAGAACGCCCAAGATTGAGGATCCCTTGTAAGAGCGAGATAACAATTCCCACCCTCTGCTCTTCACTCCCAGATGACCGAGGCCGCAGCCGAAAGTACAATTTACATGCCTCCCGGAAAGTAAAAAATTTGTCCCGCCCACCAGTGAACCTGTCCGGGAGAGCAACCTTAGGTTCAGATCTGGTTTGCTCCGGGGGGACAGAACCTTGGACTTAATGTCTGCCAACTCCATGGACAATCCCTGCAACTGCCGGGCCAGCTGGGCTACTGGATCCATGATAGCTGGGGAGAATCTTTAGTATAGGCCGGTGAAAATGTCACGCTGTATAGCAGATATATATATGTGATGACAATAATCTATATCAAAAGGGCAACATACTATATAACATGCGCATAGCTATATGATAACATAGATTTACCTGACAGAAAGTCCAGTGGGTCAAAACGGAATCCGTTATACGCTGTCTCCGGCTAGAGGGTGACCGGGGTCTAAGCTGACCCTAAACTGGGGTCCTAACTAATCCCTCAACCTGGAGGTACTGTTAAAGGTACAGAGGTCCAGGCCACCAGCGTAAACCCTGTCTCCTATCAATCCCTGCCAACTGTATTCTAGTCCTAAGAAGGACCCTGAATACCACCAAAGGGAATGAACAGGTAACGGTTAATGAACAGAAAGACATACAAGAAAGACAAGAAATAAAGTAAATAAAGTCTTACATACAACACTCACACACAGTAGGAACACCTAAGGTCTCAGAGATAAACTATAAGCTGTAAGAGTAAAAACAACTAAGGAGCTCTTAGCTTAAGTATTCTCAGAACCGCTCCAGTCTGCTAAACTATATGAATGCTTTCACCGGCATCAAACACCCAGACTGGCAGGAATATAAAGGAAACTAATTAGAACATAATCCAAAGCAGCCGGGCGAGGCTGGACCTAGTCTTAGCAAAGAGCTAGGTAAAATTAACTCTCTCATTACCAAACACAAAGAAACAGCAGCTCAGCTGTGAGAAGTCAGAATGTGCAATCGCGACGATCTTCGTGGCGATGCACCCATGACAATCGGACATCTACTCCCCCCCAGCATAAACCCTCATCTGATATCTACTCCCCCCAGCATAAACCCTCATCGGACATCCACCCCCCGAAGTAAAACACATAAACCCTCATAAGACGTCCACCTCCAAGCATTACTCCCATCGGACGGCCACTCCCCCCAACATAAACCCCATTGGACGTCAACACCCAAAGTATAAACCCTCATAAGATGTCCACCCTGCAAGCAATACTCCCATCGGATGCCAATAAGCATAAACCTCATTGGACGTCCACTCCCCCTCAGCATAAACCCCCATCGGATGTCCACTCCCGCTCAGCATAAACCCCATCGGACAACCACTCCCCCAGCATAAACCCCCATCGGATGTCCACTAACCCCCAAAGCATAAACCCCTGTTGGATGTCCACTCCTCCCCAACATAAACCCCCCATCGGACGGCCACCCCCCAACCATGAGAACCATCGGACGTCCAGCTCCCCCAACATAAACTCCCATCAGAAGCCCCTGCCCCCCCAGCATAAACCCCCACGAGTCGGCACCTCACCCCAGCATAAACCTCACCAGATGGCACCTCTACCCCAACCATAAACCCCTACCAGTCGAGCGCCTACCACAAAAACAATCCCCACCTTCAAGTCACAACAGATGCAGATGGGCACTCCCCGAGCACAAGCCTCCACCAGATACCCCCTCACCCAAGCATCAAGTCCCCCAAGCCACTCAGACACCAAAACTGTGCATTTACCCCCCGGGAGCCCAACTAGACCCCACAAGCGTGCATTAACCACCCCGAATCCCAACCAGACTCCACAAGCGTGCATTAACCCCCAGGGAAGCCAACCAGACCCCACAAGCATGCATTAACCCCACCGGGGCACAATCAGATCCCCTAACCATGCATTTACCCCCCCCAGGAGCTCAACCTGACACACAACCGTGTATTCACCCCCCGGGGAGCACAACCAGACCCCACAGCCGTACATTAACCCCCAGGTCCCAACCAGAACCCGCAAGCGTGCATTAACCCCCCCCCAGGGCACAAGACCCCACAACCTTGCATTAACCCCCCTAGGAGCACCACCAGACCCCACAAGCGTGCATTAACTACCCCTCGGGGAACAACCAGACCCCACAACCGTGCATTAACTACCCCTCGGGGCACAACCAGACCCCACAACCATGCATTCACCTCCCCAGGAGCACAACCAGACCCCACAAGCGTACATTAAACCCACCTGGAACAACCAGACTCCACAAGCGTGCATTAACCCCCCCCCCACCCCGGGTCCCAACCAGACCCCGCAAGCGTGCATTAACCCCCCTCAGGGCTCAACCAGACCCCACGAATGTGCATTAACCCCCAGGGTCCAACCAGACCCCACAAGCGTGTATTAATCCCCCCCCGGGACACAACCAGACCCCACAACCGTGCATTAACCCCCCCCTCCCAACAGGACCCCACAACCGTGCATTAACCCCCCAGAGCCCAGCAAGACCCCACAAGCGACATTTCCCCCCCCCGGGGGCACAACCAGACCCCACAAGCGTGCATTAACCCCCCCAGGCTTAACAAGACCCCACAAGTGTGCATTAACCCCCCCCCCAGGTCACAACCAGACCCCATAAGCGTGTATTAACCCCCCCCGGGGCACAACCAGACCCCACGACCGTGCATTCATCCCCCTCCAACCACCACTACACAGCCCCAAGTATCAGGCCCCCCAACCAAAAAATCTAAGGAGACATCAACCCGTTAATTAATAAATCCTCCTTTGTGTCACTGAGGACTCTGACCTCTGGTTTCGCTCCCTGCAGCTGACAGACGCCGGCATAAGACTGCTGGCTTTGGCAGACCACGCCCCTTCCTGGTATGAGCCCCCCCCGGAAACGACGTCACTCCTGGAAGGAGCCCATACAGTCTAGCATGTACCGAACTGTAATGGCCGCATTAGGACGGAGGAGGAGAGGGGAATGCCTGCTTCCTGGTTATCTGTGAGTCACCCGACCTGTGGGGCCCGGTATGGCTGCCTGCTGGTTGTCATAGTCTCCTGTCTGTTACCTCTGGGATTCGAGGCGATGTCTGCAGGGTGAAGGTGAGGAATATATAGATATGTGCAATATTTCACGGCACTTTGTTTAAAATGGTCGCTCTGTGCTTGCTGTCAGTGGATAGAAGCACATTTACATTCTGAGGTCCTAATTACATATGAACCCATAGTTTTTTTTTGCAATATGTGGATTGTAATGTGACCACCATTCATTTACATCACACTGTGATGTGGGGACGAAGTGACTTTTTTTTTTTAATAAGGAGTAGAGATGGGCGAACCCGAAAATAAAGTTTGGCGTCTGTACCGACCACCTACTGTTCGGGCACGGACACCGAATGCGGACTTCTCCAGGAAGGCCGTGTTACTGTTCGGGTTTACCTTCCTAAACATCGGGTGTTTGTCATGCTGTCATCTGCATGAGAGCGCGGCAAACACCGCTTCTGATCGACAGTGAAATCATTCCCACCGGTCAGAGAGCTGCGGTTCCCGATCTGTCAAAAGACAGCGTGAGCACTCAGCTGTGATTGGAGGTATAAAGTGTACCTCCGGTCACTAGTGTCAGCTGATGGGACTACTGATCCCATCATCCGACTCCTGCTGCCGCTAATAGCAGTGAGAGCAGGAGGGGCGGATGGGAGTATTCATCAGCCGCTCCTGCGCTGTAAATAAATAATTTAAAAAAAACGGCGTGGGTCTCCTGTATTTTAGATAACCAGCCAGGCAAAACTCACAGCTGGGGGCTGCAACCCTCTACTGTCAGCTTCAGCTAGGCTGGTTATCAAGAATAGAGGGGTTTCCACGCCTTTTTTTTTTTTTTTTTAGTTATTTAAATAAGTAATTGAAAAGGTGTGGGTCCCCCCCCATTTTTGACAACCAACCTTGCTAAAGCATGCATCTGGGGGCTGGTATTCTCAGGCTGGTAAGGGGCCATGGTGCTAGCGGGGATGTCACTGAGGTCACGGCAGTTCAGCCCAGCAGAGAACAGAGCCTCACTGACAGGAGGTAATCTCGATGACGTCGCCACCGGCATTCTGAGGCTGCGCTCGCAGCAGTTCAGTCACCAGTGGTTCTCAGCCTGGACGCTCACATCTTGGCACCGTCCTGGTTGAAAACTGGTTTTCCCCCAGACATGGATTATGGCGTGGGACAGAACGACAGACAGGTATGGTTTAGTGTTGTTTTTTATTTTTGTGTTATTACAGGAGAACGAGAGCTTTGGTGGAATAGGCGTTTAAATAAAAATGGAAAACTGTGTTTCTCCTTCGCCTCATTGGGGGACACAGGACCATGGGTGTATGCTGCTGACACTAATTGAATACAAAAAAGATTAGCTCCTCCTCTACAGTATACACCCACGCACACTGGCTCTAGCTGAACCAGTTCATGCTTAGTGTCCGTAGGAGGTGGACACGGGTCTGGTCTTCAGACCACTATTTTTTAATTTTATTTTTTTATTCTATTTTTTACCTTTTAACTTTTAGCAAGGATTATAGGGGCGACGGATCTCTTCAGGTTCCGATCTCTACCCAACCAACAACAGGCGGGAATGTGGAGTGTTGCCTCCACGTACCCCTTCCTGCACCGTCTATAGCCATGCCTGAGCTGGATTCTTGGGGCGACTTTGTTTTATTTCTAATAAAGGACTTTATTCTGGCTGTGTCTTTATTTACCATACAACTATAGGATTAGTAATGGAGAGGTGTCTTACAGACACCTCTCCATTACTAAGCTGCGGGCTTGATGTCACCTGACAATACAAAGGTGACATCAACCCCACAAATATGAACCCCACTTGCCACCGCTACAGGGCAAGTGGGAAGAGCCGGGCAAAGCGCCAGAATTGGCGCGTTTATTGGATGTGCCTTTTCTTGGTAGCTGCAGGCTATTTTTAGGCTGGGGGCCAATATCCATAGCCCCTTACCAGCCTAAGAATACCAGCCCCCAGCTGTCTGCTTTAGCAAGGCTGGTTGTCAAAAATGGGGGGACCCCACGCCGTTTTTTAATTTGTTTAAATAATTTAAAAAATACGGCGTGAGGACCCCTCTATTCTTGATAACCAGCCTTGCTGAAGCAGACAGCTGAGGGTTGCAGCCCCCAGCTGTTAGTTTTGCCTGGCTGGTTATCAAAAATACAGGGGAACCCATGTCATTTTTTTTTTTTTTAATTATTTATTTACAGTGCAGGAGCGGCAGATGAATACTTCCATCCTCCGCTCCTGCTTTCACTGTTATTAGCGGCTGCAGGTGTCAGATGATGGGAGCTGTCGTTCCATCAGCTGACGCCAGTGACCGGAGGTAAACTGTATACCTCCGATCACAGCTGAGCGCTCACGCTGTTTTTTGACAGCGTGGGTACCGCGGCTCTCTGACTGGCGGGGATCATTGCTCCCCCTATCAGAAGCGGTGTTTGCTGCTCTGTCATGCACATGATAGTGTGGCAAACACTGGATGTTCAGGCCTCCCATTCAAGTGAATGGGGTATGGGTTGGGGTCCAGGTACTGTTCTGGTACTCGAACCCGAAATTTTTGTAACTGTTCGGCCGAACATCCAGGGGTCCATCCGACTCTAATCAGGAGCTGATCAGTCGTCGCACCCCGCAAGGCCCCTGCTGTAAATCCGCCGTCGTGCCTCCGCTGTAAAGCCACCATCGCGCCCCTGTCCTACCTTCTGACACGTTTACAAGGTGTTGATGGGTCACTGTGACAGTTGCGAGCCTATATCTATATTCTTGTTTTTCTGTTGGGAAAAAATAAATAATTTTAATCGAGTAAAACATAATATGTGCTGCAAATGGTAGAAGTGAATGGTGTAATTCAAAACTGCAAATCTTCTTGGAAAAAAAAAAACAAGTTATCTTATGGCTATGTGAACAGGAAAAAAAAAACGTTGGGGTCTTTGGAGGTTGGGAGGGGGGAGAAAAAGTGAAATTGTACTTGCAGGATTTCTGACATGTTGCATTTACTCTTTCATTAACAGACAGTTGACGGGAGAGAATCAGAAAGTTGTGGAGCAAACCTGGATTTGGAGCATTCGTTTGAACTTGGTAAACGATCAGATGTAGCCACGTATCTTTATGAATGTTCATCGTGTAAAATCTTGCACTTCCAGATGAGGGTCAGTACGATCACATATCTGTGTAGTCCAGACCCCCTCGTTTGTCATGTAACAGCAGGGGAAGAACTGAGCCAACATATCAAGCAGATGACAGCTGTATTATATAGCCGGCATCTGTCTATAACAGCAGCGATCGGAGTGAGCTCTGATTGCTGCTGGTTAATCGTGTAGATGCTGTTGCGATTCGTCTGGGTTGTGGGTGTCCACGTGCATGGGCACCGTCCCTCCTGCTGTAATGTGATTGTGGCACGCCCGTTGGTTATCATGAAACCAGGGGTGCCTGCTGAAGTCCCCCATAACTGCCATGTTGCTGCTCATAAAAGAAAGTCCTTTTAAGTCTATGCTGCAGTAAATCAAATTTTCGATTGCTGTGTTTTCCGCCTTATCTTCGAAAAAAAAACCCTGAAAGCTGCAAAATGGAAATCTGTACTTGTACTTCTTGTATTATGAAACAGATGACAGCATAAACTATAAGAAGCGGGGGCTGCTGATCTGGGGTCCCGCTGCCGACCATAGTGTCTCTATTCTACAGAAGCAACTGACAGAAGACGAGAGGAACAAATTAAGAGTAAGTGGTGATAAGAGAGAGAATTATACAGTGCGGTGATTATTCTGCTGATTTTCTTTTTCTTTTTTAAATATGTCTTGCAGGATATTGCAAACCTAAATGGACTTTACAGGATCCGAATCCCTCGTAAACTGGGAGTTACTGAAGAATCTCATGAGTACGTCACTTCTTTTGTCCGAGCGGTAAGTTCAGCTCCATCTCTGCTGTGTCTAGTAGGGAACACTCGGGGTAAAACTGGTGTTAGGCCAAGTCCTAATGATAAACTAGTCAGAAAGGCTTCTCCCTGCCAGTGACTGGCAGGGAGAGACTTGTCACTCCAGGGGAACTGGCGGAGAGGGGTTTAAGTAGGGCATCCATACAATTACTGCGACCGTCTGGAAATTTTCACTTGTGAGACCCCCTACTCGCATTTGTCTATGCAATATATATATGATAATAAGCTTTGCACAAATGTGTGGCAAATCCAACAGTTGTGAGCCCACTGCAGTTCCCAGTAGAAGTGGATGGTAACAGCCTTTCCAGCACCTTCTCGTCTACGCTATTTTTTCTTTTCCATAAATGTTTTAATTTAGCTTGCAGAATGAAACCTGTTTCGGTGAAATATAATACAAGACTTGAGGACTGATTTGTTAAAGGGTTAATCCCATCTTCATGGATATTGTTGGACAGGGCGTGTAAAAACAAGCACTTTTGCGTTTTACTGCTTATTAATATTTGCAGCCGTTCTTGTACTTTATGCGTTTACAGGCTATTGCCTTGGTGACCGACCACCGCCGCTGTTCAGCTTATAAGCTCTAGGCTGAAGCTGACTGGGATTGGGGGAGGTAACGGCACGCTATATAGATCCTGACTGGCTTCAAAACAATACAAGCATTTTTCTAAGCACTGCAGATTTTGGTGGTCGGTCTCCAAGGCAACCAAACACAAAAGTGTTAATATCTCAAGAACGGCTGCAAATGTTTACCAGCAGTGAATTGCAAAATTGCTTATATTTATAAGTACCATCCATTTATGAAGATAGAATTTACGCTGTTCAATTTTTTTTATTTTTATGAATGGCTTTTTATTTTACTTTCCCCAGTGCTCCATGGTTGAATCTCACCTCTCAGATCAAATCTCCGTCCATTCAGACATTTCCGGGAGCATCGTGGGAGTCTCCATAGTGACCTTCCCCGGATCCTGTAGCGGTGCGGAGGTGGAGGACGTGGATCTGGAGCAGTTTAACACCACGGTGTTCATCCAGCAGCCGATTCCCGCAGCAGTGTGAGTTCATACCCGGCACTTGTTTTTTTAACATGTAGCTGCGTCTGCTCAGATCTGACCTCATCGTCTAATCCTTAGGCCTGAGACGGCAGCTTTCATTGAACGGCTGGAGATGGAGCAAGCGCAAAAAGCCAAGAATCCTCAAGAACAGAAATCCTTTTTTGCTAAATATGTAAGTTTTTGGTGTTTTATATTTCCTGCTTGAAAGTGCTTCATGTTTTAAAGGGGTCGACAACCCCAATTTTTAAAGTCGGCAGTCCGGCGACTAGCTGATCACTGTGGGTCCAGATTATCCAACTGATTGAGGCCGGTCATTTGTTTCCCCCTACAGTCACCACTACAGAGCTTGGTGGCATCAGCGGACCCTCCTCTCTGACTTCCCCTTTAACTTTACATAGTTCAGTAAAGTGACAATGCGACAGCCCCCTGCAGACCTCCGGTGTTCAGGATATTTTGTGACTCTTGTCTCTCCCTCCTTGCAGTGGCATTTAATACTAGGAGGGGCAGTGTTGCTAATGTTAACCAATTCGGCGAAAGTACCGAGAGAGCCAGGACAGCAGGCCTGAGGAACCGAAGTAATATACCTCAACCTTATCCCCCCTCTAATGCTTCTCTACCTACTCGCTCTTCTTTCTCTGAGCTCTGAGACCAAACTAAAATAAGCAACTAAAAAATAAATGCTACCTTTTTTTTTTCCAGAAAAGCAAAAACTCCATACCCACTAGTGCACATACTCTGTGTGTATGTACTGTTGGAATCAAAACTATTCACCCTTCGTTGGAAGTCAAATTTATTAGCAAAGTTTATAAACTTTCTGCTGTTCATCACAACTAATATAACAAGCGGCTTCTCAAAATGAAACACAAAATGTCACTTTTATTGACTACTGCAGTATCAGGATTATTCACCCCCTTCATGACAAGCAACTTCAGTACTTAATAGAGCCCCTACATGCTGTAGAACTCCAGCGCCAGAGGAAGTACAACAACCACAGAGCATCACCGACCCCCCCCCCACCATGCTTTACTGTAGGCATGAGTAAGCCCCCGCCATGCTTCAAGGTATACATAAGCAAGCTCCTGCCATGCTTTACTACAGACATCAAGGAGCCTCCATCATGCTTCACTGTAGACCTCAGGGAGCCCTACCAAGCTTCACAGTAGACATCAGGGAGCCCCACCATGCTTCACAGTAGACATCAGGGAGCCCCACCATGCTTCACAGTAGACATCAGGGAGCCCCACCATGCTTCACATTAGACATCAGGGAGCCCCACCATGCTTCACATTAGACATCAGGGAGCCCCACATGCTTCACATTAGACATCAGGGAGCCCACCATGCTTCACATTAGACATCAGGGAGCCCACCATTCTCCATTAGACATCAGGAGCCCACATGCTTCACAGTAGACATCAGGGAGCCCCACATGCTTCACTGTAGACATCAGGAGCCCACCATGCTTCACTGTAGACATCAGGGAGCCCACCGTGCTTCACTGTAGCTCAGGAGCCCCACCGTGCTTCACTGTAGACATCAGGAGCCCACCGTGCTTCACTGTAGACATCAGGGAGCCCCACCGTGCCTCACTGTAGACATCAGGGAGCCCCACCGTGCTTCACAGTAGACATCAGGGAGCCCCACCGTGCTTCACAGTAGACATCAGGGAGCCCCACCATGCTTCACTGTAGACATCAGGAGCCCCACCATGCTTCACTGTAGACATCAGGGAGCCCCACCATGCTTCACTGTAGACATCAGGGAGCCCCACCATGCTTCACAGTAGACATCAGGGAGCCCCACCATGCTTCACTGTAGACATCAGGGAGCCCACCATGCTTCACTGTAGACATCAGGAGCCCACCGGCTTCACTGTAGACATCAGGGAGCCCACGTGCTTCCTGTAGACTCAGGAGCCCCGTGCCTCACTGTAGACATCAGGGAGCCCACCGTGCTTCACAGTAGACATCAGGAGCCCACCGTGCTTCACTGTAGACATCAGGAGCCCCACCGTGCTTCACTGTAGACATCAGGAGCCCCACCATGCTTCACTGTAGACATCAGGGAGCCCCACCATGCTTCACTGTAGACATCAGGGAGCCCCACCATGCTTCACTGTAGACATCAGGGAGCCCACCTTGCTTTACAATAGACATCAGGGAGTCCCACCGTGCCTCACTGTAGACATCGGTGAGCCCCCGCCGTCCCTCACATAATGCAGATCCATAAGGCTGAAAGTTCCAGTTTTGCTTCATGGTGCCATAGAACAAAATCCCCAAACATATGTTCGCTATTTCTTAGGTTTTGAGTAGTTTGGAGGCAACTTTTCTTGTGATTTTGGATCAGTACTGAAGACGTTTTTGCAGTCTGGGCATGGACACCTTCAGTGTTTCGTATACACCTCAGAGTACCTGCATGTGACGTCTTCTAGGCGTTTTTGAAGCAAAGACAGTTCAGGAAAAAAAGAATCTCATTTGGTGAACAAGGCCTAATTCTGAGACTGCAGTAGTCAGTGAAAGTGGCATTTAGTGTTGAACTAGTCGTGTTGCGACTTCTACATTATTTTTGATTCATAGGTTTATTGCAAACAGCAGAAAGTTTGTATATTTTGCTAATAAACCTGATTTTGCAATACTTTTGATTGCAGGTGTAAGCAATCAGTTTTACATTGCCATTGCAGCTTATCGCCACTAGATGGTGCTTAGGAGCTATTTGCGCTGAAAACGGTGATCAGCGATTGCTGCGGATGTGCGGAGTTTTCAGAAATGTTATATAAGTGTTAACACATTGGGTGCCGTGTGTTATCAGAACACTCCCAGTGATGGGGACGTATAATTTACAGCATGACTGCTTCTGCTTCCAGTGACTAAAATCTATATTACATCAATAGGCCGTGCAGTTGTTGAGTGAAAGCGCCACACCTCGTCCACTGGTTGTGAATGGTATTGCAGCTCAGCCCCATTGACTTCAATGAATGCAATACCAGACACAACCTATGAGCTTTAGGAAAGAGCCTGTAAGCGCTGCGCTCCTTGTCCAGGAAGTCGGCCACCTCCAACAGTAGAATTAAAACTCCAACATCTTTTTTAATAAGGGGTTAATTTTATAGCAGCCTTTTTTTTCCATTTATGACACCCGCTTTAATGATTAATCCGCAGTGTCCGCTCGTACCTGATCACACTGTTGTCATCGTGTCTTTTTGGATGCACACCAAAAAAAAAAATCCTTTGCTTCTTGGGAAACAATGATATCTATTTTTGTCGTCTGCACGTAGCTGGGTGTAAAGTAGGTTGTCCTGACCTGGATACTGCACCCTGCAGACATGGTGTCATCGTCACTCGTTGCCTGCATATTGAGTGACAGCACTGCTGCCAGGAGGGTTTACTGAGCACACGAATGTCAGCCCGGACCCTCCACATTGTGACAGTAAAGGGGGAAGGAAGATTAACCTACATGGTCCAGAGTGGAGCAGAGTTTACCAGCGTCTTTCTAGCTGTCGGGGCATGATGGGAGTTGTAGTTTTGCAGCTCCCTTCAAGCCCCGAGGAATGGACGTAAGTGTCCATAAAAGAGAATGAGCCAATGAGCAATGCTGATGTTAAAGGGTACTGCCATGTGGGGCATTTATGGCATTGAGGGTCCTGACTCTCCCTAATGGGCAGGTGTCTGGGGAGGGGAAGGATGAGACATGTGGGATTCATGATGTGTCTGCCAGCTGCTATCTCCATTAATAACACATGCACACGTGCATTTGTACATGAGGGGCTTGGGATAGCCATGTCTAGGTAGCGTCAGAGGCTTTACCTACAAATCAGTAGTGAGATAGAGAAATCTGCCATTAAAATCAATCAAGTTACCAAAGTCAGAGCAGCGAGGGGCAAACTCGGATCTCAGAGGTCTCTGCGCAATGATTAAAGGGGTTCTCCCTTGAAAAGTCCACAGGATAGCTGATAACAATGACCAGATGACCGACTGATGATCCATTCATTCCAGAAAAAGCCGAGTGCAGCTCCTTAGGGAATGAATGGAGTGGCAGTTGAGTTTTGCACCATTCTGCTGTTTGGTGCAGGTGCCAGCAGTTGAACTCCGATTGATTGACAATTTATCACCTATAGGTGATTTTTCACTGGAGACCCCCTTTAAATTTTTTACCTTAGCACTCCACGCTTCTCTTTGTTGTCCTGCGCCCATTGCCACCCATAGATATGTGCATGCCTTCTGCCCCCCATCTCTAGTCTAGCGCTGCTGGCACAATTTTCCGCTCTTTGTTCCGGTGATGGGGTCTCCACGTTTCTTTCCTTCTGCACTGTGGTAGTAGTTTAGCAGACATTAAAGGTGGTGGTCTCCTTTTGATTCTTCTCCAGTTTTGGAAATGACGACAAAAGTGAGGGGTAAACTAGATAACGGACGCAACACACTGAAGAGGGTCATGTCGTAATCGGTGGCAATCCAACTATCGGCCTGCTCACACGTCCCCATTGTAATAATGGTCATCAACGTCAGATTGGTGGGGGTCCCACACCCAGCACTCCCACTCATTAGCCGGACGGAGTGGAAGCGTGTAGCAACTGCAGATTAGTTCCCGGAGATGATCGGGGCCCCCAACCAGTCTAGATAATGAAGGGTCCGCAGCGTTGGTGTATCACCACATCTTTGCTGCACGGAAGATCCCATACAGTTGCAGACCACCTGACTACCTATCACATACAGGACAGCCCCGGTGTCTGTAACGTTCTCCCTCCCTCATTCCATTCTTTGCAGGATCTGCAGAGAATTTAACATATATGTAGAAAGACTGGCATTGCCCCAGTGTCAGGAGAAACCAGGCGACCAGACGCGTCCTGTGCCGCATATCTCACAACGTACAGAAACATGCCCACCCGGCCCGGATGTCCAGCAGTGTGGACCCCTGTGAGGATAACACTTTTCCGCTTTATTTCTTGCAGTGGATGTACATAATCCCCGTCGTTCTGTTTTTGATGATGTCCGGAGCGTCCGATGCCGGTAACCAAGGAGGAAATGGCGGAGGCGGTGGCAACGCTGGAGGCAGGTGATGGGATACCCCGGGATGCAGACTTCCGCACTTGTCGCTCCTTACCTGTGATGTCCGCCAGAAGATCAGCGCGATGTAGATTTTCTTTTTTTTTTTTTTTTTTTTTTTATATATATGATCAAATTGTCAATGATGCATCATGTCCCCGAGACACAATACAACTTAATTTATTAACTTATGATTTGCACTCAGTATTTATATTGGAATTTTTTTTTTTTTGCACGTTCTTTCAGAATTCTTAAAGGCAATGAATGGAGACGGCCGCACTCTCCATTCTTGGAGGCACATGCTAGTTATTATGATAGAAGTGGGACCTGCATCTATTGGATGGTAGATAGGGATACCCCATAAATCACCCTGAAGGTAGTAATGTGCTGAGCCGGTATACTGCAGCTGTGTTATGCTGGTGTAGCAGAGCTGAACACTGCATTGTTTGTTCAAGAGGATGGCCACAGCATTATCCTGGGCTGTACAAAGTGGCAATCTGCACTCAGCAAGTCTTAGAGAGACCTATCACTCAGGCAGATTGCAGGGGATGACAAGCTGAAAGGTGCATTTACTCTGCAAGGTTATGTTGAACCCAATTTCACAATAATTTCGCAGCGTGAACAGGTTGCCGATGCACAAGAAAAATGATCGTTCATTAGGTGCTGCAAAAGAAAAGAAAAAAATAATCGTTCTCGATGGCACATTGTGCTGCCGAGAACAATGGTAACCTGTGCACAGCTGAAGCACGGTTGGCATGTGTAATAAGGCTTTTAGACGGCAGACGATCAGCCGTCAATTAGTGCCACCTCGTCTGATCAGTTTATGCTAAAATTGGGCTGCAACGAAGGATAAGATCTCTGCAGAAATGAACGTACACTCCTCAGCATCGAACCTGCAATACCAAGGAGTCGTGGTGGAATGATGGAAATTCCAGGTTAATGATCTGCAAATTATGAAAAAATGGCAACCATTTTCAAAACATCTGGATTTTTTCAGTATAGAGTCTGAGCCACGTGCAGAAATCCCGGCACTTTGAGCCTCAGCTGCTAGCAATGGGGTTTCCAGCTGTGAATGACTTGTCATGTGCCGGCTAAAGCCTTTACTATATTATCATCAGCCGAGCCGTCCACCGATGGAATATTGTTGAGCTGCAGCCAGCATGTGACACAAGTCATGTCGGTGCTGCTGTGGGAGGTGAATGTTTGTTTTTTTTTCTTTTATTATTTTAATTCAGTGCCTGAATGGGTTAAGCTGAGTTTGTTCTGTAGTGGACCGCCCCTTTAATGGTTTGAGGACTGTTCTGCTGCACTGAATGCATTTGGGCACGTAAATCATCTAGATCCATCTCTGGCAGCTCCTTTTGCAATGACGTCATGGTGGGAGACGAGTCTGGAGACGCTGCAGCCCATGGTAGCACATTTAAGCCACACAGGCTGCTCAAAGTAACACCAGTAGCATGTGGCCTGGGACACCACTGGAACCAGTAGTTCAGCCATTTCTACAATGTGAAGCCGAGCTGGAATGAAGATTAAAGGGGTCTGGCTATCGTATATTATGACACCCCAGGAGTAGGACCGGTGTGACGTTCCCTCATAATCGTGCTCCCATGGCTGCAGCGTCTCCAGACCTTCTTCCCATCGACCACATCTGGGATGTTATTGGTCGGTGATTACACAGGAGCTGCCAGCAGCAGATTTTGATGATTTGCCTGAGTGCATTCAGTGGCAGAACCTTCCTCAGATGATCATTAATAACCCAAGGCTGGAAGTGCTGGGATTTCTGCACGTGGCTCAGACTCTATTATAAAATATGCAGTATTTTTCCCACTGTTATGCAAGTGATGAACATTTCAGTTGATCCTATGATTTCCACAACTTTTTCTTCGTGTTGCAATATCAATTTCAAGGAGAGTAGCCATCAGCCTCAAATTTTAGTCTGGGTGTATATAATAAGGATGCTTTCACACTGCGTCTAGGGTCATGTTCACTGGTCCCATTGGGGCATATGTCCGAACCCCTCCCCCCCCAGCAAAATGGGGTTCGGGCGCATGCGCTGACAGCCATAATGGTGGTGGCAGAGTGAATCTGTGCTCTGATCTGCATTGTTTTCAGGAGTGTACTCCTACAGGAGGCGAACACCCAGTCTATTACGTCTGAGTAGGTGTACATCCTCCTGTAGGCATATATTTCCGAAAACCATGCATGTCAGAGAGCACGTTCACCCAGCTGTCACCGTTTCAGTCTATGGCCCCGCCGGCGCGTAAGTTCGAACTCTGCTTTGTGGGTGGGGGGAGCTCAGACATATATCCCGAGGGGCCACTAAATGCAATGTGAAAGCACCCTAAGAACGGAGCTTGTGCATTTTGGGGGTCTCCGATTCATTATGTGCACATACCCATAGATTCACAGGTAACGCAGTCTGCCATGGGCTGTGATGCATTAAAGCAGTAGAAGACAAAACCAGTCTAACATTTGATAAAACACTTGTATATATTTTTTTTTTTAGCTAAAAACACATGCATTTAGGTACAAAAAAAAAATATCCCTTAAGGTTTCCACATCTAATGTACAAAGCTAATTTACATAAATATACAACTTTGGCACCATCATTACTGAATGGGGGGTGTTCCGGGTTTATTTGTGTACAGACTTGCTCTGTGTCTACATAAGAAATCACCCTTACTCGCCCCCTGTTTGCCCCTAGTCTTTGTTGCTGCTTTGGTGACGTGACCACTGCAGTCAGTCGCATGTCAAGGTAGACAGCTGAACCCAGTGATTGGCTGCACAGGTCACTTTCTGTATTCATGACCTCACCGCTGCTGTTATGTAAACCAGTGGTAGCCTTTGAGCGGCAGTAAGTAAGGGTTCATTTACACGGCTTCCGATTGGCTTGATTCCACAGGCCGACCCGGCTTCAGATCCCCCGTTGAACGATCTGCAAGATTCTCCAGCGCACATAAGCGGCCATTGTTTTCGGTAGCTTAAGTCCTGTGTTCACAGGGGGTGCGCTGTGGAGAACAATTATCTTCTCTGCAGCCCACATCATCATTGTCAGATTATAGTTCGATTAAAGCAGTATTCCCCAACCTGTGGCAAAACTACGATTCCCATCATCCCTGATGGCCAGTGGCTCTTGACGACTTTCCAAAGATGATGCTCCATCAACCATCAGTCTTCATGTCCGGAGATCTAAAACCCTACCGTTGTCTCTTACGAGAGTGGAGGAGGATTGTTTCCTCAGGTTTTCCATGTTCTTCCAGTAATTTTACAATTCAGTTGTCAGAAAGCCGCGGTTATCTCCGCCATCATGCCCTGACCCCTCACTGTGCATAAGACTAGGACAACCTTCTCTTACAGGGTCTACCCCACAGATACTAGGGTCTACATCACTCACAGGTCTTTCATTACAATATTGTACATGTTCTGTAAAACCTATGAGCAAAAAACGTTTTTTGTAAAAAAAAAAAAATTGTACAATCCCATGAAATATCTGGAACGTCTATGCGTTGGTAAAATGATATGATGAGAACGTGGCTTTATCGGCCGTTGTGCTCCTGAGATGTCTTCATGACGGGTTTCCATACAACGTTTACGCAGGACTAAGTCAGTTGTTTGGGCGAGTCTTCACTCCACCCGTAGGCTTTCTTCCCGAATTTGTAAGTCAACCTTCCATCCACCCGCTCCAAAATCCCGGACTTGTAGTAATGTCTGGAACAGAAAAACCACAGGACTTGTTAGCATTGATAACAAATAGTCTGTCGGGTGTTAATTTCTTAAATTCTTCTTCCTAAAAATCGATAAAAGTTAGTATCCTACAAGTCCCAACTTTCCCATGATGAGTGGGAAAGGATTGGGCATGTTGTCAACATGCTTGATCCTTTGTTCTCACTGTGGATTAAAAGGTAGTCTGTAAGTACAGTATGACAGATCAAACCAAGCACAGGTGCTCGGTGAACCCTTCATGTGGCCGAACAGTTCCCATCTATTTCTGCCACCCCTTACCCTATTTTGATTGATAGATCTGACTTTATAGAGCCAACGAAGGTCAGAGAAAGATAGAAAACATGTAGATGTTAAGGTGCACAGAATTATTTGTCCACGCCGCAATGCACCGGACTATTTGGCCACGGTGTGATGCACAGAACTATTTGGCCACAACATGATGCACAGAACACTTGTACTTTGTCAGTACAGAATGACTGTTCAAACCGAGTCCTTTAAAAAGAAAGTTGTCAGCACAAAATAACTGTTCAAACCAAGCACAGATGCGTGGTGCAGCCTTAGTGTGGCCCAACCTACATTTGTGTCCCTCCTCTTCCTTGATTGACAGGTCTGGCGTTTCCAGGCACTGAAAGAGAGCGGAGGTAGATGAAACACAAGTGGGAAGGTGCATTAAATTGCTCAGCCACACCAAGGCTGCACTAAGCATCTGTGCTTGGTTTGAAGTCATTTTGTGCTGACAGATTCTTTTTAACCTAATGTGTATTGGGACTTTTTAGATGGACAGAGTCTGAGCGTTTCGGTATAGACCAAGTATCTGATGAGTATGGGAACCATGCAATGTAAAATTCAGACTCCCGAATACTTTTGATCTCAGGAGAAATTAGCGACTGATGGAAACACTTGAACAAGGGGAAAAAGTCTTAAAGTGTTCTTCTGACCTCTATCTCATGTTAAGGCCACGTTTGGGCTGTCAATTGCCAGACCCTCCCCAATGATTGCAAATTTTTGCCAAAACAAAAACACACCCTTATAATTTCCAACCACGTGGCGAAACATCCATTTTGTATCCTGTGTACAACAACCAAACATATTTTGTTGTGGGGTTTAGTTTGTTGCAGAGCAGACGATAATAACAAAACCCACACTGCCGGGATTTTGGATCGACCACAAATCTGTTTACGTGTCCTATGGTTTCAGGGTGTGGACCTGTTACTCTTGGCTCAGTGCTGCCAATGACCAGACTTGACAGATTGCAAAACCCATGAGGATGCCAATGTAATGAGTTGTGAACTGTATAATTAGTCTCCTGCATTATCAGGTCACCCGGAGAATTTTTTTCCATCTGGGTAATTGATATCAGAAATGATCCCATAGATTTCTATAGGATGGCTTGGGTCACCTATTGCATTACTTGTTTTCCTTGGATAGGTTCTAGAACTGAATACAAAAATTTTCGACTCCGACCGATGCACAATTTTGCGTGACGCATCGAGCATAAAATAGCTTTGGCCAAGGAACAAAAACGTGTGGGAATGATTGTGACGGTGGGAGGTGTTCCTTCCCCTATATACTGTTCATTGTTTTTGGTGGCACGTCCATAGCTACACATGCTGCTGACAAATGACCATTTTTATGCCCGCATTAATCCCTTACATAAAGCTCATGTTGGGTGTGAGCGTATGGAGCAGGCTCAGGAGCTGAGCCCGCTCCATACATGATAGGTGCCGGCTGAATAACAGCAGCGATCAGAGTTAGAGCCGATTCACAGTGACATTTATGTGGTTTTAACAGAGTCACGATGGGCCCCACGGAGAAAGAAAACAAACATTGTTTGCAAAAGTCCAATTTATCAACCTAAAAAAATGCAATACCAAAATTACAGTTTTTTGTTTGGCGCACCCCTGTCACCCTCCTAAGAAAAAAAACATGTACGTACACCAAAAATATTCAGAAAGAAAATGTCAATTTTTGCTGATTTTTACCAATCGCTTTCATTTCATAACTACTAAAAACTTAGACGAAGTTCCTAAAGGGGACCTCGGCCATCAGACCCATTCTTCTATTGTCCATGAAGTAAGCAGCCCCCAACCCACTGCTGGTCTTGAACCCACAATGCAGAATCAAGTTGTCCAAGTTGTACAGGTCCTGTTGGATCAACAGTAACATTCGGTAATGTTTTGCATGTGACCCATCAGATTACGCGGCATTTGATTAGACGTGACACACTGGGAGTCTAATATTAGATCCGTCTACCATTACCTATTGTGTGGAAGCCGCGGTTTCATTATTGCACAAAGACATTTTGCAGGGTGAGTCACACTGTTTACACCCATCTGTTGCTGGGAATTTACTGACACCGTCAGTCACGAGACTTTTCAGTAGAAAAATTCCCAGTATTATCAGTGTTGTATCACCTTGTATCACATGAAACTAGATCGAGTCACCATATCTCTTGTGAAAAGGTTATAGAATAGAATATGGTATATATTTTTCTACCTTCCCTGGAGATTATGAACTCATCCATATGTAATCTACAATTCTTCAAAAGTAACATCATAGCTTCCACTATTAGGGACTATAAAGCTGGGTCAACCCAGTGCTCATCTAAAGTAATCGGGTAAGATACTAAAAAAGGATCCGTTTCTTATTAATAGGTTGTCCCGGATTGTAAAAAAAAAATAAAAAATTATAATCCATTAAATCATTCATGGCTTCAGTACCGAAGCTCTGGTGGGCCCTACCAATCTTTGTTTACTGTGCTGCATCGATGATGTGCTATACATCCACTTGACGTCTGCAGTTAATCACGGACTGTCACACACAGCGTGGGAAGATTAAGTGCAACACGAGGGGAAGGAAGCCCAAACGCTAGGGAAAGGGGGATTGGAGACTCTGAGGCAGCTCTAATCAGATCTAATAGCACCCTGCCTCCCCTACCATCCCTATATTGGTCACACACCAATCGCCGAGCAGTAACCTAAGCCCTGTATATCCCTAGAGCTAGGCCCTGAATAGGAAAGGGGATGAGCACTGGTCAGTCCCCACTCTACACTAAAGAAAAGAGGGAGACAGACAAAGGGGAAGAAAGACGGATTTTGGTAAGAACTTACCTGTAAAATCCTTTTCAGCGAAGAAAGAAGGGAGACACACTAGGCATTACTAGTGGGTAGGCGGAGCCCCAGATAGGATTGACACCTCAGATTAAAAAGAGTGTTGACCGGCCCCTCCAGCTCAGGCTCCTCCTACTCAGCACTTCAGTCGTACCCAAGCTTAAGGAAGAACAATATCACCAGCGAAGCAACATAACCCCTTCTGAAGGACTTCAGAGAAAAATACAAAAGTACAGGTTATGCATGCATTTGGCAAAGAAAAAACCACACAGTTCCAGGTACTACTCACTGAACCTGACTACTGCGATAAGCTGGCAATGCTGGAACAGAGCCGTAGCGCGTCGACCTCAGCTCAGAAAATCGCTATCAGAGAAGGGCCACGCTGCATCTGTAAATACAACAACACACTTCTGCCATGGGAGGGATGTGTGTCTCCCTTCCTTCTTCGCTGAAAAGGATTTTACAGGTAAGTTCTTACCAAAATCCGTCTTTCAGCTGCAGATGAAGGAAGGGAGACACACTAGGCATTACTAGTGGGACGTCCCAAAGCAGTCCAAAAATTAGGGTGGGAAAAAACCAAAATAGGCAGAAACCCAACAACCTAGATAAATGCGCCACAGGCGCCAAATACAAGTTAACTAAAAACTTTAAATTACGGCTGCCTGCAGGACCCTACGTCCTAAGGCCGCATCAGCGGAAACACTGACGTCCACCTTATAAAACTTTGTAAATGTGTGGACAGAACGCCAGGTCGTCGCTCGGCAGAGCTGAACTGCCGAGGCCCCTTGGTGAAAGGCCCACGATGAAGCCACAGCCCTCGTGGAGTGAGCTCGAATCTTAATTGGGCAAGGTTCGCCTTTAAGTCGGTAAACCTCCAAAATGGCCGACCAAATTCAACGAGCTATAGGGTCCTTGGAAGCTCGATGACCACGCCTACGACCTGCTGTAATCACAAACAGGGAAACTGACTTTCGAAAGCCTTGAATGACAGACAAATAGAACTTCAAGGCTCGCACTAAATCCAATTTGTGCAAGTCCCTTCCTTTGCATTCCTTGGGCCCGGGCAAAGCGAAGGCAACACAATATCCTGGTTTAGCATGAAATTGCGACACCCCTTAGGTAGAAAGTCGCCCCGAGTGCGAAGCACTACTCGATCCGGGTAAAACTCCAGGAAAGGAGGCGAGCAGGAAAAAACTGCCAACTCAGAAACCCTTCTTAAAGAGGTTACCGCCAGTAAGAAGGCAACCTTCTAAGAAAGTAAAGAAAATCTAGCAGAACCCATAGGCTCAAAAGGTACATGCTGAAGAGCCTCCAAAACAAGGTTGAGGCGCCAAGGAGACACAGGTGCCTTCCGCGGTGGAAGCTGACGGGTTACTCCTTGAAAAAAAGGACCGACGTCCCTACGCGAGGCGATAGCCTCCGAAACAGCAAGGACAGGGCAGAAACCTGACCTTCCAGAGTGCTAACTGCCAAACCTTTGTCCAGCCCGTACTGCAGCAAACCCAACAAATTGGGAATGGAAAAAAATCCTCGGATTCCTTGAAGAACCCGAACACCACTAAAAGAAGGCTTCCCAAGTCTTGTGATAAATCTTAGTAGTAGCCGGACCTCTGTCAGCTCGCAGAGTGGCAATCACTTCGGCTGAAAAAACCTCTACGGGTCAATATTTCGGTCTCAAGAGCCACGCCGTCAAACGCAGAGACTTCAAGTCCGGATGACGAACGGGCCCCTGGGTTAACAGGTCCGGGCGAGGAGGAAGTGGGAATGGTGGTGCCGCCAAAAGCGACACCAGTGTCGAGAACCACGTCCTCCTTGGCCAATCCAGGACTATCAACATAGCCGGAATTCTCTCCAGTCTGATCCGACGCAGCACCAGAGGAAGTAAAGATATCGGTGGAAACACATAGACTAGCTCGAAATGGTCCCACGGAGCCACCAGAGCAACCACCGCTATAGCCTTCGGGTCCTTGTACCTGGACATGAAGGTCGGTAGTTTGGCATTGAACCTGGATGCCATCAAATCCACTTGGGGAGTTCCCCAACGGAAGCACAGCAGTGCAAAAAATTTCGGATGAAGACTCCAGGATCCATCTTCTCGCGACTGGGAAGTCCGCCGTGGTATTCTGGACTCCTGGAATGTGCATCGCAGAGATAGCTGGAACCTTGGTCTCGGCCCATAACAGAATCCGAGACACCTCCATCAAGAGCCTGGAGCTCCTTGTCCCGCCTTGGTGGTTGATATACGCAACCGCCGTCGCGTTGTCTGTCTGCACTCGACTGGTAGACCGCTTGAAGGAAGCGTCCAGTGATGGAGGCAAAGGAAAATTGCCCTCAATTCCAGGATGTTGATCGGTAGAACAGACTCTCCCGATGACCATACTCCCTGGATCCAAAGATCGTTCCAGACACCCCCCCCAGCCCGTCAGGCTGGCATCGGTGGTTATGACCGACCACCTCGGAGGAAAGAAAGATTTCCCCAGGGATAACACTCCTGGACGTAACCACCATCCTAGGGATTCTCGCACCCTGTGAGAGATGATGACGTTGCAATCCAGAGAAACTTGCAATCGATCCCAACGACTTAGAATGAGCCTTTGGAGGGCCCTGGAATGAAATTGGGCAAACGGAAGTGTCTCCATGAACGCCACTATCAACCCAGAAGGCGCATACACTTCCGAAGGGACATTGCTGTCGCAGACTTCATAATCTGTACATGTCGGAATAGACATGCCCGCTTGTCTGGAAAGAAGGGACACCACCGTCCGTACCGTGTCGAAATGCATTCCCAAAAACAGAAATGACTGCGACGGTTCCAGAGACGACTTCTCCCAATTGAACCAGCCACCCGAAATCCTCCAGGAGCTGAAGGGATAGATTGCGAGCCGTTACCGCCTCCTCCTTTGAGGAGATCGTCCAGGTAGGGAAAAATCGTAACCCCCTGTCTTTGAAGAATTGCCATGAGGGGTACCAGAATTTTTGTAAAAACTCTGGGCGCCGAGGCCAAGCCGAATGGCAGAGCCACAAACTGGCAATGGTTCTGACCTATGGCAAAACGAAGGAAGCGCCGGTGAGCCCTTCCGACGGCGTTCTGCGACAGGGCTGCCACAACGGAGCGAAACGACTCCATGTGAAATTGTCGGGTGTAGACATGTCGATTCAATCTTTGAGATCCAGAATAGGGCGAAATTTGTCCTCCTTTTTGGGGACCACAAAGAGGTTGGAATAAAATTCCTCTTCCCCGGTCCTCTGCGGAACCGGTATCACCACACCCTTCTGCAGAAGGGAATCGACCTCTCGTAGTAGAACGGCAAATAGTTCGGCTCTGACGGAATGCGAGATTGGCAAAAACTGTCCGGGGGTCGAGAAAGAAACTCTATGAAGTAGCCTGCCAATACAACCTGTGTCATCCAGGCGTCCGACACACGGGAAACCCAAGTCGGTTTGAATTGGAGTAAACGACCCCCCACTCGAGAGCGCTCGAGTGAGACCCAGACGACAGTGCGCCTTAGCGGGTTTTTTGCCAGCTTCTGTCTTAACAGAAGTTCTGTTTCCAGGGTATGCGGAATTTCTGAGAATTCCCCCTTTTTTTTTAAAAAAAAAAGAGAGAGTCGACCCAAACCCCCAGAAGGTTGGCCGGATCATCCCTTGAACCGAAAGGACCGCCGACAACTACCGGCACTAGTCCTGCCAGACGCAGAAGTCACAGGTCTGCGCTGCGGTAAAGCTGTTTCTTTTGCCTTTGCCTTGGCAATCAGCTCCGTGAGGTCAGATTCAAATAGCTGACCACTTCCTAAGCTAAAGATAGCAAACCCTGCTTGGAAACCGCGTCCACTGTCCAAGCCACAGAGTCTGACTGTGACTGCCGAGGATTGCGCCCTGGATAGCAGTGACGCAGTATCCTTCAACTTGACAAGCCCATCTACCTCGAAAGAGGGGATCCCGTCCTTAGACGGTCCAACCGGCTCAGGGAAACTTTACAAGTACATCCTTAATACCGAATCCATGACCTGCGGCCTCACAGATGGATATTGTTGCCATCTCCGTTTTTCTGTCCAGCGGGTTGCAGACTCGCCTTCCCTTTACCAGGAAGATTTGCTAAGCTGGGGTAAAGGGACATTCACTTCAGGAGAAGGGGTCCAATTAACAATCAACTCCGTAAAAAAAAACGGAAACAGTGTGTAAAGCCGTCGCGACCCATGCGACTCCTGAAACATCCGGGCCGACTTACCAGGACGTCTAGTTACCTGTAACTGTAACGCCCTCATGGAGAAATCTTAGTACGGCCCATGAGAGAGGCTGAGTGTCCCTGCCGATCTTCCTTGTCCGAATCGGACATCTTCGCTACGCGAGAAGGAAGGCACCGATTTGTGTCGCTTCCTTGAGAGGATGTAGCTGACACCCAATAACCTAGAAGGTCAGACAGGCCATCAATAAAAACTAGTGAGGACCTCCATTTTGACACCACTGGAACTTTCGACCGCTGCGCATGAGTCGAGGTCTGCGTGTCAGATACGCGAGACTGATCCTGTAGCGGATCTGGGAAATGGACTGCCCTTGCATAGTATACGGCAGGTTAAACCTGTCAGTAACCAGAACAGTATGTTTCTTAAAGAAAAAACAAATGCTGAAGGGTTAAAGCTCTTAAAGAGAGAGCTACCCCAGCTGTCCCCCATTAAGAGTTAACCGCCTAAGAAGGGGTTAAAGTAGCAGACTCCCCACAACCTTGATAATGAAAAGGGTGTGCGAGCCTCAAGCGCCTCTTATAAGGTCGCAGCTACAGGACAGTTATGCCACACTATACAGAAAAAACGTTCCACAAAATCGCTAAAAAATTGCGCTGTTTTGTATATCGCAATGACCGCCAAAGTCATTAAGGAGATCGCTAACCGCTTATGCGATGTTAATGAGATCGCTCAGATTGGCAGCTACTAGCGACATTAAAAAAGATCACACAAACGATCGCATTAGTATGCGTCGTTATCAGGATCGTTAGCGGAAACGTTAGTGGCAATAATAATAATAATAATAATAATAATATCGCAGGCTCCCCACAGCCTCTTTATTAATATTGAAAAGAGTGTGCGAGCCCCTTATGCGATAACAGCCGCAGGACCGTGCAATCTGTCACTCATTAGTGCCCCAGACGGCGCCCGCGCTGTGGGGTGAAGGGGTTAAGCTTCTGCATGCGGGCTAGAAGCGACTCACCCAGCTGGTCACGTTCTTGCCGGGAGGGGAGGGGAGCGATTTCAGCCTGTCATGAAATGGCCGCCGCGCTCTGCCTCCGATGTGCTCCATGTAGAGGAGCCGAAAATGGAGGCTGCAGTAAAGCGCGCGCTCAGAGCGGCGCGAAATTCAAAAATAAAAAAGGCGCGCACTCGTCTCTCTCTCTTCCCCTCAGAGCGGCGCGAAATTCAAAAATAAAAAGCGCGCACTCCTCTTCTCCTCAGAGTCACCGGCATGTATACTGTACAGCGGTTGACGCAGCAACCGCTAAATCACTCACACACATCTTTAATAAAAATGTGGAGTACTCACCAGCCGAGCGCCACAGGGACCCCCAGGGGTTTCTGGCGCTTGCCCATGCTTCCCCCCAGGGCGGGGACGCAGTGACCCCTGTGCGCGGTTTGCGCCCCGCCAGGGAAGCCATCCTCATCCCCCCAGGCCGGCAGGGTTCTGCAGGGACCACCATTAGGGTAATACAGATCCGCCAAGGGAGAGGTTGGGGTCCAGCAGCGCTGAGACCCCTGAGACTCTAGACCACTCTGGTGATCCAAGTCTCTTGTCCGATAAAAATAATAAAATCTTCTGAGGAGCTGCTTCCAGCAGCGACTATCCTCTGAGACCTCAAATTGTAAACTGAAAAGCTGAGTAGGAGGAGCCTGAGCTGGAGGGGCCGGTCAACACTCTTTTTAATCTGAGGTGTCAATCCTATCTGGGGCTCCGCCTACCCACTAGTAATGCCTAGTGTGTCTCCCTTCCTTCATCTGCAGCTGAAACTTATCTTGAGCAGACTCAGAGAGGTAACACCAAACGTCCTCCAACAGCACCAGAGAGGAAGTTAACAAACTGCTATTGCAATTTTTTTTTCCAGAAACATCAACGGCTTTGTTCATCACCCATTGCAAAAATGCCAGCTCGGGTACTGCATCTTGTTTGCTTGCTCTCTTACCTCAATGCTCGGCTCAACTTCTCATAATTCATACATTTGTTTTTCTTCTGCTGCCCCCATAGCTGTGCAATCATGTCAGACTTAACGACTCGAAATGTCCCTTCTTTCCGGTCCTCCCAGCGGACGGCATCTTGGTTTTTATGTGGACTCAGTAGTAAATCGCGTACAAACTCCCATAGGTGCACACTTTGGTCTGAAAAGAGAAGGAGGAGGTAAAGTCCAAATATAAAAGTCCTATATTAAAATTCATCATGGCTGTAATCCTACATTTTTTATGGTTAGGGGTGTTAAAATTCAACGTGGCATCAGAGGGGGGTCAATACAAAATGCCGTTTAATATGGAGAGAGAGTGATCTTAGGGCGCTGTGGCTCACCTTGGACTTAATTAAGCATTAAGCTTTGTTCCTTCTGAGTATTTCTGTTATTTGATAATGTTTTATTTTTATGGTTTTATGATATCTAGTTTGAGGTTGTTTATCCCTTTGTACAGTGGGTATGGAAAGTATTCAGACCCCTTTAAATTTGTAACTCTTTGTTTCATTGTAGCCATTTGGTAAATTCAAAAAAGTTCATTATTTTCTCATTAATGTACACTCTGCACCCCATTTTAACTGAAAAAAAAAACAATTGTAGAAATTTTTGCAAACCTATTAAAAAAGAAAAACTGAAATATCACATGGTCATAAGTATTCAGACCCTTTGCTCAGACACTCATATTTAAGTCATATGCTGTCCATTTCCTTGTGATCCTCCTTGAGATGGTTCTACTCCTTCATTGGAGTCCAGCTGTGTTTAATTAAACTGATAGGACTTGATTTGTAAAGGCACACACCTGTCTATATAAGACCTCACAGTGCATGTCAGACCAAATGAGAATCATGAGGTCAAAGGAACTGGCCCAGGAGCTCAGAGACAGAATTGTGGCAAGGCGCAGATCTGGCCAAGGTTACAAAAGAATTTCTGCAGTACTCAAGGTTCCTAAGAGCACAGTGGCCTCCATAATCCTTAAATAGAAGAAGTTTGGGGCCACCAGAAGTCTTCCTAGACCTGGCCGTCCAGCCAAATTGAACAATCATGGGAGAAGTGACTTAGTGAGAGAGGTAAAGAACCCCAAAATCACTGTGGCTGAGCTCCACAGATGCAGTAGGAAGATGGGAGAACGTTCCACAAAGTCAACTATCACTGCAGCCCTCCACCAGTCGGGCCTTTATGGGAGAGTGACCGACGGAAGCCTCTCCTCAATGCCAGACATATGAAAGCCTGCATAGAGTTTGCTAAAAACCACATGACGGACTCCCAGACCGTGAGAAATAAGATTCTCTGGTCTGATGAGACGAAGATAGAACTTTTTGGTGATAATTCTAAGCGGTATGTGTGGAGAAAACCAGGCACTGCTCATCACCTGCCCAATACAATCCCAACAGTGAAACATGGTGGTGGCAGCATCATGCTATGGGGGTGTTTTTCAGCTGCAGGGACAGGATGACTGGTTGCAATTGAAGGAAACATGAATGCGGACAAGTAGAGAGATAGCTTGGATGAAAACCTCTTCCAGAGTGCTCTGGACCTCAGACTTGGATGAAAGTTCACCTTCCAACAAGACAATGACCTTAAGTAGTGTTGAGCGATACTTTCCGATATCCAAAAATATCGGATCGGAATGGTATCGCCGATATCACTAAAATATCGGCGATACCCGATACCGATACCGGAAGTCCCATGTAAGTCTATGGGAACAAAATATCGCAACTAAAAAAAACCCTTTCTTTCGTTGTAAACACAAAATATACACACATAGAATATATATATATATATATATATATATATATATATATATACACACATGTCATTGTGACATTTTATATATACATATATGTATAGTTTATACACTTCTACATAGTAAAATAGCCTCTGATTCAATTGCCGGGTAAAGCCGGCTTCTGTGAAAAGACAGAAGCACCCGACATGAAATGACACTTGGTGTACATAGGGTTAACCATGTCTTTTCATGTCGTTTGCTATCTGATTTGCACAAACAATTACATCAGTCTATGTGTGCAAAATTTCACACCTGTAGGGGTTAATTAAAGTTGTAAATTCGTTGTAAAAAAAACGGACTTTTTTGCTACGAATTTACACCTTTAATTAACCCCTACAGGTGTGAAATTTTGCACACATAGACTGATGTAATTGTTTGTGCAAATCAGATAGCAAAGGATATGGTTAACACTATGTACACAAAGTGTCATTTCATGTCGGGTTCTGCATTTTCACAAAAGCCGGCAATTGAATTAGCGGCTATTATACTATGTAGAAGTGTATGAACTATAAATATAAATATATATATATTGTGTCACAAATTCAATGACATGTATATATATATATATGAGGTGTAAAATTGTTTAAAAAAAAATGCGTGGGCTCCCGCCCTTTTTCGCAACCAGACAGACAAAGCCAGCGAATGGGGGCAGATAATAATAGCCCAGAGAGGGAACATTATTTTTGGCCCCCCCTGGCTACTAACATCTGCCCCCAGACACCCCAGAAAAGACAAATCTATAATTAGATTCGCCCTTTCTGGCACTTTGCCCGTCTATTCCCATTGCCCTGTAGCTGTGGCGAATGGGTTAATATGGGGTTAAAGCCACCTTGCAATTGAAAGGTGACCTTACGCCAGGTTAATAATAGAGAGCTGTCAATTAGACAACTATCAATTATTAATCCTATTGCATGAAATAAAAATAAAACACACACACTTTAATTAAAAATCATTTTAATGAAATAAAGACACATGTTTTTGACCATCTTTTATTTGACTGCAAAAACCATTTCCTGTAATAAAAATAAAATAAAAAAGCAAAATTATTCTTACCTATCCCATGCACAGTCAGGTCCCACGGTGTAATCCTTCAGAAAGGGTTAATGTTTACTGCAGGGACCGCAGCTAATGCTGCAGCCTCACAGTAAACCCCCAAATGAATGAGTTCCTCTCCTGGCTGACAGGAGAGGAAGTGGAAAGCTTAATTGATTGCTTTCCACTTTCACTTCAGGTCAGCCAGGGACACAATCAGTGACGTCAGAGGGAACTGATTAACAAAAATAGGGGATCCCTTCGAAAAAAAAATGGCGTGGGGTCCCCCCTATTTTTGTTAACCAGCCTGATGAAGCAGACTGCTGAGCAGTGGCGTACCGTGAATGAAGCAGACCAAGCAGCTGCTATGGGGCCCGGACAGGTGAGGGGGCCCTCGACGGTCGGGTAGCTGTGCTGACACAGTACTACCAGGGGGTCGGCGGGGGAGGGGGAGCGCAGCTCTTCTATATACTCACCCCTCCTGGTGCGGTCTCTGCAGCCCCTGCTCTTCTCCCACGGTCTCCGCCGCCTGTGTTCAGCGGTCAGGTGGTACCGCTCATTACAGTCATGAATACGCACATATTCATGACTTTAATGAGCTGTCCCGCGTGACCGCTGAACACTGGCGGCGGAGACCGTGGGAGAAGAGCAGGGGCTGCAGAGACGGCGCCGGCGGAAGGGTGAGTATAAGGGATATTTACCTGTCCCGTTCCACCGTTGCTCGCGTCCTCTTGCTGCAATGTTCAGGTCAGAGGGCGCGATGACGTCGTTAGTGCGCGCCGCGCCCTCTGCCTGATCATTCACTGCTGGAGGACCCCGAAGACAGCGGCACTCAGCAGTGGAGAGAGGACAGGTAAATATCTCAGATGCCGGGGCCCTGAGCGAGCAGTGACATCGGCACCTGGTATCACCCCCTGCTCAGGACACCGGCACCTGGCCCCCAGCGACGAAAGGTGAGTATGTCTTTTTTTTTTTTTTTTGGTTGCAGCAGCTGCGGCAGCATAAGGGCCTATACTATGGAGCATCTATGGGGGCACAATCTATGGGGGCATAATACATTTTTTTGTTTAATGTGTCCCCTCACTGTGCTGGCACTTTACATTTACAATGGCTCTGGGTTTTTTTTTTTGGGGGGGGGCCCATTCAGACTTTTGCTATGGGGCCCCATGATTTCTATGTACGCCCCTGCTGCTGAGGCATGGTATTTAAGGCTGTTAAGGAGCCAATATCCATGGACCTTGCCAGCAGCGTCGGACTGGAGTACCTTGGGCCCACCAGAGAAAAAATATTCTTGGGGCCCACCATCATACTTCCCAACCTTTGAAGAAGGGAAAGAGGGACAAAGGCTGTGGCACGCTGTGCCTGCTGCAGCAAATTTTAGGCCATGCCACGTTGCACCACAGACTGTCCAGGAGTTGGTGGATGCTTTAGTCCAGGTGTGGGAGGAGATCCCTCAGGAGACCATCCGTCGCGCTCATCAGGAGCATGGCCAGAAGTTGTAGTGAGGTCATACAGCATACCTCCCAAATTTTGAAGACAGGAAAGAGGGTTAAAGGCTGCGGGGCGCGTAGGGCGTCGCTGCAAATTTTAGGCCACGCCCCGACCACACCCATTTAACAGCTAATCACACCCATATCCTGGCCCCAAGCGTACCCATTTAGCACTGCTGATCACACTGACTGGTAATGAGGGCACAGTGGCTGGTACTGAGGAAAAGAAAGAAAGAGCAGCGAGAGAGAAAGAACAAACAGAGAAAGAAAGAAAGGAAAGAAAGAAAAGAGAGAGAGAAAGAAAGAACAGAGAGAAAAAAGAACAGAGAGCGAGAAAGAAAGAACAGAGAGCGAGAAAGACTAGAGAGAGAAAGAAAGACTAGAGAGAGAGCCAGAGGCGTAGCTAGGGTTTTGGTTTAGTGGGGGCGAAACTTCTGAGTGGGCCCCTAATCAGAGAACCTCAGCAAATGACCGCGCTGTTGCCAAAAATAATCTATATATAAAAAGACCAATATTGATATTACCGCCATATGGTCTGTGGTAAATAATACCAGTCCTACAGAACATATAATAGATTACAGCACAGGTACAGATAATGACTTACCGCTGATTTTCTTTCTAATGGAATTGTTCACTTTTCATTTCTTTTCCATCTGGCCCAGACCGACATGACGACTTCTCCAGCCAGGACTCGACTGCAGAGATTACAACAAAGACACATTTCACTTCTCATATTTTTAGCACTGTCTTGGTCACCAATTGGACTATTCTCAACCTGCACAAACTCCTCATCCTGCTGATACCCCAATACTGAGCCGCTGCTGCCATATGTGTCCCTATTTCTGCACCTGATACCCCAATACTGAGCCGCTGCTGCCATATGTGTCCCTATTACTGCACCTGATACCCCAATACTGAGCCGCTGCTGCCGTATGTGTCCCTATTACTGCACGTGATACCCCAATACTGAGCTGCTGCTGCTGCTGCCGTATGTGTCCCTATTACTGCACCTGCTGTGTGGTTCTGTGTGACCTCTAAATTTTAAAGCACCCCTCTAGAATATAGTAATGCCGGGTGCAAGTGCCCTAGAAAACAGTGACCACATTTTGTCCCCTAGACTGTAATAATGCCCTGTGTGCCCCTTTGACAGTCACAGTAACCCGAGTTCCCCTAAAACAATAAGTGTCCACTTTACATTTAATAATGTCCCAAGTCTCCCCCTGTACATCTCCCCTATACACAGAATAATGCCCCTCACTGGATATATACTGACCCCTTAATGTCCCCAAACTATTTAATGGGTCCAACACTGTATGATGGCCCCTAGATAGCATCCATACAGCATAATACACCAGATAGTCCTCAATATAGTATAATGCACCCCCATAGGCAGCCTCTATATTATAATAAACCCCCATAGGCAGAGTCTATAATATAATGCACCACCATAGGCAGCCGCTATATTACAATGCACCCCCATAGGCAGCCTCTGTAGTATAATGCATCCCCATAGGGAGTCTCTGTAGTATAATGCACCCCAATATGGAGCCTCTGTAGTATAATGCAGCCCCCATAGGCAGCCTCTGTAGTATAATGCATCCCCATAGGAGCCTCTGTAGTATAATGCAGCCCCCATATACAGCCTCTGTAGTATAATGCACCCCCATATACAGCCTCTGTATAATGCACCCCATTAAAAAAAAAAACAAAAAAAACAATACTCACCTCCCGGCTCCTGTGCTGCTCACTGTTCTCCCTCTCAGAGTCTGACAGCGGGCGCCGGCAGGTGATGTCATCGCGCCCGCTGTCAGACGCTGAGAGGGGGATTATGGGAGAGAAGGAGCGCTCGCTCCTTCTCTCTCTATGCGGTCAGCTGTATCGGCTGGATGCCGATACAGCTGACCCTCCGATGACGGGTGGGGGGCCCACTGCTGGCACCGGGCCCCCCCAACGCCTGTTCAGGCCCCATAGCTTCTGGGCGGCAGAGCAGGAAGATCGATTCTCCCTGCTCTGCCGCAGAATGTAACTGTATCGGCGTGCACAGCACGCCGATACAGTTACTGTAGCGTAGCTCCGGGTGGGCCCCCTCAGAGCGCGGGGCCCGGGGCCACCGCCCCCTCTGCCCGCGACCTATCCTTTCAAATCAGGGCCCACCACGCAGGAGCTGGGGCCCACCGGAGGTGGCTCAGTCCGACCCTGCTTGCCAGCCTGATAATACCAGGCCACAGCAGTCTGCTTATCTTTGCTGGTTAACAAAAATAGGGGATCCCGTCGAAAAAATTTGGCGTGGGTCCCCCCTATTTTTGTTAACCAGCCAGATGAAGCAGACTGCTGAGGCCTGGTTTTTCAGGCTGGTAAGGATCCAATATCCATGGACCTTGCCAGCCTGATAATACCAGGCCACAGCAGTCTGCTTAGCTTGGCTGGTTAACAAAATAGGGGATTCCCTCGAAAAAAAACGGCGTGGGGTCCCCCTATTTTTGTTAACCAGCCAAGTAAAATGCAGACTGCTGCGGCCTGGTATTAAAAGACTGTCAAGGCCCATGGATTTTGGCCCTCAACAGCCTGATAATACCAGGCTACAGCAGCCCCACATTTGGCGCATCAAAAGATGTGCCAATTGTGGCACTTTACCCGGCTCTTCCCACTGCCCTGTAGCGGTGGCAAGTGGGGTAATAAGGGGTTAATGTCACCGTTGATTGCACGGTGACAATAAGCCCGGTTAATAATGGATAGGTGTCAATAAGACACCGATCCATTATTAATCCCAAAGTTTTTAAATGTATAAAAAAAAGACAAAGCAAGAAAAAAGTCTTTTAATGAAATAAAAGAGACAACACAGTTTTCATTTCTTTTATTATACTCTCATTCCTGGACGCCATCGATCTCCTGTAAAAAAGGAAAAAAACAAACCAACAGTATACCACCTGTCCGACGCAGTCCATAGTAACGAGTGTCCCACGACGATCCAGCTCTGCTACATCGCAATGACAGGCAGAGCCTGACATCCGGCCAGCACAGCTGATTACCTGCTTCCCCGGCGGTGACGTCATCGGACTGACTACTTTACGGCCGGGATTACCCAGCAGTCACTGCAGTTATCGCGAGAAACTGCATGTGACCGCCGGGGAAAGATGATTGCGGCCATGAAGCAGTCCACGCCGTGACCGCCGGAGATCTTCTGCCAGGTAAGTGCCGCTGACTCCTGACAGACCCGACCGACGGACACTCACAGTGACAGTGACAATTCCGATTCCGGTATCCGATAAGACGACAATATCGGAACTCGAAAGTCTGATACAGCTAATATCGGCCGATACCCGATATTTGCAGTATCGTATCGCTCAACACTAACCTTAAGCACACAGCTAAAATAACAAAGGAGTGGCTTCAGAACAACTCTGTGACCATTCTTGACTGGCCCAGCCAGAGTCCTGGCCTAAACCCAATTGAGCATCTCTGGAGAGACCTGAAAATGGCTGTTCGCCAACGTTCACCATCCAACCTGACGGAACTGGAGAGGATCTGCAAGGAAGAATGGCAGAGGATCCCCAAATCCAGGTGTGAGAAACTTGTATCATTCCCAAGAAGACTCATGCTGTACTAGCTCAAATGGGTGCTTCTACTCAATACTGAGCAAAGGGTCTGAATACTTATGACCACGTGATATTTCAGGTTTTCTTTTTAATAAATTTGCAAAAATTTCTACATTTCTGTTTTTTTTTTCCGTCAAGATGGGGTGCAGAGTGTACATTAATGAGAAAAAAAATGAACTTTTTTGAATTTACCAAATGGCTGCAATGAAAAATTTAAAGGGTCTGAATATTTTCCGTACCCAGTGTATATTGCTTCTCCCTCCTTTCAGCAGCAGCTTATGGATATCTTTGTGAAACCTTTTGTTTACCACTTGAGTTACAAAAGAATTCCATGGATTCCTCTTTTTTTGCACTTGTTGTTTTCATTGATTAATTGAGAATCATACATGAAAACTAAAAATTATCATAATTAATTTTATTTATGAATGCAAGGCCTTTGAGAAAGTAGTACTTTAAGTATAACTTTAAAGTGCAGAGAAGTACATTTTAATCAGGATCTATTCAGCGTATCTCCCCCCTGTCTTCTCCAAGTCCAGGATGGTCTCATTAAAATTAGTGGCTATTAAAAATAAGGCTGAAGTAATGCTTTGGAGAAGAATCAGTGCAGCTCTTTAGCCTATTTTATTTGGCTAAAATTAAAAGAACTGTTCCCGACAAGAGGTGGGGAGTGAAAAATAAAGACTGTTACTGGCGGTTTGTGTATAAGACACTTAGAGATGTTGCAGGGATCATTCTAACCTTCCTCCCTGAAGAAGCCATATTGGCGAAACGCAAATCACATTTTTTTTTTTAATACGTGAATACAAATTCTACATTTTTAAACAGCATGGAGACTCGTGGATCTTCTGTTAGAGTATTGTTCTAATGTATAACCCATGGGTTTCCAAAAAACACAGTATGATACATCAGTAGAGGGAAAGGCAGGTCTCTTACTCGTTCGGTTTCCTTTGGCTCCTCTTCGTTTGTGATCCTTTGGAGTAACTGAAGATGGTTTGGTTTCCTTGATACTCATCTCCTCTACTATAATAAAAGAGTAATATATGACATTACATATCAAATCTACAACCAGGATACAAACGATATAAAATACAACACAGCAGACTTGTCAGCAACCTCATCTATTTTAATGTTTTACTCTCTACTAGCTGACTGGAAACCATCAACAAGTAGGTTATGTGCTGCTCATGAATCTGTTAGGCTGGGGACTACATGGCGACATACGATATCATGGTTTCGAATTGCGACGTAGCATCTTAGTACTTTCCATGGTGTTACGTCGGAAATGTTTCCAAAATGTGTAATACTAAGGTTAATCAGCCAACGCAAAGTATCAGGTTTCACCTCCATGTCCATATTAATGGAGCAGCCGCAGGTCTCCTGACCTGAACCCTACAGCCTTAGGCCCCTTTCACACTTCAGTCGTGCGACGTCTGTCAAAATCCGTCAAAGCGTAAAAAAAACGGATCCGCCTTTTTTTTTTGGCTGATCCGTTTTTTGGCATTGATTTGCATTAGTGACGGATGTGTGTCCCTTCGATCCGTCAAATGACGGATCCGTCATTATTTTGGCGTCCGTCGGTTTCTGAAAATGTCCACTGCAACATTTTTTGTGTGCGTCGAAAAGACCGATTTCTATAATGGACGCCTATGGGTGGCGGATCCGTCTTGATCCGTTTTTGGCGGAACCGTTCTTCTCTGCAAAAAGTGCCAAAACCCATTCTGGAGTCTCTCTCTCTCCTCCGTTCCAGACATGCGTACAATACATTTTCCGGGTTGAAAAGTTCACGACGGATCCGCCTTAAAATCGCATCCGTTGCATCCGTTTTTGCACTTTTGATGCGGATCCGTTATTTTCACCCTTTGGCGGATTTTAACTGACGCCAAACGACTGAAGTGTGAAAGAGGCCTTAGGGGTAGTTAGACCGGTATCAAATCAATAGGTGGCGGATGTGCAGTACCCGGCCGCGGCCACTATAGAGTTGACAGAGCTAACAGAGCTCAGTCCCGTTACGGGAAACCAGGAACAGCTGATTGGCTGGGACGCCGGGTGTCTCACCCTCACCAATCAGACATTGATAACCTATCCTAAGGATAGACCATAAGTGTTATAGTCCCGAACAACCATTTTAACGGGGCTGTCTGGTCAAAACAAGTTAGGATAGGTGATAACTTGTTAATGGATGGTGGTCCGATCGCTGGGACCCACACTCTTCAGCGGAATGGACACTTTTATCCCCTTTAAAATGGAGCGGCAATGCACATGGTCGCCCCCCGCTCCATGAACTAATGGAGTGATGACAAGGAGACCAACCTGTCACGCCATTTTTCGTAACATTGAGTTGTAGATCGGAGCAGATCTCAGCAGGACCGCCCCAACTCATCAACTATCCTCCGAATAGGAAATAACTTGTTTTTATCGGACAACCTCTTCAAACAAGACACTTGTGATATTGCGGCATCATACCCTGAGCGTCTGGTGGCTGATCGGCGGGTCCTTTCCTTAGCGGCTTCCTTGCCTGGTCATGCAATGTGGTCTTATCCTGTGTGACCGTTACAGTCTTTAGTTCTTAGATTTTTGCGATTATGTAAAGCTTACAAAAATAGGATTTAAATTTCCCCAAAAAAACCTAATAGGAAAAATCCACGATGAATCCTGAACTGATAAATAAAAATCTGCTCAGTTTCTTCCTGGATTTCCCCGGCATCTACACGCTAAGTCCAGGTCGTCTCCGCCTTCCGCGACTCTACCCCAAATATCAGGTGCCGTGGGATTCGTTCATGTGAACACATTGTGTTCTTATGCGATGAGCCGTTTCCAAACATACACTCACATTATTGGAGACGCCGCGTTGCACTTACCGCACGCCGGAGTCTGAGGGTTTATCTTCTGTAAAACCTGTTGGTCCAAATTCTTTCTGTGTGTTGTCACCGTGGCCAGCAGGTCTACGGGGCGGTGACACATTAACCAGAAACAAAGGGAGACAAGAAGCCGGAGACTGTTAGCTAGAAGGCAACTGTGGTCGATACCGCGCTCGCTGCCAATAACTGCCAAAAACTTAACCCCTTCCCACCTGAGCAGTCTTGTTTTTTGCTGAGTTAGAAACTCTCCAAAAACCACAAATTTTGATTGATTTTTTTTTTTTGCTGCATTTTTTTGGGAGCAGAAACGCATTAGTGTGAACCAACCCTTATTCCGCTTGGAAAGATATTTTTGTCATAACCGCAGGATCCTCAGGCTGGGCTTTGAGGAGGATTTTTAAAGTGTACCCGGTCCAAAATACTCTTTTTTAAGGTAATTAAAGGCTGATTGTTTCAATTTTTTTCTAGAGCATTTTATTTTGCTACAAGGTTGTGAAAACCTCACTGAGGCTAAATACAGTGTTTTTTTGGAAGCAGAAAAGTTTCAAGAAACTTTTTCTGAAGCTACTTTTTGAAGCCTTTTTTCCTCCCCTCACTCAATGTTTTGTGCCCTTTTGACTTGAGTCAAAATGTATAAACTCGCTGTTTGAACAGCAGGGTGGATCGTAAAAAAAGAAAAATTCAGGGTGAGTATAGCTATGCTTCTTTGGAGGTGGATTCTGCTCTGAACTTGATATGGTCAAGTCTAAAAAGCTGCTAAACAACATGAGGAGGGAAAGGTGATTCTTCAGAGAATGTCTTCCTGGACAAAAAAAACCCTCCAAAAAGAACAAAAAAGGAACATTCCCTGAAAACAGATTTTTTTTTTAGAAAATTTGTTGGATTTTTCTGCTAAAACAAAAACATTCCGTGTGAACCTTGTCTCAGGGTGGCCATGATTTAGGTGACAAGAGCTGTTCCTCCTGATCCTTCCATAAATGTACATGCTCGTTCCTGAGGGTAGGACATCAATTAAAGCCAAAATATCCTTTGAAATCTGTCACCTAATTAGAGAACATCATGATGTAGGGGCAGAGACCCCGATTCCAGTGATGTCATTTACTGGGCTGCTTGGTGTAGATTTGATAAAATCACTGTTTTATAAGCAGGATATTATCACTAGAGGACTAGTAAACCTGCAGGCAGGTAGTCCAGCCACGCCCCCCACCATTTAGGCAATTTATGTAGAGTGTACACAGAAAGCAGCCAATCAGTGGTGTGGGCAGTGTTATACAGAGCACAGCATGATAGAACTGTAGCAGGTAAACCAGGGATTTTATCAAAACTGCAGCAACTGGGAGGAACAAAGTCTCTCACTAGTATCACTGATGCGGAGACTCTGCTCGCTCATTCCCAGCAGTCTTCTCTAATTCTCTGCTTTGGACAATTCCTTTTTTGGGGGAGGGTCCTTTCATGGTAAAACTGATTACAGGGTGTCTCATTCCTGAGTCCTCCAATGATCAACTGTGATCTTTTGGAAAATCTGGCAGAAAGCGATCAATATCTCTGCAGCGCCACCACAGGGTAAATGAAGCATTACACAGTTTCCACTGAAGTCAATGAACTGTCTATGAAATGCCCTGACAGAGTAAGACCCAACATTGAAATGTTTTTTTATTTTAGGGCCCCGATTAATTTACGCTTCACTTTTTTCTTTGTCTTGTGGTATTTATTTATTGGAGGCTTTTTTTGCATTTGGTTCATGAATTTTGTTAAAAAAAAAAAAGGCACAAATGCAATAATGAATGAAGGCCTCGACATTTAGCTCCTCATTTTCAAGCTCCATCATTTCAGGGGCATTTAATTCCTCACTGAGACGGACATTTTCGCTCTGCAGGTTCCCTCTATATAAACTCTCATGTTTGTATAGGAGAACCACCTCAAGTAAATAACTTATAAAAAGTAAAAGAGTTACGAGGCCTCTAAACTGAGGGTAGGCAAACAAACTGTAAAGTCTGATCAGACATGTATGACGGAGATTGTGATAAACCTTCTGTTAGGATTCATTGCATAATACAAGAAGAAACAGCTGCACAGAGAAGACCTCCAGGAGGGAAATGAGGTCTGTGTAATAAGCTTGTCTGCACAGGACTAGTCAGAGAGGCGGGTCCTTGGAGGCTTCTCCCCGCCTACCACTGACTGACCGGTCTCTCCCTATACATGCACACAGTGAGACCTGTCAATCAAAGGGAAAAGCCACTGGGGACCCGTTTGTCCAACTAGTCTTCTCCATGGCTGAAATCATGTGGATCAGTCAGTATGTTTCAGCTGTCAGGTTCCCTTTAAAAAAAGGACCCTAAGGTCACGCTACCGAGTAACTTAAGGACCCCAAGGGCGTTTCTGCAGGATACAGCACAACTTACTGATGGGACCACTGAGATTCTAAGCAATCTCAAGACTTGAACCAGTCGTGGATAAAGCGGAGGTGTACATGCTTAACCACCTCTCCATTCATGGTCTATGGGACCGCTGGCAAAAGCAGACAACAGTGCTCCTTTATTCCTAGCAGTCCCATAGATAATGAGGGTAGTATTGAAAGTCGAGCATGCACAACACCACTTTATTCAAAATGGGGCTTGGCAGAGTCTGTTTCTCGCAATTCAGAGCCCCAAGGAGGATCATTAAATTATCCCCTATCCCATGGATATGGGAATAATCCTTTTCCATGAGACTCTGTGGTGGTCTTTGGTAATGTCCTGGAGAGCATAGCATGTTAAGGTGGGCTTCCACCACCTGATATGCGGTATCACACTACCTCCAGTCAGCTACTTGTGTGCTGATCTGCGATCGTTTAACAGTTTTTTTAATATATGGGCAGAACAATCAATAATAGATTGTGCACAAAAGACCACCATTATTCTCGGCAGCACAAGTCCTGTTTAAACTGGACAACGTGCTTCCGAGAAGGATGATCTTTTGTGCAAACCAAGAGATCATTTCACCCGACGAACAAGCGTTTTGCTCGTTCTTCGAGTGATCATCAGCCGATTATCGGGAAATGAGTGTTCCTAGGAAGGTTCACGTCCCGATAATCAGTGATTGTAAATGGATCTTTAGTGTAGGAGCAGCTTTAGACAGGTAATATCTATAATCAAATAATAAAACTCTTATCAGTGCACTCACCTGTAAAGTGAGGGAGGGTTTCACTGACGCCAGTGCTTTCAGACAGGTTACAGATGTCTGAGTCACCAGAGGAATAATCAGGGGACGTAAGATAAGCCAAAAAGGGCAAATCTATGTCATTGACATCATAGTCGTAGTCCGTACAGTCCCAGGAATTCATGAGGGTGGAAAGCTCTGCAAATAAAAGCCAAACCAAGGTTCAGAATTGTATATACACATATAAGACTAGTTTTTGTTACTTGGCTCTTGGGTGATTGCTTTAATCCTTCACCCTAATACGTAGCATAAGACAAGGACACTCTCTTTGACCTCCATAAACATTGGACAGCTGTCAGTTGAACCATCGCTTGGCTGACAGCCATCTTTCCCATAGACAGCAACGTTCGACCGTGGTGTTCTCTATGAGAATCTAACATGGTCCCAATTCTTCTCTTCTCCAACATCATCAGTTGGGGAAGAGTTGACCATACACAGCAACACCAAATATTGGTGGGATCGGCAGACAGTCTAATGTGTATGATGGCCGCCTGACTCTCCCCTCAATATTGGTGGGTTCGACCAACTTTACTCCACTGTGTATGGGTGGGATGGCCTTTATATTGGATACCCGCTGATGTGAATGGCCATCAATGACCAAGAGGCGAGAGAAGGTGGGGAAATTAATGGAGGGACTATGGTATTAACCAATAATATGATATCTTTTTGAACCAACAAAAGGCCCTGCGGACCTGTGAAAATATATTACGGTGACAGATCCACTTTCAGTGCCTCTAGGGTAGAATACCTTTGTAACACAGTATGCGATGAAGAATGCCTTTATACGTAAAAGGGATTTTCACACCAAAGGCATTGAACACGTACACATAGGATAGGTCTGATCGCTGGAGGTCCCACCAATCACTAGAAGAGGGGAGTGTGGAATCCCAATCTCTCGTTCTGCCTTTCTGGAGGTCAGGATTGACTAGAGTAACACACTGTAGCGCTATAGCTTGCAAACACGAAATATGAAAAATATGAAAAATGAATTGCATCATTACCTTAGAAATATGAAAAATTGAGAAGTCTTAGCGCTAAGACTTCTCAATTTTTCATATTTCTAAGGTAATGATGCAATTCATTTTTCATATTTTTCATATTTCGTGTTTGCAAGCTATAGCGCTACAGTGTGCTACCTTTTTTTCTTGTATGTATATGAGTTGGTGACTCTAGGTTTAGCACCTGTTCACACTGAATCTATGTTTGGATGTGCCGGTCAGTTTTTTGATAATGATTGACTAGAGTGGCATGATAGTCATCAGTCCCATAGATGATAAGCAACCATGTAGCTCCACTCAATCCTGATCTCAGAACAGGAACATTAGATGGGGACTTGTGCTATGGATAAGAGATAACTGTCTTTCTTGGAAAAACCTCAAGGATGAATGTGTGAGACCAATATAATAAGCCCATATGGGAGGAATATTATGTCTATACCACAATACAAGTTTTTTTCAAAAGGGTTTGGAAGAAGTTGCCTTCTGAACAGAAAGTTCACCAACTCTGTCATACCCTTTATGTCAGATCACCAATCCAAGGTCTTAACTATGATACATGGATGTCTGTTTCGTTACATCCCAAGATCAATACAAAGAGCCTCAAGATGTTCTGCTCAGTGACGGACGTCTCGCTACAGTAATTGTACATGGCATTAGTCTCGATTCGGATATGCTCCTTGCTACTGTAGACATAGAGTCACTATACACCAGTATGAGACACTCGGATGGACTGGAGACGGTGGAGTTTTTTCTTGGCACTAGCAGCCTTGACCCTGTGCTGCGTTAACTGATCCTGGAACTTTTAAATTTTGTTTTGACACAATTTTTTTTACTTTTAAAGACCGCTTCTACTTTCAAAAACGCGGCACTGCGATGGGTGCGGCATGCGCGCTGTCGTACGCAAATCTCTTTCTAGGCTATTGGGAGAGAGAGATTTTCGGGAGGGCACTCCCAGGCGCAGTGCTGGTATAGATACATCGATGATGTATTTATTATTTGGCAGGGTCCCGAGCCTGGCCTTCTTGACTTCATCCATGAGCTTACTCGAAACAATCGTAATATCAAATTGAGTTTTAAAATTGCTAGGAAGGAAATGTCAGTAAACGCATTGTTACATGCTACCTCTGCCCATAATCCATCAACCATACAGGCAGTTTCAATTGGGCAATTTTTAAGGATGAAAAGGATATGCTCATTGGATAGAGTCTTTGAGGACCAGGTTCGCGACCTTTCCTCCAGGTTCCGTGAGCGTGGCTACAGCAATAGAAGCATCAGGAGGGGCTACCATCGAGCCCGTAGGACTCCCTGTGACCAGTTACTCTGCAAGACGAAGACTACAGTCAAAAATGATCCACCACTGAGATTCATTGCAACCATCGCGGCTCCACGCTCCACCCTTGTCCCCGAAGGCATCCTTTCGGTCCAGTGTGGGTCAGTGACATCACGGGAAGCTTTTCCTTTGATCCGCACTGGTTTCCTGGATGGCCGGAAGTGACGCAGCGGCAGCCATGTATCCACCCCACATGCGCCGATCAGATTGCGGTGTTCATATGGTTCACCTGGAGAGGCCCAGATATAAGACAACCACTCACAGCACTATCCACACCCCCCCCCCCCCGAGAAAGTCCACCACGCGAAATGCGCATCAGGGCCATGGCAGGAAGCACCAGTTATCCCGCATAGGTAAGAACCCCCTTTTTTTGCAGCACTATTCACGGCACTTTACTTCTCTGGACAATCCTGGTCCCCCATTCAGGCTCTATTGGAGCGTGAGGACTACAATCTTTTTGGTTACTCTCCCTACGTTTTATGGAGATACTGTATCCAAGATTTTGTGGATTTGTTACACATAATGTTGTTTTGTTGAATAATAGCTGCTAATTTTGAACATTGACATCTGTCATGTTTTAGTGCTACTGTGCCCTTTCTTCATCATACTCATGTGTTGTAGCACTATTTCTTGTGATATTGAGTACTATTATATATATATTTTGCTCTGTGTTTATATTTAATAAACTTTTGTATATTGATGAACACACATTGTGTTGCTCATTCTAATATTTTCAGTACTTTTTTGGGCCATTGAACTCAATTTTTCTATGTAGGATTTCAGTAATTGTACATGTAAACTGCTGAATGGCTACTTTCTAAAGACACCCATTTAGAAGCTTGTGGACAAGCTAATTAGATAAAAGGTAATGACATCTTCTGAATGGCCTCATACAAAGATAGGTGAGGAAAGCATGGAAAAGTCACTGCTGTGTCCTTGGAAACAATCTATGAATGTACAAACCTGATGAAAAAGTGTCCTACAAACAGCTGTCATGAACGGATGAACTTGGTTGGCTAAAATGGTTATGGAAGTCTTATGGGCCAAAAGTCCGTCCACGAGTATTGGGACCCAGAGGGTGCCGAGAACACCTTCCCCTTGCCATTACTCCACATTCATCAGCCTAAATTGTGCAAAATTTGGATCCTTCTACCAGCATGGATTAACAGAAATCAGGATTCACCAGACCACGTTTTTTTCCATTGCTCAGTTATACTAATTTTGCACTCCTTTGTCTGCTGGAGTGTTGCCTTTTTTCCCCTGGAACTAGTTGTCTACTATTATAGCCTATCTGGGGTGAGGAACAGTGATGAGCGAATGTGCTGGGATAAGGTGTTATCCAAACATTCTTGGGTGCTAACCGAGTGTCTTCGGCGTACTCGAAAAGTATGTTCGAGCACGTGCAGCTGCATGTCTCGCGGCTGTTCGACATCTGTAACTGTAACACATGTAGTGATTGTCTGTTTGCTTTCCACATTCTGGGGATATGAACTTTAAGCAAAGTAATTTGTGCGGTGGTAGCCTGTACGCGGTTGAGACTCGACCGGACATGCTGGATCTAGAAATATGGATGTTGATAATTACAACAGGACCTGTTCCGATTCCTTCTTATCTATCATTTTTACTGGAACTTCTCACAATCTGCACGTTCCAGTTATACCTGTTGTGTGCACCTGGCTGTGCAATGCCAAGAACAGTGACGTCATTTCAGGCATTTGATACCAGCAGTACAACAACCTGTGTTTTGCCCGGCTTCTACTGCGCTCAGTCTGTACATTTTTTGGTCCATGGGTTCTAATGAATGGCAAAAAAGATTTTGTCTACACACAGCAAAACAACAGCCAGCTCCCTCGTCCAGCAATGACATTTGACCGCTGCAGAAGATGAATGGCCTCAGGGGTGTTAAAACATCACCGCTATAGCCAGTCATTGGCTGCAGAGGTCACACACGTCATCGCTCATACCGGAGAACCAGGGAAGCATCGGCAAAGGGAGTTGTGGAGACACGGGGGTGTGTGTAGGTGCTCTAGTGCAATGGTCCGAGACCGCATGGACCAGGTATAGTCCCACTGAATGCTCGTTCACTTTTTCCCGTGGCATAATACTACTCAGGCAACACAGAGAGAGGGTAAAAACATTGTGGCAATACTTTATTGAACCACAAAACAGACAATAACACATAGAACAGTCCTAGCAAAATAGTCAAGATGGGGCAAAATTACAGAGTCTCACCCTTTGTCTGACTTGCCGGGATTAGAAAAGCTGCGACTATGGGACTTCCAGGGCTGACTACCCCCACCTGTGACACCCTGCTTTTGGCGGACAGCCACAGAGAGACGGTAATGACAAGTTCTCAGAACGTCTACATGGAGCTAGGTGACCGGATGGTCCCAACCTGGCTTCTCCAAACGCATTCTTGGGGTTCAGGTGACTAGAGGGTGCCAACCTGGTATCCCAAATGTCTCCATGGAGTCTGGTTACCGGAGGGTCACAATTTTGGCTTCCCCAAATGTACCATGGGTACCAGGTGACCGGATGGTCCCAACCTGGCTTCTCCAAACACATCCTTGGGCGTCAGGCAAGTGACCGGAGGGTCCCAACCTGGTATACCCAAACATCTCCATGGAACCAGGTGACCGGAGGGTCACAATTCTGGCTTCCTCAAACGTATCCATGGGTTCCAGGTGACCAGAGGATCACAACCTGGATTCTCCGAACGTCTCCAAGGAGCCAGGTGATCGGATAGTCCCAACCTGGCTTCCCCAAATGTATCAGTGGGTTCAACGATGGTCCATGAAGCAGATCTGTATTCTTTTAGTTGGGGCCGTGGTTTCCTAAGCTTGCATCCTGTAGAATGTCAAATCTGTGTCTCTCTTAATGGAACCATGTTGTTCTGGTAGAGTGTTCCTTTAAAGAGTCATGGTGTCTTGGCTGTTCTGTCAAGTCACTTTGCAGAAAGATAGAAATCCCATTTTATACCCACATCTGTGGCTCAGGTCATCATTCACAGGTCAGGGGTTGGGGGGGGGATGAGATTAACTCATTGTTTGAATGTTTAATCATTCTGCATAGTTCATCCTTCTCGGTTTTACAGGTCAACAAAGTAGCTAGCCTGGTACAATGTGTACAACATATTAACAAACATCTATTGTTCAATTACCCTATGTCCCTGTCCTCCAGAGATAACAAACAATAAGTTACAACAAACCAACTGAAAATTCAATGTCCAGGCTCATACGAACAACAGTCTGTGTTTCTTGACCAAAGAAAAAATACATATACACATAAAGATAATAGCGCATGTCTCTTCGCCTATTGAAAATAGACGTATGCATAATTAAGATTAAATGCTGTGTCATCACAGGAGTATTAATTCTTTTGGTATCTTACTCCATCATAACCATTTTTTTTAAACTTAAGGGTTGGATTATTCCCTTTAAGCACTCTATTCGCTTTCAAATAAAGGGCTATTCTAATTTTAGCATTTTATATACATGCGTATACACATTTGTGTATACTTTGTGCATATATGCCTTACAGTCTTCAAGATCTCAGCTTTTCATCATTTAAAGGGAACTTGTTAGCCCTCACCTCCACCCCATCCCAAAAAGAAATCCTGTATTTTATAGTGGATATTTGCAGGTAAATACCATTTTATTTATGTTTTGCTGGTTTACTGGAAGCGTAGCTATGGGGAGTAAGTGAATTTTGTTCTCCCTGCAGCTACTTGCTTCCAATCATCGTGCGGTGCAAAAAGCAGCAAATGTCACCACTCACTATTCAGTGTGTGGCTGTCAGCATGCCCCGTCACATTGATTGACAGCTTGCTCTGCTCACATGCGGCCTAGCAGGATGTCAGAGTGCAGGGAGTGATTACAGTGCACTCACGTTATAGTGATAGGAGAATATTACCTCCCCGATGAATAGAACTGAGTGGCTGCAGGGAGAATACAACTTTACATTCTCCCTGTAGCTGCTGCTCCAATTAGACGGCAACGTGTTTAAAAGGGTATTTACCTGCAAATTGCCAAGGTAGCAGATAACTTTTTTTTTTTTGCTGTCAGATTCCCTTTAATAGAAATCTCCATGTCTTCTCATCATATGATGCTCACACAGGTGCACAGTAGCTTCTCATGCGACAAGCTGTTTCCTCTTGTGACCATCCCATGACCATCCTCTGGAAACGTACAATCAAGGTTTCCAATGAATGACAGCAAGCAGAGATCTTGAAAGTGATGAATTGATCCAAATAGTCTATTTGAAAATGGCAAATCTTACAAATGAATAACCCTTGTTTTTTAAACGTGGAATAACTCTTTAAATATGGCGTGGTCTCAAGTTTCTTGTTTAGGAGCGCACAACTCCTCTGTCTCCCCCCTTGTGGGTAGTGGCAGTGCGCTCGTGCGGATTCACAGTTCAGAACGGCAGCATGGCTCTCCAATGTTGCTAGAAAAGGCAGCATTGGGCAAAGGCACTGAAGATAGCAAGGGCTTCGCTCCTTGTCTAAAAAAACTGCCACCTCTGAGATTGTAAGAGGTGGCTGGTAACTAAACAACGAACTGTAAATAACAAAATTAAAGAGCAGAGAATAATTTTTTTTAAATAAGGAGTAAACTGTAAAGTTGCTTATTTATTTATTTTTACAAACTTTGCAATTGTAACCCTTTTTAGAACCCTTTTAAAGGCACGGTGCACACTTTAGGTTGCCAACACATTGCCATCAAGTCATAAAGCAATATGTGTGTTCAGTTATTATATATCGACAAGTATATGGTATACGTGAGTTCACGCATTCAATTTGTAGTATTCTAGGTAGGAGCTCAGATTCTATGACTGCGGGGGTTTGGGTGTGGATTATTTACATACACCATACTTAAAAGTTTTATTACCAACAAGAAAGGTTTTATAGATAGTCCTATTCTAATTCTAAAAATTGTTTTTAAATACTTAACTACTAACCCCAACTGGATCAAGTACTGGCGAATTGGTGCAGTGATGAGGAATTTTTTGAAAGCTACAATTGTCCACAATGTCTTGTGCTGAAGTATTAAAATTCCCCAACAGTGGAACTAAGGGCCCAAGGCCGACCCCTGATAGCAGTCCAAAGAATTGTCCTTGTCCACCAAACTGTACAGCAGGCACAATGCAGTCAGGGGGTAACGTCCTCCTGGAATCCCCTAACCCAGACTCCTCCATCAGACGCGAGATAGACAAGTGTGATCCACCACTGTAAAGAATATGTTTCCTTCAGAGTCCAGTGGTGGCGGCTTTACACTACTACATTTGACCCTCAGCATTGTGATGTACGGCTGCATGCAGCTACTCAGCCATGAAGCTCCAGGTGGGGGCGCAGTGTTTGTGCTGATGTTAATAACAGAGGAGGTCTGGACTCTGCAGTTAAGAGTCAGGAGAGCGGTGGTGACTTTTCTGCCCTCTGCTCCTCAGCACTCTGCCCGCCTATCTGTAACATTACAGGGTCTCCACTTTGTGCCTGAGTAGCTGCGGTTCCTTTCACTTCTCAATAATATCTTTCACAGGTGATGGGGAAAGATTTAGCAGGAAGAAATGTCATGAACGGAGTTGTTACACCGATGGCTCCTATTACAGGACTGCGCTGGCATCAGTGTCTCATTAGTAAACGCAGCAAGTACAGCGAGGGTCCAGATATAATACACCCGGAGTGGGGAACCGAAGGTTATACACTAGGGTGTGTGAGACAAGGTATTATATAATGTAATTGCTTTGTCAAGGAATTTGTAAATTCATCAACTGCCCATGACAAAGCATTTGTGAAACGTGCGTGCCCTGATGAAGCTTTTGTGAAACGCGAGTCAGGTGTGTTTGGTGGGTGAGCTGCTCTTTTAGCAAGTACCTCATTTTTTGGGGTGGCCTCCAATGTGATCTGCTTACCATGTATATTTAAACTTGTACTATCATCATAGACTGTACAAATATATTAAGCTAACTTTGCCATTTGTGCGACTTTTCTTTTTATGAGGTTTCCCTATTGGTTCACTCACAGATACATTTGCTTCTACTATGTGGAATAAAGACATATAATTTATTTAACCCATTTTTTATCAAAGCTGTTTTTTATTATTATGGCTACTTAGGTTTTTGTTTCTTTCACTTTGCCCTGGGTTATCTCTTTTGGGTTTTATGAGAAAGACCCCAAAATAGGCAGAATTATACCAGGCTCCTATGACCGTTGTATAATTAAAATAGTTGCAACAGTATTAAAAAAAAAGGCGCAAAAGAATTGAGAATAACATTTTTGAAACTTTTAACAAACTTTTTCAATTAGTGTGAATTTGAATCAACAGATGATCTCCTTGCCGGAGGATAAAAAAAAAGTTTTTAAAAAGTTTTGGTATTGGTTAAACTTCTTACCTGTCTGGGTAGCACTGTTGGCCAGGTCTGCTGTGAAGCCGGAGAAGAGGTTGAAGGGTAGTGCCGATGAGTGGTACATCCTGGCAGGTTGACAGTCGGCCGTGCGTACACCTGGGTAGGTAGTGTTCAATCACTGGAGATGAGATGATGACATTGTCCTTAGGGGCTGAGGGGCCACATTACTTCTCGGGATGGGTGAGAGCCTGACAGCTCAGGAGGAGGCAGTCTTACTGGAAACCAGTACACAGCGGTGGAGAAAGTCCCAGTTAGGCCATTGGCTGTGTCTTTACCTGCTCTCTATTCAGAGTTCACAAAGCAACTGTTCCAAGAAGCGTCAGGGAGTGAATAGGGACCCAATCGGGGTTTCTCCTTCTCATTGTTTTTTCGGGTAGTACTGCTTTCCCAGTTTCAGTTTAATGTGGCAGCATGGCAGTCTGCCAGCTCGTACCTTGTCATTAGCTTCAGGGCACTCCCTGTACGTTTATCTGAGAAAACAAAGAGTTACTGTCGGGTGACAGACGCGCCGCATTCTTCAGAATTAGAGGCTGGAGACCAACGACCATGACAAAAATAGCCCTAAATGAGAGGACGGGGTCCCATAGTCAGTCATGACCACCCATCAGATATTGAGGGGTCCTTTACCCACGTGGGTCATTCTACGGTCAGCCATCAGATGGGATGCTGCAATGGCACCCTCTACTGGGCAGGTTGTTAGTTACACCCAGATTTTCTTTTTAAAGAGCAGCATGGTAATAATTTATTATTTTTATTAAAAGGGATTTAAAAGGGATTGTCCTGATTAGTGCGGGTTTCAGGGGTCAGAACCCTATGAAAATTGGCAGAATGGGAAATTTTTATTCTGGTGACAAAGCAGATTGGGCCCCACGACATTCATCCTCAAAGATTGGCAGCCCCATAGAGAATGAATAGATCAGGGGTCAGGGTTTAAAGTTCCCAATCGGTGCAGGTTCCAGTGGTCAGACCTCAAACGGTCTGTAATTTATCAACCCCTTTAACAGAGACAGCATGTTTCACAATAATTTACATTTAATAGAGACAGCATGTTTCGCAGTAATTTACATTTCAGGGGTAAATGCACAAATATAATAAGAGATCCTGTGTGCAACCCCTTTAATAGAGACAGCATGTTTCGCAATCATTTACATGTCAGGAGGTAAGTGCACAAATATAATAACAGATCTTCTAGGCAAGCCCTTTAATATAGACAGTGTTTCGCAGTAATTTATATTTCGGGGGTAAGTGCACACATATAATAAGAGTTCTTGAGGACAACCCCTTTAATAGAAACAGCATGTTTCGCAGTAATTTACATTTCATGAGGTAAGTGCATACATTTAATAAGAGATCCTGTGTGCAGCCCCTCTAATAGAGACAGCATGTTTCACAATAATTTACATTTAATAGAGACAGCATGTTTCGCAGTAATTTACATTTCAGGAGGTAAGTGCATACATTTAATAAGAGATCATGTGTGCAGCCCCTCTAATAGAGAAAGCATGTTTCACAATAATTTACATTTAATAGAGACAGCATGTTTTGCAGTAATTTACATTTCAGGGGGTAAGTGCACACAATTAATAAGAGATCCTGTGTGCAACCCCTTAAATAAGACACAGCGAATTTTCAGTCAGTTACAGTTCAGAATTTAGAGTCCTGTGTCAACCCTTAAATAGAACGGTTATCAGAAGGAGAATGCAAGTAAGGGATGAGAAATGAAGGAATGCCTGCTCCCAAATCTGTGAGGGGGATGGGGTGATGAGAGGTAGAAATGCTCGTTTTATAACGGTTCGGCTCTCTTTTATACCAAGTAGGGTAGGAGTCAAGTAGTAAAGCTGCACGAGCCAGCAACACAGGGATGAAATATATTGGGGGTGGATACTGTTAAGAGTTATTTCCAAGATTAAACTGTAAAGCGCTGCGGAATATGTTGGCGCTATATAAATAAAGATTATTATTATTATAAGATTTAAGCTGCCCTTCTACTGTACTAGTGTCTGGCATAAAACTACTTGAAATATTACAAACTTTTTGCACCACCCAGTTTTGCAACTTTTTTTTTCTTTTTTTACACGAGAGTCTCATTGATCTGCGCCAAAGTTTTGAAAAGTAGGCAGAACTTCGCGGAGAAGGTGCGTGAACAAGCACAGCCTGCAAAAACAAAACGTAAAGTACGCCACACAAATCTTACTCCAGCGCACGGTTCATAAAGACAGAGGTCAAGTCTATGGCTATTTTAGTAATTCACGACATTAATCCAAACAACATCACAAAATCCAAAAGCCGCTGGACTCACCAGAGAATGGGGCCATGAGAGCCAGACAATGGGGCCCTGCGACCCTGAGAATGGGGCGGCCATGGAGAGCCAGACAATGGGGCCCTGTGACCCTGAGAATGGGGCCCTGTGACCCAGAGAATGGAGCCGTGCGACCCTGAGAATGGGGCTCTGCAACCCAGAGAATGGGGCCGTGAGAGCCAGACAATGGGGCCCTGCGACCCAGAGAACGGGGCGCTGCGACCCAGAGAATGGGGCCATGAAAGCCAGACAATGGGGCCCTGTGACCCAGCGAAAGGGGCCGTGCGACCGAGAATGGGGCTGTGCGACCAAGAATGGGGCTCTGCGACCCAGAGAATGGGGCCATGAGAGCCAGGCAATGGGGTCCTGCGACCCAGAGAAAGGGGCCGTGAGAGCCAGATAATGGGGCCCTGCAATCCAGAGAATGGTGCCGTGCAACCCTGAGAATGAGGCTCTGCGACCCAGAGAAAGGGGCCGTGCGACCGAGAATGGGGCTCTGCGACCCAGAGAATAGGGCCATGAAAGCCAGGCAATGGGGCCCTGCGACCTAGCGAAAGGAGCCGTGTGACCCTGAGAATGGGGCTCTGCGACCCAGCGAAAGGAGCCGTGTGACCCTGAGAATGGGGCTCTGCGACCCAGAGAATGGGGCCATGCGACCCTGAGAATGAGGCTCTGCGACCCAGAGAAAGGGGCTGTGCGACCAATAATGGGGCTATGAGAGCCAGACAATGGGGCCCTGTGACCCAGAGAACGGGGCTGTGACCCAGTGAACGGGGCCGTGAGAGCCAGACAATGGGGCTGTGACCCAGCTAAAGGGGCGGTGCGACCAGAGAACAGGGCGGTGCCAACCAGAGCTCTGCGGCCCTGGAATGGAGCTGCCCATGCTCCCATAGGTAACGAATGGAGCAGAGACCGAGTATGCACAACCTCGCCCCCTTCAGGACAGAGCTGCGAGGGCCTTTTTCAGGGTTCCAGCGCTCAGTTTTCGGGATTCCTCGGGTCCCCAGAGATTGGACCCCCAGTAATAACAAACTTATGGATAGAGAACAGCTTGAGATGTTGGAGGAATAGCCCTTTAGCCAAACTTCCGGCATGTTTAGTAAATGAGCTCCCACTGACATGTCTCCATCGGGGGTGTAGAAAGTTGGGACATCATTAGTGCCACTCGTCTCCTAACGTGGTAGTGAGCTGCGGGGGACGACACCTTTTAAGGAAAAAAACCCCTTTTCTAGCTGTAACTTTTCCCCTTTTCTATCTCAGCAGTGACGCCTTCTCTCCAGTGTACGAGGCCTTGTTTTCTGCATCTAGTTATCTTTTAACCCGTTATTTCATTTTTTGTCACCCAACTTTCCCAGATTCCTGAAGAGCAGGGAGTGGACGTATCGCTGCGCACAGGGGTCACACTCAGGCCATAGTGGTCTACACTGACTTCTATGAGGGACCCTGATGCTCCAGAGGCCTAGTAAATAGACTGGCAGCCATTGTATGTTCTCCCCGTGTTTGCGTGGGTTTCCTCCGGTTCTCCGGTTTCCTCCCACACTCCAGAGACATACTGATAGGGAATCTAGATTGTGAGCCCCATCAGGGACAGCGACGATAATGTGTGCAAGCTGTAAAGCGCTGTGGAATATGTTAGCGCTATATAAAAATAAACATTAATTATTGGTTGTCACCCAGCTTTCCCACGACCAGATATCACAGCTGGCGTGAATTTTCACGTGAATACCCTTAGAATTAATTCTTGCATTCGTGAATAATCCACTGTGTGATGTTTCTCAGTGGTCACAGGATCAGCCCTGACCCTCCACAGAGCTACAGCCGCCGTCTGCGACCCCCACACCTGACGTGCTCCCGGCTTAAAGCCTCCTCTGCTTCCTCATTGGTCAGCCTGCACGTCATTCAGTTCATAAGGGCGGGACTTACCATACTAGTCCTTCCTGATTGGACATGCTTCTTATCGTTATTCCTCCAGCCTCGTTCTGCCCTTCTTAGCGACCATTGCCTAGCGACGCTGTCCATCAATATCCGCCGAGAAGTAGGTGGGGGTAAAGCTAAGCGCTGATTGGTTAGCTTGCCGTCAATCAAGGCATTAGTGGGCGGGAACCGAGACGGATAAAGGTACTGATTGGCTATTCGTAGTGTCTGTCATCGTGTGATTACTAATCGATATGTCCAATCGGTAAAGGCCGCGGGCGGGGCTTGGACCCGCGATATCAGATTCACCGTCCTGCTAGAGAAAATCGAAAAATATCACAAAAATAAACGGTTACGTCCGGGGATCGCTCACTGATCGTATCGCAACAACAGCTGCCGATATTTGCCGATTTGATATCGATATTTAACGAAAACCGGTGCGAAGAAATCCTGCCTGATTCTGGGCAACGCAATCCGCCTCAGATCGCAGGAAGAATCGGAAGGAGCATCGGCGATTATCTCCGATATTAGAGGTGAGACTGGGGCAGAGGGGCTGCGGGGGCGGGGAATCGCGATCAGCCCGCACATAATCGATATATCGCAATGGCTGTGACGCGGCCGCCGGCTCTGCGCATGTCCGGTGCGGAGGAGTGACGCATCACGGCTGTGTACAGTGTGTGTATAGTGTACAGTGTGTATAGTGTACAGTGTGTGTATAGTGTACAGAGTGTGTATACAGTGTACAGTGTGTGTATAGTGTACAGAGTGTGTATGTATTGTGTACAGAGTGTGTGTACAGTGTACAGTGTGTGTATAGTGTACAGAGTGTGTATGTATTGTGTACAGAGTGTGTGTACAGTGTACAGAGTGTGTGTAAGTGTACAGAGTGTGTATGTATTGTGTACAGAGTGTGTAAGTGTACAGTGTGTGTATAGTGTACAGAGTGTGTATAAGTGTACAGTGTGTGTAATGTTACAGAGTGTGTATGTATTGTGTACAGAGTGTGTGTATAGTGTACAGAGTGTGTGTACAGTGTACAGTGTGTGTATGTGTACAGAGTGTGTATGTATTGTGTACAGAGTGTGTGTACAGTGTACAGAGTGTGTGTATTGTGTACAGAGTGTGTATGTATTGTGTACAGAGTGTGTGTACAGTGTACAGAGTGTGTGTATTGTGTACAGAGTGTGTATGTATTGTGTACAGAGTGTGTTGTATAGTGTACAGAGTGTGTGTATGTGTACAGAGTGTGTATGTATTGTGTACAGAGTGTGTATGTATTGTGTACAGAGTGTGTGTACAGTGTACAGAGTGTGTGTACAGAGTGTGTGTATTGTGTACAGAGTGTGTATGTATTGTGTACAGAGTGTGTGTACAGTGTGTATAGTGTACAGTGTGTGTATAGTGTACAGTGTGTGTATGTGTCAGGTTGTGTGTGGGATGATGTGTACAGAGTGTGTATGTATTGTGTACAGAGTGTGTATGTATTGTGTACAGAGTGTGTGTAGTGTACAGAGTGTGTGTACAGTGTGTGTTTGTGTACAGAGTGTGTTGTATTGTGTACAGGTAGTGTGTACAGTGTGTGTATAGTGTACAGTGTGTGTATAGTGTTCAGTGTGTGTGTATGTATTGTGTACAGAGTGTGTGTACAGTGTACAGTGTGTGTATAGTGTACAGAGTGTGTAGTATTGTGTACAGAGTGTGTGTACAGTGTAAGTGTACAGAGTGTTATTATAGTGTACAGAGTGTGTGTACAGTGTACAGTGTGTGTACAGAGTGTGTGTATTGTGTACAGAGTGTGTGTACAGTGTGTGTATAGTGTACAGTGTGTGTATAGTGTTCAGTGTGTGTATAGTGTTCAGTGTGTGTATGTATTGTGTACAGAGTGTGTGTACACTGTACAGAGTGTATGTATTGTGTACAGAGTGTGTGTACAGTGTACAGAGTGTGTGTACAGTGTACAGTGTGTTTATAGTGTACAGAGTGTGTATGTATTGTGTACAGAGTGTGTGTACAGTGTACAGTGTGTTTATAGTGTACAGAGTGTGTATGTATTGTGTACAGAGTGTGTGTACAGTGTACAGTGTGTGTATAGTGTACAGAGTGTGTATGTATTGTGTACAGAGTGTGTGTACAGTGTACAGAGTGTATGTATTGTGTACAGAGTGTGTGTACAGTGTACAGAGTGTGTGTACAGTGTACAGTGTGTTTATAGTGTACAGAGTGTGTATGTATTGTGTACAGAGTGTGTGTACAGTGTACAGTGTGTTTATAGTGTACAGAGTGTGTATGTATTGTGTACAGAGTGTGTGTACAGTGTACAGAGTGTGTGTACAGAGTGTGTGTATTGTGTACAGAGTGTGTATGTATTGTGTACAGAGTGTGTGTACAGTGTGTGTGTATAGTGTACATGTGTGTTAGTGTAATGTGTTACAGTGTGTGTATAGTGTTCAGTGTGTGTGTACAGTGTGTGTATAGTGTACAGAGTGTGTATGTATTGTGTACAGAGTGTGTGTATAGTGTACAGAGTGTGTATGTATTGTGTACAGAGTGTGTGTACAGTGTACAGTGTGTGTACAGAGTGTGTGTATTGTGTACAGAGTGTGTATGTATTGTGTACAGAGTGTGTGTACAGTGTGTGTATAGTGTACAGTGTGTGTAAAGTGTACAGTGTGTGTATAGTGTTCAGTGTGTGTATAGTGTTCAGTGTGTGTGTATGTATTGTGTACAGAGTGTGTGTACAGTGTACAGAGTGTATGTATTGTGTACAGAGTGTGTGTACAGTGTACAGAGTGTGTGTACAGTGTACAGTGTGTTTATAGTGTACAGAGTGTGTATGTATTGTGTACAGAGTGTGTGTACAGTGTACAGTGTGTTTATAGTGTACAGAGTGTGTATGTATTGTGTACAGAGTGTGTGTACAGTGTACAGTGTGTGTATAGTGTACAGAGTGTGTATGTATTGTGTACAGAGTGTGTGTACAGTGTACAGTGTGTGTATAGTGTACAGAGTGTGTATGTATTGTGTACAGAGTGTGTGTACAGTGTACAGTGTGTGTATAGTGTACAGAGTGTGTATGTATTGTGTACAGTGTGTGTACAGTGTACAGAGTGTGTGTACAGTGTACAGTGTGTGTATTGTGTACAGAGTGTGTATGTATTGTGTACAGAGTGTGTGTATTGTGTACAGAGTGTGTATGTATTGTGTACAGAGTGTGTGTATAGTGTTCAGTGTGTGTATAGTGTTCAGTGTGTGTGTATGTATTGTGTACAGTGTGTGTATAGTGTTCAGTGTGTGTATATTGTGTATATATACTGTTTCTACAGTGAGTGTATAATATATATGTGCAGTGTGTGTGTAATATATATATATATATATATTATGTATGTATGTGTCACAGCAGCTGTGTGTGTGTACAGTGTGCATATCTGTGTGTGTATATATCAGCGCCATCTGGAGGAATTATTGATTTTTGCTGCTTTTCTAGCACAGGGATATTGCACTGGATACAGACATATTCTCACAAGAACACTCACTGGGGCCGAATTTCTACAAGGCCGATTCAAATAACCCAGCTGTGTGTTCTTTGTGCTTTGAGTGAGAAAATAAACCAAGAGGAAACCTACAGAATGCTGCTCACTGAGCCACGGAGCTACCCATCGAGTCGCCAAGTTGCTTACTGAGCTAATCAAGTCTTCGTGCTTTCCACTGATTCACCCTGTTTACCACCAAACCACTGTTATGCCCTCTGAGCCACCCTGCTATCCGCTGACCGACCATTCTGCTCACCGAGCCTCCCTGCTACCCTCTAATAAACCTTCCTGACCAGCCCTACTGCCCACTGAGCCACCATGCTATTCCTTTACTGATCAACCCTGCTGCCCACCAAACCACCCTGCTACTCCCTTTACTGACCAACTCTGCTGCCCACCAAACCACCCTGCTACTCCTTTACTGACCAACCCTGCTGCCCACCAAACCACCCTGCTACTCCCTTTACTGACCAACCCTGCTGCCCACCAAACCACCCTGCTACTCCTTTACTGACCAACCCTGCTGCACATCGAGCCACCCTGCTACTACGTTACTGAAAAACCCTGCTGCCCACAGAGCCGCTATGCTACTCCTTTACTGAAAAACCCTGCTGCCCACCGAGCCACCCTGCTACTCCTTGAGCCACCTTGCTGATCTGTGACAAACCCTGCTGCCCACTGAGCCACCCTGCTTCTCTTAGAGCCACCTTGCTGGTCTTTGACAAACCCTGCTGCCCACTGAGCCACTCTGCTACTCTTTGAGCCACAATGCTACTCCTTGAGCCTCCTTGCTGCCCACTAAGCCACCATGCTGACCTCGGTGTTGCTCATTGAGCCCTATGTATTGATCCATCTCTGGGGTCCACAACTGTCTTCAGAATGGGGAGTTGCTCGCATGCACATTTCTCTATTCACTTCTATGGGAGATCCAACAATAGCCGAGCAAGCAAAGCACCATAAATGTCTGCAGGGGAGCTGTATACAAAAAACGGCAGGACATGTATAGTCAGCGCTTGCAACTCTGCTTTGTGTTACTTTATTGTAGATGCATTGGATCAATGAAATCCGTTCACAAACCTGTACAGAGCGTACAATGGCACATCTGGCACACGGTGCCGTTCTCGACGCGTCACGTCCCAGCAGATCAATGGGTTTCATTAGCACAACACATTTTTTTTTTGTATTTTTCGATTCATAGCTGTTCCACATTGATGGAAATAAGAGAAGATTGTGCGACAATTACCCGGTTTGTGATTTCACGTCCTCGGCTGATTGGTGTTTGTTTCGCCGCTTGTATAGTTGTCTCTTGTTACTTCCTCAGGTGTTTGGACGTAATACAAACCATGCAGGCGGCGGAGGAGGCCTGTGCCCAGCTGGAAGACGTGCTGCTGTGTAAGTTTATGTTCCCAAAATCACAATATAGTCATATAATAATGTACACGCATATTTACTCATTTGTGCCAATATAACGCAGCCTCACTTTACACATATCACTTTTACCCTCCAGTTGCCATTTTAATCCGTCCTGCTGCAGTTCCTCTGCCCAGTGCAGTCTCTCCCGGCTGGCTTCCAGCTTGGCTTTGCTCTGCCGCTACCATGGACATAATGTGAAAACATTTTGCTTCTGTGCTGACCAGTTTTATCTTCTGTCATATACAGCAATTTTACATCATTGATCTGTTAGCTGGTTTCCAGCAGAGCTCAACAGTCCTGCACTCCTTTCCACCTAGGCAGGAGAGATCTTGAAATAACCATTGTGAAAGCTCAGGCAAGCTTAGATTAGCAGGGCTAAGCTGGGTTTGATGCCCACTGCTGACAGATCAGTCACGTGAAACTGTAAATGCCACTCTGTTGATGCATAAGGCAGACAATAATCCTTTGCCATATGCATGAACAGAGCAGATTTTAATGCAGCAATTTTATATCATTCATCTGTTATCTGATTTCCAGCAGAACTCAACAGTGCTGCACTCCATTCCACCAAGGCAGGAGAGAGCTTGAAATAAATATTGTGGAAGCACAGGCACCACTGATCTGTCAGCAATAGTCATCAGACACAGCTCAGCCATGCTGATTTGAATTGTTTGGGGTCTCAGCTTTCAGAAATAACTGTTGTAGAAACACAGGCAAGCTGAGATCTACAGGGCTGAGCTGTGTTTGAAGCCCATTGCTGACAGATAAATGATGTGAAACTGCAAATTCTGCTCTTTTGATGCATAAGGCAGAAGATAATCCTTTGCCATATGCATGAACAGAGCAGAATGTAATTAATCCAGCAATTTTACATCATTGATCTATTAGCTGATTTCCAACAGAGCTCAACAGTCCTGCACACCATTCCATTGAGGGAGCTTGAAATAACCTTTGTAAAAGCACAGGTGAATTGGGATCTGAAGGGCTGAGCTGTGTTTGATGCATGTTGCTGACAGATCAGTGTTGTAAAACTGCAAATGCCACTCTGTTGGTGCATATGGCAGAAGATAATCCTTTGCCATGTGCATGAACAGAGCAGAATTTGATCACATCACTGATCTGTCAGCAATGGGTGTCAGACACAGCTCAGCCGTGCTGATTTGGATTGGTTGGGGTCTCCGCTCTCGGCAGTAACCATTGTAGAAACACAGGCGAGCTGAGATCTGTAGGGTGGTCTGTGTTTGATGCCCACTGCTGACAGATCAGTGATGTGAAACTGTAAATGCCACTCTGTTGATGCATAAGGCAGAAGATAATCCTCTACCATGGTTGGGGCAGCACAGTGGCTCAGTGGATAGCACTACAGCCTTGCAGCGCTGGAGTCCTGGGTTCGAATCCCACCTAGGACAACATCTGCAAGGAGTTTGTATGTTCTCCCCGTGTTTGCGTGGGTTTCCTCCGGGTACTCCGGTTTCCTCCCACACTCCAAAAACATACTGATAGGGAATCTAGATTGTGAGCCCCATCGGGGACAGCGACGAAAATGTGGCAAAACTGTAAAGCGCTGCGGAATCTGTTAGCGCTATATAAAGATTATTATTATTATTACCATATTCATGAACAGAGCAGAATTTAATAACGTCACTGATCTGTCAGCAGTGGCCATCAAAAACTGCTCAGCCCTGCTGATTTGGATTGGTTAGGGTCTCCTCTCTCGGATTGCTGAAGTGAGGGGTAGGAATTCTCAGCCGAGTTCTGCTCTTCTCTGACAGCTAAGGACAGACTCCATAAACTTCTGATGGGGTGTTAAGCTCCAGGGAGAGCAGTGTCCGTCTGGGCTCTTCTGCTACTTCTGCCAAGTGGACCCTGACTAAACAAATTGGTGTGTCTTCGATGATCCCTCTTGTTTCTCCTTTCTATACCCTTTGAGGTTCCAGTAATCCCATCTTTCTTCTCCCTGTAGTTTGTGAAGATTGCCGCTTGTACTTCAGAGACTCCTGCACCCAACATGGAGCACCAACCTTTATCTTGGACACGCCGGTTCCAGAAAATGTACCGTCTCGTGCTTTACTTTCTCTACCAGAAGGACTGGTGGTCAAGGAAAGATCTCAAGGAGGCTTCGGTGTCTACTGCACAATTCCCATCATTCCCCGGGGTTGCATTTTTGGCCCATATGAAGGCGACATAATAGTGGATAGGAGCGATTGCACTGTCTACTCATGGGCGGTATGGGTTCTTCTTTAATTATTTATTTCCAGGATTATTTATTCCAGTATCTTATAGCTATCAAATCCTGAGATCGCCCCCTGGCACTAAAACCTGGTCCCTCTGCTCATGTTGTTTGCGTGAGATTTGGGAGGTCCTGTTTCAGATTTTGGATTGGCGCTCAGGAATTTCACCTCTTTTGAATTAATTTCCTGAGTTCTAATATTATATTTATTTAAAGGGGTTATTCCCATCTTCATTGGTGGATATTTTTTGTGATAGAGCTTGTAAAATCAAGAAATTTTGCAATTTACTACTAATTAAAATTTTCAGCCGTTCATCAGATAATCACGCTTTTCTTTTGTTTACCACTCATTGCCTAGGAGCCCGACCACTGTGGCTGCAACTAAATGCTTTTTTTGGTTTCCGATGGATTCCCTTTAAAAAGTAGTGATGTCATCAATGTTATTTGAAAAATAGTTCTGCGACTGCATGTGATTGTAGCGCTATCACTAGGCTGCGCCTTGTACTTGGTGAGTAGCGGTATTATCGTCTGTAAAAAGAGAGAAAGGATAAGGGATCTTCTCCGTCTAATTTGAGAAATAGTGATGTCATCACGTCTTTTTTTTTTTTTTAATAGTGATTTTATTTTTTGGGAGAGTGATGATTGTGATGTCACCAAGTGTAGATTGATGATGTCATCAGTCCTTTTTTGAGGAATAGTGATGTCATTATTACTATTTTAGGAATAGTGATGACATCACCACTAGAGTTGAGCGAATATGTTCGGAATCGGTCGCCAAATCTGAATTTGCCATATTAGTATCCTACTCGTGCCGAATTTATGTTTGATGATCGGTTCTGAACATATTAGCTCATTTCTAATGTCATTGTCTCCAATGGCGTTTGGCTGTGTTCGGCGAAAATTGTACATACGGTACATAATCGCAATCGGAACCGAATTTTGAAAAATTTGCTCAACTCTAATCACCACTTCCCAAAAAATTACATGACTCTTCCTAAAAGAGAAGTAATGGTATCCGTATTCCTAAAATAAGACTGATGACGTCACCACTCTCCCAAAATGACATCAGTCCTATTTGAGGAAGAGTGATGTAATTACTTCTATTTTAGGGATAGTGATGACATCACCACTCTCTCGCTCCAAAAAATTACATCACAACTCCTAAAATAGAAGTAATGACATCCCTACTCATAAAATAGGACTAATGACCTCACCACTCTCCAAAAACAATGACATCACTGTTCCTAAAATAGGACTGATGACATCATCACTCCAAAAAAAATGACATCACTATTCCTAACACTGATGTAATGATATCACTGTTCCTAAAATAGGACTGATGTCATTTTTGGAGAGTGGTTATGTCATCAGTCCTATTTTAGGAACAGTGATGCCATTACTTCTATTTTAAGAAGAGTGATGTCATTTATTTTGGAGAGTGGTGATGTCATTACTATTCCTAAAATAGGACTGATGACATCACTATTCCTAAAATAGGACTGATGACATCACCACTCCTAAAATAGGATTGATGACATCACCACTCCTAAAATAGGACTGATGACATCACCACTCCTAAAATAGGACTGATGACATCACCACTCTCAAAAAAAATGACATCAGTCCTATTTTAAGAATAGTGATGTTGCTTTTTTTTGGAGAGTGGTGATTGTGATGTCACTATGGGGCGAGAGATGATGTCATTACTTAACACTATTTTGTGAAAATAAGTAATCTACCTTTACCACTGTGCTGTATAGCTGCGTCATCACTCTTTTTGTATATATATATCTGATTTCATTGCCTGCACTTGGGAGAACGCTGATGTTCCTCCAAGCAGTGCGACAAACACTTGACATCACTGCAACTTATAGTTTGGGATTGATGATGTCACCACCGCTGTTTTGTAGAGTACTGACCTCCATAAAGAGCAGCTGGTACGGATAGGGTTGGGGCCAGCGTAACCTGACACATTACAGTATTGCTATAAAATCTCTACAATCCATATCTAAAAAACAAAAACTTGCCTCAGTATCAGTCATTTTTTGTATATTTTTGCTTCTTATATTATAGTTTAGAATTTTTTTTAATATTTTTGCTTATTTTTATATTTTTTTTATTGATATATGTGTAGTTTTGCTTATATATTTATTTTTTTGCTTTTATTTGTATTTTTTGCATTTGTATATTTATATATTTGCCTCTTCTGATTATTGATCGTGCAGATTAGGGAAAACGGATCCTATTTTTACATTGATGCCAGTGATGACTCCAAAAGCAGCTGGATGAGGTGAGTCCTGACAGTCACAAGAAGACCCCAATATCAGGGAAGATGATTGGGGGGGGGGCGATAGCGTGGAGGTGCACACATGCTCTTGTGCCATTTTTTTTCATTTTTTTTTCTCGATACTCCTTATTAACCTTTACTTGATATTCTCTTCTAAGGTATGTGGCGTGTGCATCCACGGAAGAGGAACACAATCTGACTGTCTTTCAGTACCAGGGGAAAATCTACTATCGGGCGTGCCAGCCTATTCCTTCAGGCACGGAACTGATGGTGTGGATCGGGGAGGAGTATGCCAGGACCCTGGGGCTCAAATTAGGTAAAATGACTGTCATTATGATGGTGGTCCAGAGGATCTCCCCTCTGACTATTACCTATCGGGAGGTCAGGCAGCACAGCTCACCCCGACCAAAAATAACTGGAGAGGAGTCAACTTGGTGTTACCAATTTGAGTCCATGAGACTTTAGTGGCCTCCTCAATAATTTCTGGACTTTTATGGCATACATGATGATGAATTTGACTTTCAGGCTTCACCACGTTCCATTCCAGCTGTAGAACTCATGTAAAAACACCAGAAGTCTCAACATTTTTGCCCAACTTCGAGTTGACCAAAAATGTTGTGACCTTTCAAGGCCAAAAAAGGGGGCAAATTCTGACACTTTGAAGCAATAGTGTTTATTTCATGGATAGTCACTTTCTATATTATGGACCTGATTCATTATTGCATTTGTGCCCTTTTTTGTCTAGTTTTTGTTCACCGATTTTATTTTTTGTTTTAAGATGTCACTTTTTGCCTTTTGCTTTTAGGTGAACATTTTAAATATGAGTTTGGCGAGAAGGAACTTCTGATGAAGCTTTTTCAAGACTTGCAATTAAAGACCCTTGATTCTTTACCCAATCGCATATCTACCCGAAGTCAGTATGCGTGCAACAATATGGTCACCCCTTTAATACAGTCCCACAAACAGAATTACCCAGTAAACAATATCGGCCATTCATCATCTGGCTTTCAGCTGCTTGAGGGAACTCAAAACTTAGTAAGCCTTGGTCGAGCCCAGAGCCGTTATTGGACTTTTTTCGGCTTTCAAGGCGACGCCTACGGTCGAATTATGGATAAAACAAAAATTATTTGCAAACTTTGCGGTGTCAGGCTTTCGTACAGCGGCAACACCACTAACTTGAGGCAGCATCTTATATATAAGCATAGGCGGGAATACAATGAATTAGTGGGAACCCAGGGAGCAGTGGTGGAGCCACAGAAGAACATTGACTCTGTCTCTCCTCGTGAGCTGCCATCCAGGGCTGTCGTGACCCCCACTGTAGGGAGAACGACGAAAGCTGTGGCGGATTTTATTGTCCGTGACCTAATGCCAGTTGAAATAATCGAAGGCGAAGGCTTTGTGCAAATGTTGTCCATTCTGGATCCCAATTACAAGTTACCTGCAGCCTCTTTCTTGGCTCATACGATCCTGCAAGAGATGCACCTTCAAGCCAAGATGAAAGTGGTGGACTTGGTGAAAAATCTTCAAGATTGCTCTGTCAGTCTCGACCTGTGGAAACATAGCGGCTCGCTGTCCTACCTCACGCTCACCATCCACTACGTGAACGACGCTTTTGAATCTAAGAATATGGTGCTAACAAGTCGGGTTGTTTCCGAAGACCTTTCTGAAGAAAGCCTGAAGTCGGTTCTTCAAGACGTCACAGAGGAATGGGGAATACGGGAGAACACGTTCTTCGCTGTGGGACTCAGCAGTCCTTCTGTTAAAATGGCGGCTTCGAAGGTGGGGTGGAAGTCTCTGCCGTGCGTCGGACAGGTGCTGAAAAACTGCATCGAAGCTATCCTCCAGCACCATACAATCCAGACCACATTGGATCGGTTCCGACGATTGATAGCCACTATTTTCTCATCGGCAGCTCAAAATGAAGAGTTGACCACTCACGGGCCAGTTTTGAAGGTCCACTTAAAAATGTTTCTGCGGGACGGTACGAAGTGGTACAGCATCTACACTTTGCTGCAGAGCATAGTCGACCATACCAAGTTTTTTAAAAGCTTAATCGAGACTTTGAACGAAGACGGGATTTCTCTACAGCCAGATGACTGGTCAATACTTCAAGATGTCGTAGATATCCTTAAACCCTTATCCATCGCTACCTCAACCTTTACCAAAGATCATTTTGCCGGATTGTCACTGGTGAAGCCGGTGATCACCAGCCTGTTGTATAAACACTTGGCACCGAACGAGTGGGACTCTGAATTTTCCAAGAACATCAAAAAGGCCATACATGAAGAGCTGAGTTTTAAGTATTCAAATCTCGAAGTCAATCAGGTTCTCAACTTGGCATGTGCCTTGGACCCTCGTTTCCGTGGCCTTGATTTCCTCAGTCAACCAGACCGGGTAGAGACCCTTCATTTGTTGAAGCTGGAGGCATCCAGCCTGGCAAAAGTAACCACAACTGAACCAATCTGTGTTACACCAGAACCTCAAAACTCAAGACCACCATCCAAAAAAGCCAAGCAGGACTCTGGCATTGAGTTTTTATTGGGAGACTTGTGTAACGTAAGAAATATTTCGGTTAGCACAGTCAACCAGCAGGCAGAGCAGGAGATAAGTAGCTTCCAGACGAGCGAGGCGTCTTCTTTATGCCAAGACCCATTACAGTGGTGGAAGATGCACCACACCCAATATCCTCTTTTGGCACGCGCAGCCCGTAAACTGCTGGCTATCCCTGCCACTTCTGTACCCACAAACTGGTTATTTACAGATGCCGGCCTGGCGGTGTATCGGAAGCGTTCTGCCCTTACTGCTGAACACGTTGACATGCTGGTCTTTCTCAATGGCAATAGGTTATATCTTTGATCGTCTGATGATTGGTGCTTCACTTTGTGCCTCTCCCAACTCCTACTGTAGCCACCGTTAGCAAGTGGTCCATCGTATATCCTCCAGGTCGGATCTAGTGCTTCCACTACTTTCCTAAAACTGGACCCTTGTCCACACCAGTGCATTACTGGGCCGAGAATACGATTCTGATGATCATCAATCTTTATGCTTTAATGTCTCACAGCTGGACCAGCTCTCCATCTCTCATCGGTTTCTTAAAGTAGCCTTGTCCAGGTACCGATAGGGTGTGATTTGCATGTGGCCAGGCTCGTTGACTTCTAGGATAGCCACTTCCACTAGGTGGCACTAGAGAGCTTTCTTTCTCGAAAAGCATTACCAGTTGCCTAAAGCTATTCACATATATACAGTAGCATGGAAAAGTTTGTGCACCCCTAGTCAAAATCACTGATATTGAGAACCGTTAAGCAAGTACAAAATGAAATGATCTCTAAAAGGCCTAAAGTTAAATGTGACACATTTCCTTTGTAGTTTAGGCAAAAAAAATAATGTCATCTTTTACATTTCATAAATTACAAAAAGGAAAATGGGCTGATACTAAAGTTTGGGCATCCTTGGAGATTTGTGTGCTCAGATAACTTTGACCAAGGTTTCAGACCTTTAATTAGCCTGTTCTGGTTATGTCTTGTTAACTATCATCGTTAGGAAAGGCCTGGTGATGCAAATTTCCCACCTTTATAAAAACCCAGCCTCTATCTAACCTTGTGCCAAAAAACTGCAGCCATGGGTTCTTCTAAGGGTGAGTTTCCACGGTCAGGAAACGCTGCGTGTTTGGCGCTGTGCGCTGGCGCAGCGCCAAACACGCAGCGTCCAGATGTTACAGCATAGTGGAGGGGATTTCAAGAAATCCCGTCTCCACTATGCGTAACAATACGCAGGTGGCAAACCTGCGTAAACGGACATTCGGCGCGTCTTTTTAGACCGCAGCATGTCCTCGCGTATTGCGGCGACGGTGCGTCGCCGCAACAGAATTAACACAGGGCTATGTAGCCCTGCGCTCTTTCCGGAGGTGTTCCGGAGGTGTCCTGAACACCTCCGGAAAGAGCGCGCGTCAGAAAGGGGGCGGGGCTTAGACGGAGCGGAATTTCCGCTCCGTCCAAAGCGCTGTGGTTCCGGACCGTGGAACCACAGCCTAAGCTGCTGCCTAGCACTCTGAAAATTAAAATGGTGGAGGCCACAAAGCAGGAGAAGATTATAAGAAGATAGCAAAGTGATTTCCAGTTGGCTTTTCCTCAGTTTGAAATGTAATTAATAAATGGCAGTTACCAGGAAAAGTGGAGGTCAAGATAAGGTCTGGAAGACCAAGCAAAATTTCAGTGAGAACTGCTTGTAGGATTGCTATGCAGACAAATCAGAAACCCTCTTGACTGCAAAAGACCTTTAGAAAGATTTAGCAGACTCTGGAATTGTGGTGCATTGTTCTACTGTTCTGAGACATCTGTAAAAATACGGCCTTCATGGAAGAGTCATCAGAAGAAAACCTCTCCTGCATCCTCACCATAAAATTTAGCTTCAGAAGTATGCAAAAGAACATCCTAACAAGCCTGATGCATTTTGGAAACCAGTCCTATAGACCGATGAGGGTATGAGAATTTTGTAGCCACAATGATCAAAGGTATGTGTGGAGAAAAAAGGGCCCAGAATTTCAGGAAACGAACATCTCGCCAACCATTAAGCATGGGGGTGAATCAATCATACTTTGGGGTTCTGTTGCTGCCAATGGCACGGGGAACATTTTGTGGGAGAGGAAAAAATGAATTAAATGAAATTTCAACAAATTCTTGATGCAAACACCATCTGTTAAAAAGCTGAAGGTGAAAAGAGGATAGCTTCTACAAGTGGGTAATGATCCTATACACACGTCAAAATCCACAATAGATGACCTCGAAAGGCGCAAGCTGTAGGCTTTACAATGGCCCTCACAGTACCCTGATCTGAACATCATTGAAAATCTGTGGCTAGAAGGAATCTCATAGAACTGGAAGAATTTTCCAAGGAAAAATGGATGAAAATCCCCCAAACAGGAATTGGAAGACTCTTGTCTGGCTACAAAAAGTTTTTACAAGCTGTGATACTTGCAAAAGGGGTGCTACTAGGTACTATCCATGCAGGGTGCCCAAACTTTTGCATTGGCCCTTTTTCCTTTTTGTCATTTTTAAAATGTAAAATATGACAATATATATTTTATTTATTTATTTACATTTTTTCTTCCTAAAATACAAAGGAAATTTGTCATCTGTAACTTTAGGCATTTTAGAGATCATTTCATCTTCAACTTTGATTCACTGCTTACAATAACAGTAATTTTTTTTTACCAGGGGTGCCCAAACTTTTACATGCCACTGTATTTGGCATACATTTCCGTTCCTTTACTAGACAGTATTGTAAGCACAGCCATATCTGCCTCCCAACCTCAGGACAAAAGAAGTCCAGCTAAATAACCCCTTTAAGCTTTATGTTACAATCGGACAAGCCCTTTAAAAAAAAAAGACCCTTTAAAAAAAAAAAGAATAGCTTGTACTGCACAGTTTTATATTTGACTAGTATTCTATGGAGATCTATATGCCTGATGGTATGGGAACTCGCAGTGCACCCGTTTCCTGCAGCTGTAGTTCCTCAGATGGCCACAAGGGGCAGCTGATGTTATGAAGCTAGGTGCTACTACTGCTGTGTTGGTTTTTATGTCCTAACTTTATCTAAAATGTTATACAGACAGCTTCTACTAATACTTAAAGGGGTTGCCTACCATTTGGGGATTTTTTTCTTGAAAATACACATGTATGGGGCTAAAAATCATTTTTGCAATGGGGTTTCACTACCAGTACTGCACCATTTGGCTTTTACAGGTTCTGTTTCCCTGCACAATTTTCATAGTCATAAATCAGCCTGAGAGGCGCCCAGAAAAAAGACATAAGAGTTACAAACTTCCCATCAGACCATTACATCCAGCTCCCTGAGGGATTTTCAGTTAACTCCTTCTGCAGCCAGGAATAACAATGCAACGCAGAGGCTATAGGATGCAAATGGAGCAAAGTTTTTAATGAAAAACAAAGGTAAAGATAATTTTTGGTCCAAAATGCATGCATTTAGGTAAAAAAAAAGTCCCGAAATGTGCAATAAGATTTTTTTTCATTTTTTTGCTAAAGATCGCTGATCATACACAGAACACAAGGAGGGGATGATCATCTCATGACGCCTTCCTTCTCATCTGTACCTGTTTACTAGATGTTGTTTAAGGGACGGCATTCGCACTTTTAGTTTCTCTGTAGTCTGTGACGTTTTTCGAAACTGTCAGGAAACTACTGTTGATGGATCTTAAAGTTAAAAGATCTGTTATCAGAAGGCAGCCTGCTTGATGACAGTTTCCATTTAGCAATTTTTTTTTTTAGCAAGTCCTTATTTCAGTGAAGGCATGATGGGGAAAAAAAAAAGACGTAAAATCCTGCTCTTTCATTTGTGGAATATGTCGAGCTTCCCTTGCGGTGATTATAAAACTACTATGTTGGTTACTGTAACTACATGGCTATTATCACTGATAGTTTATCTTAGTTGTTTACTGTGTGCCTGAAATTCACCAATTATGTCATAAGAAGTGCAGACAGTTATTTTGCCCAGATACTTTACACTGCAGCTCTGCTTCTTCTGATCGGCTTCTGTGTGTAAGCACCAAGTCACTAAATACAAACTTCATTTTAAAGATGAAGTGGAAGTTTTGATAATTTCAACTTTTAAACACTAGGGGGAGCAGCTGCTGAATTTTGCCATGGAATCCTAATGTACTGCTAGCTTTCTTTACTACTGCTGTAAATGTGCTCAGGATCTGGTCACGTGTGCGACATCACTGCTCCCCTTTTGGGCATTTGCAGAAGTATAAGGGAGGATGAAGTTTAGGATCACAGTGTTGAGACATTTTGTTGGTTGTCAGTGTCACCAAGGATGGCTGGCAGCACGGATCTGTTAGTTGACGCTGAGCTGCTCACGCTGTCACATATGATAGGACTAGATACATGGCTGTGCTATGTCAGCGTAAGGCCTCCTTCAATTGTATGTGATGCAGAAACGTCTGAATGCGACATTTCCGAGAATTGGTGCAGCAAGAAAAGTCTTGGAGACGAGTGGGAGGTTTGGATTATGGAGGATATTTTTCTTAGATCATTAGCAGAATGGAGAGCATGGATAGGGTGGAAGACATGAGGGAGGAGATGTAGGGCAGTACAGAGGATGGGTTGGGTGGTAGATGAGGGAGGAGATGTAATGCGGTGCAGCACTGTACAGAGGATGGGTTGGGTGGTAGATGAGGGAGGAGAAGTAGGGCGGTGCAGCACTGCAGAGGATGGGTTTGGTGGTAGATGAGGGAGGAGATGTAGGGCAGTGCATCACTGCAGAGGATGGGTTGGGTGGTAGATGAGGGAGGAGATGTAGGGCGGTGCAGCACTGTGCAGAGGATAGGTTGGGTGGTAGATGAGGGAGGAGATGTAGGGCGGTGCAGCACTGCAGATGGGTTGGGTGGTAGATGAGGGAGGAGATGTAGGGCGGTGCATCACTGTGCAGAGGATGGGTTGGGTGGTAGATGAGGGAGGAGATGTAGGGCGGTGCAGCACTGTGCAGAGGATGGGTTAGGTGGTAGATGAGGGAGGAGATGTAATGTGGTGCAGCACTGTGCAGAGGATGGGTTGGGTGGTAGTTGAGGGAGGAGATGTAGGGTGGTGCAGCACTGCAGAGGATGGGTTGGGTGGTAGATGAGGGAGGAGATGTAGGGCGGTGCAGCACTGTGCAAAGGATGGGTGGGGTGGTAGATGAGGGAGGAGATGTAGTGCGGTGCATCACTGTGCAGAGGATGGGTTGGGTGGTAGATGAGGGAGGAGATGTAGGGCGGTACATCACTGCAGAGGATGGGTTGGGTGGTAGATGAGGAAGGAGATGTAGGGCAGTGCATCACTGTGCAGAGGATGGGTTGGGTGGTAGATGAGGGAGGAGATGTAGGGTGGTGCAGCACTGTGCAGAGGATGGGTTGGGTGGTAGATGAGGGAGGAGATGTAGGGCGGTACAGCACTGTGCAGAGGATGGGTTGGGTGGTAGATGAGGGAGGAGATGTAGTGCGGTGCATCACTGCAGAGGATGGGTTGGGTGGTAGATGAGGAGATGTAGGGCAGTGCAGCACTGTGCAGAGGATGGGTTGGGTGGTAGATGAGGGAGGAGATGTAGGGCGGTACATCACTGTGCAGAGGATGGTTGGGTGGTAGATGAGGAGGAGATGTAGGGCGGTGCAGCACTGTGCAGAGGATGGGTTGGTGGTAGATGAGGGAGGAGATGTAATGCGGTACATCACTGTGCAGAGGATGGGTTGGGTGGTAGATGAGGGAGGAGATGTAGTGCGGTGCATCACTGTGCAGAGGATGGGTTGGGTGGTAGATGAGAGGAGATGTAGGGCGGTGCAGCACTGTGCAGAGGATGGGTTGGGTGGTAGATGAGGGAGGAGATGTAGGGCGGTGCAGCACTGTACAGAGGGTGGGTTGGGTGGTAGATGAGGGAGGAGATGTAGGGCGGTGCAGCACTGTGCAGAGGATGGGTTGGGTGGTAGATGAGGGAGGAGATGTAGGGTGGTGCAGCACTGTGCAGAGGATGGGTTGGGTGGTAGATGAGGGAGGAGATGTAATGCGGTGCAGCACTGTGCAGAGGATGGGTTGGGTGGTAGATCAGGGAGGAGATGTAGGGTGGTGCAGCACTGTGCAGAGGATGGGTTGGGTGGTAGATGAGGGAGGAGATGTAGGGCGGTGCAGCACTGTGCAGAGGATGGGTTGGGTGGTAGATGAGGGAGGAGATGTAGGGCGGTGCATCACTGTGCAGAGGATGGGTTGGGTTGTAGATGAGGGAGGAGATGTAGGGCGGTGCAGCACTGTGCAGAGGATGGGTTGGGTGGTAGATGAGGGAGGAGATGTAGGGCGGTGCAGCACTGTGCAGAGGATGGGTTGGGTGGTAGATGAGGGAGGAGATGTAGGGCGGTGCATCACTGTGCAGAGGATGGGTTGGGTGGTAGATGAGGGAGGAGATGTAGGGCGGTGCATCACTGTGCAGAGGATGGGTTGGGTTGTAGATGAGGGAGGAGATGTAATGCGGTGCAGCACTGTGCAGAGGATGGGTTGGGTGGTAGATGAGGGAGGAGATGTAGGGCGGTGCAGCACTGTGCAGAGGATGGGTTGGGTGGTAGATGAGGGAGGAGATGTAGGGCGGTGCATCACTGTGCAGAGGATGGGTTGGGTTGTAGATGAGGGAGGAGATGTAGGGCGGTGCAGCACTGTGCAGAGGATGGGTTGGGTGGTAGATGAGGGAGGAGATGTAGGGCGGTGCAGCACTGTGCAGAGGATGGGTTGGGTGGTAGATGAGGGAGGAGATGTAGGGCGGTGCATCACTGCAGCACTACTGCGTCCAATACATTCTATTGGTGAAAATTCTGTTGCGCCGACTAGCGTCGCCGCAAGAGAAATTCACATGATTTGGTCCTAAAAGATGCCCCACATATCCGTCTCCGCGGGTGGACATGGGATTTCTAGAATTCCCATCCACTATGCTGTAACATCTGGCCGTTGCGGTTTTGATGCTGCATAAATACGCAGCAATTCCTGAATGTGGGAATATACCCTTATGGGGACACAAAAATTAGTATATGTTAAGCCCCCTGGGAAGGCTCCTGTTTTTTGCCAAGAAAACTCCTTTAACGTGATATTTTTACAGCTCAGTAAATGGATACAAAGAACAGTGTTGGGTCCCTGAGATGCTAAGATTTGTGGTACTGTAGGTCAACTTTGATAGAACTAACATTGGTCTATGTGGATTACATACTCACGTGACATGCAGCGTTGGGCCTTGTTCAGACATCCGTTTTTAATGCATGCGTCCTGTACGTGTTTTCACCCACCCCCTTTGTACATACAAGCAATGACTGACTGTTACATGACCTTCTACTAGTGAGTTCCTAGATTGAAGGACCATAAAAGACTGAGGCGACTGTCGGATAGATGGCTGCGCTACAATGGAGATATGAATGATGTGATCAGTAGAATGAGCTTTAATTTCTTCCATCTTCCATGACCCCGAGCGTTGTGGTTGTTCTTGGTCGTCTATTGTTATCTCGTTGATCTGTATCGAGCGGATATAGTGTGTGAGATAAATATTTTACATGCTCCGGCCGCTAAATCAGTATTCATGATTTTCATGTTTCAGCTCTCCGTGACCCACTTATTGGGTTTCGGAAGCTTTTCTTCCCAGTTTAACCCAACTACCGAGAGTCCTCATTATATAATATATTATATTTTCCAAATCCTTTATTAGGGAATTCATAGATTTAAGGGGGCTCTCCTATAATAAATAGTCTCCTATCTCCTTACTGATTAGTGGGGGTTCCACACGTGGGGTGTGCACCAGTTGGCAGAACGGGGAAAGTTTATCCCAGTTGGTGCACTTTTATCCTTGTTACAAAATGGAGCTGCAGAATAGATGCCCAACCACCTCTCCATTCATTCTTGGGGCTAGCAGAAAAAGCTGAGTGCAGCGCTCTACAGCAACATAGATGGTTGGGTATGCGCACTGGCGTCCCATTCTAAGGAAAAAGTCAGACAGCCGTATAATTCGAGGATTGCAACACAATGCTCGGATTGGCCGTTGGCCTTCATGATCCAAGTGTAACAGCATGTATTTCTATGCAGCTGTCACGCTCTGGTCAGGAGAGCCGACAGCCAGTCCGAGCATTGCATTGTGATCCTAGCCCTTAGAATGGACGACTCTTCCTTTAGAATGGAATGCCAGTGCGCATGCCAGAACATCTATGGTGCAGTAGGCTATTTCCGCCAGCCCTATGGAGAAGGAATGGAGAGGTGGTCTGGCATCTGTCCTGCCACTCCAGTCCGAGCATTGCATTGCGATCCTCGCCCGAGATATTCGGTCGTCTGACTCTTCCCCAACGATGATTCAAGTGATTTGTTTTGATTGGTGTGGGTCCTAGTGGTTGGATCCCCACTGATCATTAACTTTGCCCCCCTCCCACCTCTGAGAGGTGTACGGCTCCTGCTTGAGTGGGATATGGAGTCAGTTGAAAGCATAACTTCATATTGAATCCGTACTCTGAGCTGCACACTTTTCAGGCAAGGGTGGGATTTTACCGACTGGTTGGACCCTCACCGATCTGTTGTACTTTAATAAAGGTGATTAATTAGAATAATTAAAAAATATTACAAATGTTTAGTTACCGTACTTTTTAATGGAAAAATACTTACTAAGCTTAGATGAACCATTTGGGGGACAAAAGCGCACCCACTCGAAGCAGTATCGACTGGTAAGGTTCGTAGAAAGTGGGAATTTGTGCTTACCTGGTGAAGTTGGGTGAACGCACAACACCTGTAGATTTGTGTAACTGCTTCTGTGGCCCTTTGGCTGGAGAAGAAAAACGTCTTCCAGATGATTAATAGTAGAAGAGGACGATATCACGTTGACCATAAATGAGAAGCATTTTGTGTTTCAAAATGGTTCATCATTGTCCCAACATTTTTGTCGCTGGATCTTCGCCTTTCTCAAGGTAAAAAATGAGGCGTTGACACGTATTGGGCAATAACCATTTTGGAACACAAAAGGCTTTTCGATTGATACAACACGTTTCGGCACCGGAGTGCCATCTTTCCCAAGGTGAAAAATGAGGCGCTGAAACTTATTGGGCAATAAAGCACCAACTTGGAACACAAAAGGCTTCTCATTTGTTCCAACGCGTTTCAGAACTGGAGCGGCGCCTTTCTCAAGGTGACAAATGAAGCGCTGAAACGCGTTGGGACAATAAAGAACTATTTTGGAGCACAAAAGGCTTCTCGTTTGCCGGATCATATCGTTCTCCTCTACTATTAAGCTTAGATAACAAATTGTTTCAGGAGTTAGTGTTGTAATGTTGACTCTTCGTATATTCCTGACTCGTTCCCTTTTGGAAGAAACCGAGATTCGCAAGTTGGAGGCTCGTCCGGAATCGGGTTTAAAAGCCACTTCAACAGTCTTCAGGTCATATCACCATTGTAAGGATATATGATTCTCAGTAAGACCAAGTTGTCCTACTATATAGCAATAGTCAGTGCCAATTTATAGAATGTCCCCATAGTACATTTTATTATGCAGGTTGATGTACATGGTTAGATTTGTTACTTTCTCAAAATCGTCTTTTCTTGCTGCCTATAACAGTCCATGTTTTATTTTTCCAGTCCTGTGTTAAATACTTAAAAGTTGAACTATCATTTTTCTGGGCAGTTAGAACAGTGATGTATTGCCCAGTTATGGTATCACTAGATGGTGTTAATGTCTTTTATAATATTGATGGATACATTTCAGTTTTTTTCTATATGTGTCGCAGGAAGTTGGTTAATTTGTCTGCTCATTGTGTTTTCGAGGCACATAAACTGCATGCAACAGTGCCTACCCCTGTACACTAAAAAAGAGAGGATGGAGATGGCCGGCCCATGCTACCATTACACTGCAAATCCCAAGTGTTATGTTCTTTCTTGCTTTCATTTTTGACATTTTTTTTTGTAATTGAGTGTCATTAAAAATTTAATATCGTCAGCCTTTTATATCCTGTGTTGCACTGAAGAAAGAGTTAACTGAGGATCTGCCAGGGAGCTCTTCGATTTTTATAACTTCTCTTCCTTCTGAGGTCCTGTCTGCTGATTTATAAGGGCTCATTCAGACTATTTATTTTTTCACGTACGAGAACAACTGTTCTTGTTTCATCAGTGATTTTGTTAAGATTTTCATCAGTTTCTTTTGAGTTTGATCCAAACTACCCTAACTTCAGTCCTCAGGAGCCCCAGCAGATCATATTTTTAGTATGTCCCAGGTGATAATTTCATCATGCAATACTGAGGATATCCTGAAAGCATGACCTGGTTTTGGCTCTTGAGGACTAAAGTTGGGGAACAAAGCCTTAGCCTACACTATATACGACTCGTACCAGAAAAACTGACGTCTGAATGAGCCAGTAGCATTTATAATCTTTCCCGCCAGAACGAGCTCACTGATAGATTCTCAGTGAACTCATTCTGCAGCCAGCTATAGACTGTGCAAGGCAGAGGCTGTAGAAGGCAAAAAAGTGAAAATTTTTAATGAAACCCAATTGCAAAAATGAGCTTACCCTAAAGGTGATACTTTATACATGGCTGTACTGGAATTATGATATTTGCAATAAAATGTACACAAAATGTAAGGAATTCCAAAGGAGGCCGGTGTCAAGTAATGTGCATGAAGTTACAAGTTGGAAAGAATCCCACTGTCAGCGCCTCGAGCCTCCGTATAGGTATCAGTCCTTATTATTTACTGTTAACTAAATCCTTTTTTGCAGTATAGAATATAATCATTAACTTTACCTGGTTTAAAATGTGCTGATCTTGTACTGATCATGTTACAACATGTCCTCTGCTCCATTCACATCCAAAGCTGCAGGTAAACTTTTAGAGGCTGCCAGTTAGAGGCCTTGTGATGACGGATGTGCCCCTAACAGCTGATAGATTCTAACCTTCTCCACATCAGCGTACACCACAGCTGAGCAGGCATTGTACAGGTATCTGGACCAGCAGAGAGCAGCAGTGACCTGAGAAGTTCAGCAGCTGAGAGTTAACAGGAAAGCAGCAGAATTGAAAACGATCATGGAAAAAAAAAAAGGGGTCAGTTTTGTCTGCAGTACCTTTCACTGTAATTTATTTTTCTGAGAGCTGGTCTCCAGTGATAAGCGATCGTCATTGGATTATTTTTTTTTTTTATACTGTTAGTTTTATTTATTTTTTGTGTGTGTATTTAGGTCTTATGTGTTTCATGAACATGTCGCGTACGCAGTAATTTAGAAACCAAAGAAATGTGTGAGCACTGTAACGAAAGACCTCCTTGCTTCCCTTTTTACACGATCTTGTTTATTGCATGTTAGTCAGAATGTTACATTGTAAATTCTTTTAGAGAATTCTAGATGAAATTTTTTTTAGAAACAGTAATTCGAAAAGGGGGATGCCCAAAAGTCATTTAAAAACATACCTGAAATCAGTGGCCAAAGTCAAAATGCCTCTAGGCACACCCGCTCAGAAAAGACTATCTTTTCACTCAAACTATCTCCAGTCGGCTTAAAAAGAGTTGTCCTGCCACTTAATTTTTTTTCTTTTCAGGCGGGAGATACACTGCCCGTGACAAAGCTCGCTTGGCTAAACATTACTATATTCCACTGCCAAATTGTGGCATAATGCAGTTAAATGGGACCGCGTTGCAGCCTGGAAACTATTGCGACAAGCAAGTAGGGCAAAAAATCCAAGATTTGCGACTTCATTGCCACCCTGCACACTTGCATTTTGCTGTGATGTAGTGGACAAGTAGAGACTGATCTTTGAACTCACAACCTGTTTCGCCAAGTTGCTTCAGCCTAGGGTTTAGAATGGTGTAAACTAAGCGATTTGTTGATCCCGTTTTGACCTTTCCTGGATCCCTATCCAATTTCTGTACTTCTAACCACATGGGACAGGCATGGCAGCAGCTAATCACTAGCCGCAGTTTTGCTCCCAACAGGTTCCCTTTAAATTAGTAATACATACATATTGTCAAAATGTAGCTTATTCTTTTCTTTTTTTAGAAAGTTCTAGATGCATTTTCTTGTGTGAAGGATCACAAACATACTACGGTAAATATCCAGTTAATTTGAAGAGATAATAGATGAGCAGAAAGAAAAGGAGGGGGATGGAGCTGCAGGATTTCTCTTTCAGTCCATCTGAGAGTTCCTGCTCTGAGAGGGGAGGGAAGAGCAGAAGGAGGAGACATCTGTTTCACTCAAAATACACAGCACTGCTCTCACTCAACACCAGCAATAGCTAGTATAGAGGGAGCATTTATAAGAAAAAAATTTTTGGGCTGGACAACATCTAAAGGTTCCCATACACGTTAGATAAATGGCCCCGCTCTGGTTGTTCGGTTGTTTTAAATGGCCAATGTGGCATTCCAAAATAAATCACTATTGGGTAGGGGGGGGGGAAAGGACTATGTGTTGCATTCTGTAAAAGTCTCCAAATATGATGAAATTGAAAAAAAACAAAACACTGAAATAAAAAACTATATATTTTACAAAACTTCTTCCCTTGTGGTTTTTAATAGCACAGCTCGCTTATCACATACACACATGGCTGAATTCATTGCAAGCACTTGGGCAATGATATTCCTTGGGTGCGCGGCACAACAGCTGCAAGTCGGGGAGGATTCGTAAACGGCGCAGGAGGATCAAACAACCAGTCACGTAACAGAATTTTCTCTCAACGCTTGTCCTTGTCGTGGAGTTTATTATTCCTTTGTCCCAGCACGACGCTGCTTCAATTTTGGAACAGTGGGGGTCTAAACGACATTTTTGTCTTAAGCAGAAAAAAAAAACCCATGCTGCTTAAATCTGAGCCCCCAGCTGAGTGTTCTTGAAGGTTGGTTGACTTTATATCTCTACGACCATGGAAAATGACTAGATCTCCAGCGTAAATAATGCCTGCAAAATCTCAGTAAAACACCCGCTAAGTGGCGCTGACATCATACGTACTGGGATAGTTGAGGATAAAGAGGTGACTCGATAAAACCTGAAGATGCGCAACATTGTCTCCTTAACCCATAGCAATAAGACTGATTGGTCAATAAATATCCCCTGGCAATGGCACCAGTCATCGGGAAGGGGATATTAACAGTTGTGGATGTGTTGGGAGAAAAAAAGGATTGGAGCAACTTGTGACAGTGAACAAAATTTGAGAGCGAGACAACTATGTGACAGCATCTCCAAAACGGTAGGCCTTGTGGGTTGCTCCTGGAATACAGTAGTTAATACTTACCAAAATTGGGAAGGACAATTGGTGAACTGGAGAACCTTGAATAGAAGCCTACCTACCGTACGTAGCAGTGCAGATCTGTGCCAAGTGCCCTAAGGAGCTAATATCTGATTTTTAAGGGTATTCAATACTGAAAAAGAAACGGCACTCACCACTTTTTTCTGCTTTTTGATTTTTAAGGGTGTCTGGTGTTGGACCTCCACCAATCCGATACTGATGTCCAATGGGTCAATCAATATAATTTTAATGGATAGCCCATTTAAAAGAAGTACTGCCTTATTATATCAAAGTCATGATAAATGTATCCAAAAAAAAAGATAAAGGCTCACATTTTTCAAAAATTGAATTTTTTGGGGCCAAATTTTTGCCACATTACACCATCACGATTTTTGAGCAACTTTTAGGCCCATACCAATGTTAGACTCGAACTGGAGATCAATGTGTCAAATGTTGCATGTTCAATGTAGAATTTGCAAATTGCACCCCAGACTATATAAACAGAGCGCTGGAGTAAGATTCACCAAATTCACGGCCGTGCACTAATGCCAGTAATGTTACTATGCATCCAGTGGCTGGCATACAATTTTGGCAATATTTACATCAGCTTCGGTATAAATTATGAGTTTGTCAGGAGTTCTCAGTCGCACCACATTCTCCCCGAGCTCTGCCCACTTTGGTTGGTGGAGCTGGCCAGGAATAGTGTAAAAATGCCAAAAGTTGCTATTTTTTTAACGCAAAAATTTTACATTTCAAGCAATTTTACACCGTCTGGCGAAAAACTGATGAATTGGGACCAAAGAGTCTGGATGAAGCTTCACCTTCCACTTATATTGGATATGTAGTGTCTATGGAGTATTGAAATGCTCGGTACTCAAATTTTTCTCTCTTTTGGGGACCCGAGCACCATGCAATAAGCGGCACTGCTCTATACTTGATCGAGTACTCTCAGGGCCGAGCACGCTCACCCGTCACTAGCCATATAGTTATCAGATATTAATAAAATATATCGTTAGGCATGGACTAATCAAATAAATAATGGAGGGATGCTCACCTACTGTCACCCCGGTGGATCCAGTGGAGACTATTCAGGAAGCGATGACAATGGACAACTGAAGATTGGCTGAAGCCATTAGGATTGGAGCAACATGACATCTGATGCTTCCCAGAGGACGCACTTTTCCAGTCATATTCTTCCTCAGTCCTGTGAAATCCCTATAGCAAAGTCATCACTCCTGGAGCCAACAATGACTTGTACCCTATGGTAGATAATTTTTTTCTAACTGCAGGGAATGTATAATGTGCCATATGTCCAAGTGTCCTCAAAGACAATGACTGAGGTCACAAATTGGCTGTAGCAGTAGCCTACTGGTGGACCTCCATGCCTCAAACCAACGGAGGAGTGGATAATCCAAGATGATCAGAATCGACTTTTTGGCCACTGATGTACAGACGGGGCATTTATGGTGATCGGGGCATGGTATGGTGATGTTTCTGCATGAGAAACGCAGTACGTTGCTCCATGGTTCTCCTCTCTCTTGGTACGCCATTGTTAGAAAACAGTATTAATGGGGAACCAAAGAAACACTGAAATGGTAGAAGGTGATCCAACAGATTATTATTCATTATTTTTTGTTTTTAGCAAAATACAGCTTACACTATAGAAAACACTTTGAATTTTCAACAGGAAATAGGAGGAAAGGTAATACACGATAGATTTTAACCAACCATGTCCTGATCCACAGGATAGCAAAACCTAGCTAAATGAAAACCTACATTTTCCACTTAAGTGGAATTACGTGATTTTGTAGTTCACTGTCTATTGGGCTATTATCTCATTTTCTATGTGACTTAAAGGGTTATTCTAATTTTTATAGATGAATATTGTCGGACAGTGCTTGTAAATACAAGCAAATTTACCATTTACTGCTTGTTAAACTTTGTAGCCGTTCTGGAGATATTACCACTTTTGTTTTATTTACAGCTCATTGTCTAGGAGACCGACCACTGCTGTTGTCTATCTTCTAAGCGGAGGTAACGGGGAGCTCCAACAATCCTGGCTGGCTTTTAAACAGCGCTTACTAGCTTAATAAAAAAGAGCTTGTAAGCACTATGCATGTTCTGCTGCCTAGCATCGGTGATCGGTCTCCGAGTCAACAAGCTGTAAACAAAAGAAAAGTGTTAATATCTCAGGAATGGCTGAAAATTTTGATAAGCAATAAATTGCAAGATTGCTTGTATTTCCAAGATCTGTCTGACAAATAACCATTTTTGAAGATGGTAAAAACACTTTTTAAAGTGACTTACACCTTCAATTGTTGAAGGTTGAAGGATTAGTTGAAGGCTGAAGGATCAGTTTGGAGTCGAGTAAGCCACTTCCAGTCGTGGTAGAAGTCTTTTCTCCCTTGAGACCAAAGGATCGTTGATATGTTTCACCCTTATTAAAGTATCAAAAAAGGATTCTCGAGGGAAATAAACATTAAATCAACTTTTTGAACTTTCTACGACTGTGCCTGCACTCATGTATATCGAAAGCATATGATATACCTGAGATATGAACGACAGAAAACGTGACCTACATGCTACAAGCAGCTCCATTGTCACCCCGCCGCTCAGTACTCGCAGATGTAGTACATTCTCCGCGAGCAGTCATTGTCCCACCACTTTCCGTCATCCGATGAGATGGATACGCAGTTCTCCAGAATGCCACCATTTGGCTGTGTCACCAAATGATCTTTGTACCAGTTGAAATAGGAGACACGATGGCCGTTCTCAAACGTGTACATCCTTCCGAGCGTCGATCGTGAATCCCAATCCAGATGGGCCAGTTAAATGGAAAGAAGGCATCGTGAACATACTGTGCCAGATAGGCAAATTCATTCTGGTCTATTGGCATTGCCAGGTTCCCCCCTCGGCTGTAGCAAAGCTGTTGTGCCGTTGCGTAGTTTTCAAAGTGCTGAAAAATGAGATAGCACTTTCGGTGGTATCGCTTACCCTTCAAGCAACCTAGAAAGAACAGAGAAAATCAAAGTAGTTTCTAGAACATATCTTAGTAGGGTTATGGATAGATCCAGCTACATGGATGAAAATTCCTGACGTTCTATTCGTTCTTATTATCTTATTAAAAATTACACAAAAACACCAGTTACAGTCCAAAATCGAAAAACCGCCAATGCATTTCTGATGTATGCAGCACCCTTAATCATGACCATGTCCATGAAAGAAGAAAACTTATTGAATTTTTATCCATGTAGCTGGACCTATCTCTACTTTGTTTGTCTCCCTGAGCAGTGGGGTTGATCTGAGCTCTGGAGAACTATGGACTACTTCCATTTTTCGATAGTATGTTAGATCTGAGAGCCTTTTAGAAGAACGTGATTTTATTTGCCAAAGTAGCTGAATAGGTGGCCATTCTTGTGTGACTCCATTGATTTTATATCGGCGTTCCAAAAATTGCTCATCAATTTTTGGAACTCTCATGTAGCCACCACTCTGTTCCTGGTGTCTCAAGACAGATGTGGGTTGTAGACCAACATGTATCGGACGTTTATGGCATATCCTGTGTCCAAGATGGGAATAGCCCTCTAATTACTTTATACATCAAAAGTTTTACAACTTTCCAAAACTTTTAAGATATTATTTGGGGTCAATGAATGAGATCTTTCCTGTTTAGGCTGAGTTCTCCCATCCATATTACCGGGTCTAAGTGCAGACCACAATACCTGGCCCAACCGTGGGTATCCTGACCCTGAACTATTAGCCTTATAGACAAATAGTTTACATTTTCGCTATGCCATAGCGTTATATTGTATTAGGGACAGAAGTGGGCTCAAGTATATCATTACCACTGATTTATCCTGTGTGTGGTTTGTAGGAATTTACGGCATTAAACATATGGAAAGACAAGTGTGTGAGGACCCCCTCGGCTACTCGTGTCCTGCATTTTTATAGTAACAGCCTAAAGAATTGTACAATAGTCAATCGCCCTGCAGGATCACGTCTGAGAACCAAATTCTGGCACAGTTAACTTCTGCAGAAGATGGCTTCCAGCTGAGTGAGAGGTTGGAACAGCGTTTTCGCAGCAGGAATTCCAGGTGAAATAGAGTATCTCTTTCATTCTTAAAGGGGAATATCGCGGGATGTTAACCATGCATGTAATAGAACAGGATGAGTTTGTGCTGATCTTGATTACGGGTCTGTCATCTTGTTTACAAAACTGTGGGATACATTTCTTAAAGTAGATTCACAAAACCAGCGCGGAAGTTTCTGTGCAAAGCAACTTTTTAGAAGTACCGTAATAAACTTGGAGTTCCATAATCCAGCCTGGTCAGGATTACCAAACTGCTAGATTCTCATCATATAACATGCATGCCTTACTACAACAATCTTCGTGTAACTCAATAGTACAAGTGAATGTAAGAAACTTTGTAACTGATCTCATCAGAGAAATATAATTCCTTTTCCACCCATGAGCCACTTATTTTCTTGATCCTGCCTCCCAAATTCATCATTCATTCTGATAAACAGCTAGAACTAACTGTCTAGAACTAAATGTAAAGAAAACCAAGGAGATGGTGGTGAGTTATAGAAGGAAAAAGGACGATTACTTACCGATCACCATTGCTGGCCAGGAGGTTGAGATTGTTGAGAGCTACAAATATTTGGGGGTTCACCTTGACAGTAAACTCGATTGGAGGTGTCATACAGAAAAGGTTTACAAGAAGGGAATGAGCAGACTGTACTTTCTGCGGAAGCTCAGGTCGTTCAATGTGTGCAGTAAAATGCTGGAAATATTCTACCAGTCCGTTGTAGCAAGCGCCATCTTTTTTGCTATCATTTGCTGGGGCAGTAGTGTGCGAGTAGCTGACGCTAATAAACTCAACAAACTTATCAAGAAGGCAAGCGCAGCTGTTGGCCTCCATCTTGACTCTTTTAAGGAGGTATTGGAGGATAGAATTCAGAAGAAGTGTAGGGCTATAATGAACAATAATACACACCCACTATACGAGCTGTTCTTGAAGTAGAAGAGCACATTCAGCAGCCGTCTAATCCTACTAAGGTGCAAGAAGGAGAAATTCAGGAAATCGTTTGTACCTACTGCTATGGGGATGTATAATAATTTCCTAAGGGTGGCAGAAAATAATGACTGATGGCTGGTGTACTAATGTCAATTAACATTGTATTATATACACCTGAACTACACACTTTTATTTATTATGTAATGTTGGTACACCTGTGCAAGATTTGTGTCCTAATATTTTATGTACTGCTGTTTGTATTGCTGCTGTAATACTGTAATTTCCCCCCGGGATCAATAAAGTGTATCGTATCGTATCGTATCCATCTTGATCAAAATAAGGACATCTGTCTCACTGAGGAATCAGATTACAACTGCCTATTGGTGTCTATGGAGAGGGAAGGAGTAAGGAATGCAGTAAAAGAACAGACAGAGAGGAACACCGACAGTGCTGCTTTCTACTAAGCATTTCATCTAATCCCTGAGTTGGATTTACAGTTACACTGCTGAATACATATAAGAAGCTTAATATAAGAAACTTTGTAATTATCTAGCCAGAGAAATTTGCTTCTTTTTCCACCTATGAGTCAATTATTTTCTTCCTCCTGAATTCATCATTCATTCTAAAAACAGCTAAATTTCATCTTGATCGAAACAAGAGGGCTTGCCAGCTCACTGAGGAATTGGATTACAGCTGCTTATTTAAGTTTATGGAGAAGGGAGGCATAGGGAATGTAGTGAACAGCTGCCTATTGGTGTCTATGGAGAGGGGAGGAGTGAGGAATACAGAGAAAGAACAGACAGAGGGGGACACAGACGTGCTGCTTTCTACTGAGCATTTTATCTCAACCCTGAGCTGGATTTACAGCTTCACTGCTCAGTACGTATAAGAAACAATTTAAGAAAGTTTGTAATTTATCTCATCAGAGAAATATACTTATTTCTCCGCCTATTAGCGACCTCTTTTCTCCGCCCTGCCTCCTGAAATTAACATTCAATCTGAAAAATAGCTAAAACTAATCTTTATCTAAACAAAGGGTCTGCCAGCTCACTGAAGAATCAGATTACAGATGCCCATTGAAGTCTATGGAGAGGGGAGTAGTGTGGAACACAGTGACTGAACAGGCAGAGTGGAATATATGTAGCCATGCAGATGGCATTCCAAGAACGCATGAAAAATATTTTTTTGCACGTGAGTTACATTTAAAATTTCTTTCACCGTTTTGCTTTTACGGGACAGATAAGAGTTACAAACTCCCTGGTAGACACTCATAGTGGGATGACCTTTAAACATGCAGATGTATCCTTCCATAACTTATGTCGCTGTTCTAGATATTCCTAGATGATTGGCGCCAGTTTACCCGACTTTGAAAGAAGTTGTGCCACTCTGTTTGGCATTGGTTATTCTATATATTATATATGCATGACATATAAAAATTTGGATTCAGAAAAAAATTCTTCACAAAATTTGCAGGTATGAGTGGACATATTAACACCTATACTAAGGTCCCCATGTATATTTTATGATTGGCCGGTTGTGTTTCCTGATTCTTTCTGTTTGCTGCCTGCCGTTGCTCTCTCTTTTTTTTTTAGGTTTGTGCCTAATGAAACCCATAGCCCCTACGAGAAACAGATGATCCCTCAGGAAAGTACAGAATATTGTAATTAAAACAAGACATTAACTTGAAAAACAACAGCCTGACACATGTTCCTGCTTGGCAATCCTACCTTCAATCTGTCCAATCTGTCTCTGATTTCTTGCATTCATCTCAGACACTGTGGCGATGGTGTCTTCTGCTTCACCGAGCTTAGTCCGCATGGTGGACACACTTTGAGACATCTGGGACACTTTGACGTCGAGGCCGTAGAACTGGACGTTAAGGCGATGGATTGCAGCCTCTATTCCACTCAGACGTGACACTGTGGGCGAAGAGACATCAGTATCTAACCATAAGGACCGTAAATGACCGTGACCTACTCGATATGGATTCAACTAGAAATGTTAAGGTAGAGTCTAAGGTCAGGTTCACATAGCGTTGGCAGGTCCGTTTAACGGATAGCGCTCCACCGCGGCATTAATGTGATGTCACGCATCCGTTAATGCTGCCATTCACTCCCATAACCGAGCGCATCGCTAACGCATGTCCTAAGCGGCATGCGTTAGCAATGTGCCATCATTCTGTGACGGACCCTCGGACGCGGTCTGCAGCGTTCGGGGTCCGTCAGCAGATAGAGAAGTTGCGCTAGCATAATCGGTAAACACGATCACAATATGACAGAAGCGTTGACGGACTGCATTAACGCTACTGTCATTTTGTGTTTGCGTTTACCGATCACGCTAGCGCAGCTTCTCTATCTGCGCTAGCTGTGACGGACCAGCTGTGCCAGCGCTGATAAATTGAGCTTTGGACCCACATGCAAATTAGCCTGAAAGTACATTGAGGGGGCGTGGCCATGAACTCTTAGTGCATTGACACGCCCCGAATGCACTTCCAGACTTCAACACTCAATTTCTCAACACTGGAACATCAGATTTCAACAAGGCAGGTATCATTATTTATTATTGAGTTAGGTCCTATACAACCATATCACTAGTTTCATTAATAAAAAAATATCCTGACAATTTCCCTTTAATTTAAAGCTCCTTTTTCCCCAGACCTATATGTTCTTTCATTTAGTTTGATCTTACAATCTTACTTTCTAACATCAGTCCCATAATTCTTCCTAACTTACTTTTGGTAATTTAACAAGAAATTGGGAATAGATATATATGACTGCAGGATCAGACTACACAGTGTTTGTTTGTAGTCTGTTACCATGGAAACAGAACACATACAACTGTGTTAGAGCAGGAGACACAAACTGATACATTTTGAAAAGAGACTACAGGCGACATTGTTTTAGTTTTTATTTCTCATGCAGTGGAAAAACAAAATGACGACAGAGGAGTACGTCCCTTCAAATGTATGGCCGAGTGGGTCTTGATTACATCTGCATGTGTAACATACGTTGTCTTTCCCTCCCCTCTCGATCTGTGGTTTGGTTTCAGTATACTGAATTCCTAAGACAGACTTGTGGTGAGCGGATAACCTAGGTGGACGTCTCTCAGAAGCCCCCAAACCTTGTTTGTATTCACGTCTAGAAGATCACATTGCAAAAAAATATTAAAAAAAGCAAGGAAAATTTGAGAAATGAAATTGCTGATGCTTGGAAAGAGGAATGTGTAAAAGGAATAAAGCTGAGTTTTATTTTTTCTTCTGGCAAGAGTCTGGCAGAACGTAAATGTAAACTTTGTGGTTTTGTAATGGCCAGAGACTCACAAGGATAGTGAATTCTTAAATGTTTGCAACAACATTGTCGTATCTGCAATACCAGACACAGCCATGGATAAGGGTGGCGCTGTTTCTGGGTGAAAAAAAATATTTTTTCTTATTTCATTGAGTTTGGTTCCCATCTTAGTAAGACTAAGTGATGGCTTTTCACTGAGATAGATCCCTGGGACCCTTGCTAATTCTGAGAAAGCAGGGTCCATAGGACCGCTTCTCCTCTGCATCTGCTTTATAGTGGTACTGGGTGCAGTTCCCTGTACAGCTGGGAGGCCAGGAATAAACTGTGCAGAATTGTTAGACCCCCAGCGATCAGGTCACAGAAATCAAACCCCCAGTGATCATTGAATGATTGCACTTCCTAGTGATCATTAACTTGAAGAATATCCTCTAAGTACTTTATTTTAATTTAAATTTACATAATCTTAACATTAATACAAACCAAAAAGTAAATCAATTTTTCTTTTTTTGACAATAAAAAAGGACCACATGATAAAATCCCAAAATAGCACCACACTTGACTATAGGATGTGTCTGGTATTGCAGGTTAGTGATTTATTATTACTTCTTTTATGAATGTACCAAAACAGAAGACTAAACAGAGTAAACCAAAAACCACCCAAAATAATGAAGCAAATAAATTTTATTAGAAAATCACATTTAAAATCAAAGCACTGCCCTTTGGTAAAGCAAGCACGCAAAACGCGTCAGAGGCTGCAAGGAGGACTCACCATGGGTCAGCGGGTGTTTTTTCTGTTGGCAGCCTACTGTATTGGTATATACGGTAGGTTATCCTACAATTATTCACAGTGTCTACCACTAGGTGCTGCTTGTACGCACCCTTACTGTGATCTTTTGATCCTACGTCCCCAGGTCTTAAGGTACTGCCACACTAAACAATCCCGCTAGCGATCACGATAACGACGCATACTAATGCGATCGCTAGCGGGATTGTTTCTATATCGCTAGTAGCAGCCTAATTTAGCGATGTCGTTAAGGACGCTATCGCGGTTAGCGATCTCCTTAACGACTTTAGCGGTACAAAAGTACCGCTAAATCGCTAACAAAAGGTGCTACACTCAGCGATATATACTTACCAGCGGGGGCGCCGACGATAAAATAGGGTCCGGAACGATGAGAACGACGAGCGAGATCACAGCAGGATCTCAGCAGGGGCCACGTCGCTGGTAGATGCCGCACACAACAACATCGCTAACGGGATCGCTAAATAGTGACGTTTTTTAGCGATCCCGTTAGTGATGTTGTTTAGTGTGGCATACCCTTTACACTAACCCCTATTCTCTTCCTTGCCTACCTCCATTGTTTTGTTATTACATTTATATATTCTGTGTTTAGGCTGATTTTAATGTGATTTTGTAATAAAATTTATTTGCTTCATTATTTAGTGGTTTTCGGTTTACTCCGTTTAGTCTTCTGTTTTGGTACATTTTTTGGAGTACTCCACTTTTGTTACTATATCCTTTTTACATGTTGGGAGAGCTCGACTCTAATATGCTCTCAGCCCTAATACATAAATTGTGCTTTCTGATTATTGTTTTATTCTTTTATGTGTGTTAGCAATTTAAAAATGTAACTGGAGCATCCTTAAACCAAGGAAAAGGATCCCTAATATATTTTAAATGTCCATTCTTGATTTGGAACTAGTGAGCGAGTATGTTTGTTGCTCAGGTTCCCCGCCCCCATCCCTGAGCATGCTCGGGTGGTTTCCAAGTATTTTGGCGTGCTCGGAGATTTAGTTTCTGTCGAAGCAGCTGCATGATTTGTGGCTGCTGGACAGAATACATGTGGGAATTGCCTGTTTGTTAGGGAATTCCCACATGTATTCATGCTGTCAAGCAGTCGCAAATCATGCAGCTGCGTGACAGAAACTATATCTCCGAGCACGCCAAAATACTTGGAGATCACCTGAGCGTGCTCGGGGAAAACCCGAGCAACGAGTATACTCGCTCATCACTATTTGGAACCTCTTCCCTTTAGAGCCCTAGAACCTTAAATAGGAGCTGTCACTAACTCCAAAAAATTAAGTTAAATACCTTTAAAAATTTGCTGAGCTCCTCTGATTCTGCCACTGCTTTCCATTTTGTTCTGCGTCACTCTATTGCAAAGATATTCACATTTGTTGTTTTTGGAGCATAATATGTGAAATCTCTGCTTATAGTACAACTGGGTGTTTCTTCAGAGTCTTCTCTGGGTGCGTGTGCTTTCATCTCTTCCTCTCAGAATCTGCCAATCACAATTTTACAGAATCTGAGACTGCTAGATCAGTTGACGAGCTGTGATTGGTAGAAACTGGGAGGGAAGGGTGAACGCATACGACCCCAGTGAAGAAACACCCAGTTTCAGTACAAGCTGAGATTTCACATACAGTGCTCCAAAAACATAAAATTAGAATATCTCTGCAATGGAACAACTCAGCGCAAAATGGAGAAGAGCATCATAATCAGGGGAGCTCAGAGGTTTTTGCAAGGCAGTTAATCCAATTTTTAGAGCGAGTGACTGGTTCTCAAAGTGTTTTTTCCCTCTCAAAACATTTATAAGCTAGCCACGGTATTGGTATTAAATGTATGACTGATGGGGTCTGAACTTTAGGACTGCCACTGTTCTTGTGAACTCATGTCCCAAAATGCCCTCAAAGAATGATGAGGATCCCAGCATTCGGATTTCATAATCTCTTCTGTCCTGGTTTTAGGTGTCAAATATATTTAGTAAAAAAACAAACAAACTATTATTAATGTAAATTACTGATTTTATCCCCAATATCTACAGATCTTATGGATGGAAATGTCACCAGATATCATGGAAATACTCACTGATATAGTTCAAGTTATCATCCGCAGGGAGAGTAGTAGCTGGCTGTACGGTTGTAGTTGGAACCACTTCATCTTCCTCTGATGTTCCTCCATCTGTCTCTTCAACTTCCTCTTCTTTTTGGTCTTCGTCTTCCTCATCCGGCTTTGGAAAGATCACCCCGTTCTCGTTTTGAGAAACGGAAATTAGCGTGACGTTGAAGGAAAGCTTCTTTTCTGTTTTAGGGGGCAGCAGTGGACGTTTTTCTGGTGGTACAGTAATATCTAAATGACCTAAGAGAAACTGAAAACATATGTAAGATTTAAAGGGGTTCTCGGTTATAAAAAAAAAAAAAAAACATAAAAAAACTATTCTTACAAGAAGGAGTGAGATAAAATGGAAAAAATATCCAATATTAAATTGTTATATCCCTCGCCGATCCAGCATAGCTGCCCTGGTAGTCCCTGCCGGTCTTTGTTTACTTGTCCTACAGTGATGAAATCACGTACATCCACTTGACCTGAACAGCCAATCACTGCTCTTGTGTCTGACATGCAAACATTGTGGCTGCAGTGGTTATGGGAATGTATGGGACATTATACCTGCAGCAAAGCAAAAAATAAGTCCGGAGTGGATATTTAGAAGTTAGAAAAGGTTTTTTTTAAATCCCGGACAAACCCCTTAAAATAGTTACATAGCATGGTTGAAAAAAGACACATGTCCATCAAGTTCAGTCTAGGGATTGGAAAGGAAAAAGGGAAGGGGCATAGGTCCATCCATAATCCAGTCTGCCCGAAAAAGCAAGTTTCTTCCTCCTGATCCTGAGTGTCAATTCACTGGGTCAACATTTAGAACAAGAATCCGCCTCTGTCTGGTCAACCTGATCTCCAGACCAGATTCCATTGCGATAGTGATACAACTTTTAGGGTCCGGTGATTCATGCACAACGTAAGAGGAGTTCCAAAACTCTACGACAAGTACGAATAGTTGGGCACCGGTCTACGTAGTCTGCACCGATCTTTGGCATGGTCTGGTTCCATCGTTGACCACGAATGATGAAGGTGTTCATGAGTTGTCATCTTCCATTAAAAATTGGAGGATAGCAACTTTTGTGTTGGGGGTTGACGTCCTAAAAGTCATATTTTGGCATGAAAGTCATGTCACTAAACCTCTAAATGAAAGATTTCCTTACCTTCTCCAAGTTTATGTTTTGTTCTTCAGCCGAGAGCCGGTTCTCCATCTCAGCCGTCCCATCCTCTTCACTTTCCTGTACTTCTGCCTGGCTGCTGGGGACATGGCTGCAGAATACTATAAGGAAAATACTTGTCCAGATCATTATTTAGAAGAAAAATGGAGCAAGATCTCCTCCCGAAAACCAAATCTGAAGCCTGTGAGCTTAGAGAATGACCAGGTATGTCTTGCTTTCCTTTTCTCCTGTTCTGAAGTTTCTTTGTCTGAGCTGCAGAATTCCTCGTATGAGGTCGCCCCTAAAGACAGGAAATATCAAAGTTTTTTTTTTCCAGGCGTCTGCTGTGCAATAGCCAAAAAAAGGACTCCGGAGCCAAAAACCACAAGGAGAGAATGAGGTGAAGTCGTGTTACATTTCTGACTCCTTAAAGAGCAATTTCAGCCATTATGGATATAAACATTATTTAGCCAGTAAACAACATTTTGCTACATTTTTTTGCATCCCCATCACTTTTCGTGAAATGGAACAGAATACCCATTCTTTACACTGTACTCTACGTCGCCCCCTGTGGCAGCAATCTAAAAAACCCAACATTATATGAAGGTTCCAACTCCTGTAATTGGCTGTTTTATGCCAGACTATAAGTTGTAAATTGCAGTGTATAATTGGATTTATAAAGCCAACGCAGTAAATGGAAAACTTTTCTTCACTTCTGTATGTTCCTAATGTCCCAAAGGAATTGCTATTCTAGCAATTGCCTAATTTCTTTTTATTGCTTGGATGTATAACTTCTATGTTTCCTATTAACATTTTTGTTGGAGTTTACGCTCTTATTTTGGGCTCTCGATTTCCATTCCGTGTACATGAGCTGAATACTTTCAGAAAGAATCTGGTTTTATACCTTCGGGACATAATAAAAGCGTCAGTCCGTGGAAGGAATAGAATTAAAAGGAAGGGATGTTATTTTAATGAGATGAATCTTGCTAAGGTAACACAAGCTCAAGTGCTCTAGATCAGTGATTTCCAACCTGTGGATCTTCAGATGTTGGAAAACTACAACTCCCATCATGCCATGACAGCTTTTGATTGTTAGGAAATGGCTGGTAGTTTAGTTTCCCTGATATTGGAAAGTCACTTCTCTAAAGTATCATGTCCAGCAAATAAAAAATACACTACAATTCCATCAAAAGGGTCATCCGGCCACTTAAAGGGGTTTTCCAGCACCTAATTCCATTTTTAAAAAAATGCAAAATCCAACCAATGGCCAAATTGGTGACATGTCTCCGCTACAGGCAAATAAACTTTGTCTAACCATAGATACTCTGTACTTATTGCTCAGTTTCAATGGACACCTGGTCACTTATTTGCTTGGACAGAACAGGAGGTACAGAGACCAGAATGTAGGGAGACCCACATAGTTGCCGACTTTTCTGGGGGCGTTTTAGTCCCCACTGTTGTGAATGGACTTGAAATGAGTTCTGAGCAGAGGCTCCCTCTGGTGGTTACAAGCGGTACTGGACTGTCCAGTGAAGATTGTGAGGATTGGGAATCAGGTGTTACTGACTGGTCTTATATAAGGGAGTCGCCTTCCCATCAGGGTTGCCGGTGATCAATTGTTCTAGTCTCAATCCTTGATTCCTGTTTCCTTTGTAGCCTGCTGTGTCGTGTCTGCATCTCCTGCTAACAGATAAGACATTTTCTTCTTTTTGTTTTTGTGCTTGATTTTTGCATTTTGTCCTGCACTTCTGTGGGGGCCTTCAGGGTCCCCTCCGGGGCTTTTGCCCTCTCAGTTTAGTTCAGCCACTGATGTTTGTACATTTGCTTTTTCCAGTTTTTTCAGTGGCTGCTGTTTTGATTTTGTTACACCAGAGAACTAATTTAGGTGGTAGAGGTCGTGTGATCTCAGGTGTTTTTAAAATTAGTAGAGTTGGTGCTTTTCAGGGTTTTTTGGGATTGCAGTAAGTGCCCTTCCTATCCTTTTCTATTTAGGTAGTTTGGGCCCCAACGTTTGCTCATACTATTTTCTGTCTGTGTCAGTATTTCTTCTTGTCTAACCGCCATTACATGTTTGGGGGCTTTCTATGTTCTTTGGGGATCTGCTCCGGGGCAGATAGCTTTCCTCTTTCTATCTTTAGGTGTAGTTAGTTTCTCAGGCTGTGACGAGGCGTCTAGGACCAACGTAGGAACGCTCCACGGCTGCCTCTAGTTGTGGTGGTTAGTCAGGGTACTGCAATCTCATAGATTCCAACTGCTCTGGTGTATTTCCTTTTTTTACCTGCACTCCTCAGCTACCGAAACATAACAGTATCACCGGCCTAAAAAAAAAAAAAATTGAAAATTGTATGGTACTCACAGAAGGGAAAAATATTGTGAAAGAAAAAAGGATGTCAGAGTTGTCAGAGATATTTTTCTGTTTGTTGCATTTTTTTTTTTTTTTTTCCCTCTGTATCTCTGGGTGCTGGGGAGGATTTTTTCTCTCAATGGAGTTTGCACAGTTGTCTGGCCGTGTGGATCAGCTTGCCACTGAGGTTCGGAGTATTGCTACCTATCTTGCTAGGTTGCCTGTTGTGGAACCTAGGATCCCCATATCAGATTTGTTTTTGGGGATCGAGCCAAGTTTCTGAATTTCAAAAATAATTGTAAATTGTTTTTTGCCTTAAAATCTAAGTCCTCAGGGAACGCAGCGCAGCAGGGTCAATATGTCATCTCTCTCCTGCGCGGCGATCCTCAGGATTGGGCTTTTTCCCTGACACCTGGGGATCCTGTTTTGAGTGATGTTGATGCATTTTTTCAGGCCTTGGGTTATTGTACGATGAGCCTAATGTCACTGATCAAGCTGAAAAAGCCTTGTTGGCATTAAATCATGGGCTTGATGACGCTGAGTTATACTGTCAGAGATTCCGTAGGTGGGCAGTCCTGACCAAATGGAATGACGACTAGAGTTGAGCGATACTTTCCGATATCCTAAAGTATCGGAATCGGAATGGTATCGCCGATATCACTAAAATATCGGCGATACCCGATACCGATACCGGAAGTCCCATGTAAGTCTATGGGAACAAAATATCGCAACTAAAAAAACCCCATTCTTTCCTTGTAAACACTAAATATACACACATAGAATACATATATATATATATATACATGTCATTGTGACATATATATATACATATATGTATAGTTTATACACTTCTACATAGTAAAATATACTCTGATTCAATTGCCGGGTAAAGCCGGCTTCAGTGAAAAGACAGAAGCACCCGACATGAAATGACACTTGGTGTACATAGGGTTAACCATGTCTTTTCATGTCGTTTGCTATCTGATTTGCACAAACAATTAAATCAGTCTATGTGTGCAAAATTTCACACCTGTAGGGGTTAATTAAAGGTGTAAATTCGTTGTAAAAAAAACGGACTTTTTTGCTACGAATTTACACCTTTAATTAACCCCTACAGGTGTGAAATTTTGCACACATAGTCTGATTTAATTGTTTGTGCAAATTAGATAGCAAAGGACATGAAAAGACATGGTTAACCCTATGTACACCAAGTGTCATTTCATGTCGGGTCACCCGACATGAAATGACACTTGGTGTACATAGGGTTAACCATGTCTTTTCATGTCCTTTGCTATCTAATTTGCACAAACAATTAAATCAGTCTATGTGTGCAAAATTTCACACCTGTAGGGGTTAATTAAAGGTGTAAATTCGTTGTAAAAAAAACGGACTTTTTTGCTACGAATTTACACCTTTAATTAACCCCTACAGGTGTGAAATTTTGCACACATAGACTGATTTAATTGTTTGTGCAAATTAGATAGCAAAGGACATGAAAAGACATGGTTAACCCTATGTACACCAAGTGTCATTTCATGTCGGGTTCTGCATTTTCACAAAAGCCGGCAATTGAATTAGCGGCTATTATACTATGTAGAAGTGTATGAACTACAAATATAAATATATATATATATATGTGTCACAAATTCAATGACATGTATATATATATATGAGGTGTAAAATTGCTGAAAAAAAATGCGTGGGCTCCCGCCCTATTTTCGCAACCAGACAGACAAAGCCAGTGAGTGGGGGCAGATAATAATAGCCCAGAGAGGGACCATTATTTTTGCCCCCCCCGGCTACTAACATCTGCCCCCAGACACCCCAGGAAAGACAAATCTATAATTAGATTCGCCCTTTCTGGCACTTTGCCCGTCTATTCCCATTGCCCTGTAGCGGTGGCGAATGGGTTAATATGGGGTTATAGCCACCTTGCTATTGAAAGGTGACCTTAAGCCAGGTTAATAATTGAGAGCTGTCAATTAGACAACTATCAATTATTAATCCTATTGCATGAAATAAAAATAAAACACACACACTTTAATTAAAAATCATTTTAATGAAATAAAGACACATGTTTTTGACCATCTTTTATTTTACTGCAAAAACCATTTCCTGTAATAAAAATAAAATAAAAAAGCAAAATTATTCTTACCTATCCCATGCACAGTCAGGTCCCACGGTGTAATCCTTCAGAAAGGGTTAATGTTTACTGCAGGGACCGCAGCTAATGCTGCAGCCTCACAGTAAACCCCAAATGAATGAGTTCCTCTCCTGCCTGACAGGAGAGTAAAGGCTGGGTGTCACATAACGATACACCAGCGATCCCGACAACGATATGCACTTGTCAGGATCGCTGGTGTATCGCTACATGATCGCTGCTGAGCTGCCAAACAGGCAGCTCAGGCAGCGATCTGGGACAGCGACACTGCGGGTAACATCGCTTAAGGGCCCGTCTCACATAGCGATATCGCTACCGAGATCGCTGCTGAGTCACTAGTTTTGTGACGCAGCAGCGAGCTCACCAGCGATATCGCTGTGTGTGACATTCAGCGACGATCAGCCCCCCTGCCGGGTATCGCTGATCGTCGCAGAAATGTCAGGACCTTTTTTTGATCGCTGGTCTCCCGCTGACAGGCACGCATCGCTGCGTGTGACAGGCGGGAGACCAGCGATCCGCTGGTAACCAAGGTACACAGCGGGTTTCCAGGCACCGCGCAGCGCTTGGAAACCCGCTGTGTACCTTGGATACCAGCTCCCTGCATCAGGGCGCTGGTATCCAAGGTACACAGCGGGTTTCTAGGCACAGCCCCGCGCCTGGAAACCCGCTGTGTACCTTGGTTACCAGCGGATCGCTGGTCTCCCGCCTGTCACACGCAGCGATGTGTGCCTGTCAGCGGGAGACCAGCGATCAAAAAAAGGTCCTGACATTTCAGCGACGATCAGCGATACCCGGCAGGGGGGCTGATCGTCGCTGAATGTCACACACAGCGATATCGCTGGTGAGCTCGCTGCTGCGTCACAAAACTAGTGACTCAGCAGCGATCTCGGTAGCGATATCGCTATGTGAGACGGGCCCTTAAGTGGAAAGCTTAATTGATTGCTTTCCACTTTCACTTCAGGTCAGCCAGGGACACAATCAGTGACGTCAGAGGGAACTGATTAACAAAAATAGGGGTTCCCTTCGAAAAAAAAATGGCGTGGGGTCCCCCCTATTTTTGTTAACCAGCCAGATGAAGCAGACCGCTGAGGCCTGGATTTTCAGGCTGTTAAGGAGCCAAGATCCATGGACCTTGCCAGCCTGATAATACCAGGCCACAGCAGTCTGCATATCTTGGCTGATTAACAAAAATAGGGGATCCCCTCGAAAAAAATTGGCGTGGGGTCCCCCCTATTTTTGTTAACCAGCCAGATGAAGCAGACCGCTGAGGCCTGGATTTTCAGGCTGTTAAGGAGCCAAGATCCATGGACCTTGCCAGCCTGATAATACCAGGCCACAGCAGTCTGCATATCTTGGCTGATTAACAAAATAGGGGATCCCCTCGAAAAAAATTGGCGTGGGGTCCCCCTATTTTTGTTAACCAGCCAGATGAAGCAGACCGCTGAGGCCTGGTTTTCAGGCTGGTAAGGATCCAATATCCATGGACCTTGCCAGCCTGATAATACCAGCCACAGCAGTCTGCATATCTTGGCTGATTAACAAAAATAGGGATCCCTCGAAAAAAAACGGCGTGGGGATCCCCCCTATTTTTGTTAACCAGCCAAGTAAAATGCAGACTGCTGCGGCCTGGTATTAAAAGACTGTCAAGGCCCATGGATTTTGGCCCTCAACAGCCTGATAATACCAGGCTACAGCAGCCCCACATTTGGCGCATCAAAAGATGTGCCAATTGTGGCACTTTACCCGGCTCTTCCCACTTGCCCTGTAGCGGTGGCAATCGGGGTAATAAGGGGTTAATGTCACCGTTGATTGCACGGTGACAATAAGCCCGGTTAATAATGGAGAGGCGTCAATAAGACACCGATCCATTATTAATCCCAAAGTTATTAAATGTGTAAAAAAAAAACACAGCAAGAAAAAAGTCTTTTAATGAAATAAAAGAGACAACACAGTTTTCATTTTTTTTATTACTCTCTCATTCCTGCGACGCCATCGATCTCCTGTAAAAAAAAAAAAAAACAAACCAACAGTATACCACCTGTCCGACGCAGTCCATAGTAACGACAGTCCCACGACGATCCAACTCTGCTACATCGCAATGACAGGCAGAGCCTGACATCGCAACGCAGCACAGCTGATTACCTGCTTCCCCGGCGGTGACGTCATCGGACTGACTGCTTTACGGCCGCGATTACCCAGCAGTCACTGCAGTTATCGCGAGATACTGCATGTGACCGCCGGGGAGAAGAGGATGGCGGCCATTAAGCAGTCCAGGACGTGACCTCCGGCGATCTTCTGCCAGGTAAGTGCCGCTGACTCCTGACAGACCCGACCGACGGACACTGACAGTGACAGTGACAATCCCGATTCCGGTATTCGATATGACGAAAATATCGGAACTCGGAATCGGAATTCCGATACAGCCAATATCGGCCGATACCCGATATTTGCAGTATCGGAATGCTCAACCCTAATGACGACGCTTTTGCAGCCCTTTTTCGGAAGGGTCTGTCAGATAATGTAAAGGATGTTATGGTGGGATTCCCTGTCCCCTCTGGTCTCAATGATTCTATGTCATTAGCGATTCAAATTGACAGACGTTTGAGTGAGCGGAGAAGTATGCGTGGAATAGTGTTGCCTTGTGAACCTGCTTCTGAATCCATGCAGTGTGATAGAGTGGTTTCTGGGACACAGCGTCATGAGTTTCGAAAGCGCAATGGGTTATGTTTCTACTGTGGTGATGCCTCTCATGCTATTTCAGTCTGCCCTAAGCGGGGAAGACGTTTTGCACGCTCAGTTGTCTTGGGTAGTGTTCAGACTAAGTTTTTATTAACTGTTACTCTGATATGCTCTCTGTCCTCATTTTCTGCTCAGGCTTTCGTTGATTCGGGAGCAGCTATTAACCTGATGGATTTTGATTTTGCTAAACGTTGTGGGTTTCCCTTGATACCCCTACAGAAGTCTATTCCCCTACTGGGGATCGATTCTACCCCTTTGGCTGAGAATAAACCTCAGTTCTCTAGTCAGGTGATAATGAGGGTTGAACCTGATCATCAGAAGAGCTGCAAATTTTTGGTTCTGTATAATCTGCATGACATTATCGTGCTGGGTTTCCCTTGGTTACAGTCTCATAATCCTGTTTTGGATTGGAAATCTGTGTCTGTAACCAGTTGGGGCTGCCAATGTGTTAATACCAACACTCCTGTTTTTTCTGCCTCCCCCCAGGCTCAGGATGTTCCTGACTTTTTGATTGATTTTTCTGATGTGTTTAGCGAAAGTAAATCTGCATCCTTGCCTCCCCATAGGAGCTATGACTGCGCTATTGAATTAGTGCCGGGTAGTAAATTCCCTAAAGGTCGCCTTTTTAACTTGTCTGTACCTGAACATGACGCTATGCGGTCTTATATCAAGGAGTCATTGGAGAAAGGTCATATCAGACCATCCTCTTCACCCTTAGGTGCCGGTTTTTTCTTTGTGGCCAAAAAGGATGGTTCATTAAGGCCGTGTATTGATTATCGTCTTTTGAACAATATTACTGTGAAATATCAATACCCGTTACCCTTGATTTCTGACCTGTTTTCCAGGGTGAAAAACGCTACTTGGTTTACCAAGCTTGACCTCAGGGGGGCATATAACCTTATTCGCATTAAGCACGGGGACGAATTGAAGACGGCATTTAACACCCCTGAGGGGCATTTTGAGTACCTTGTGATGCCCTTTGGGCTCACTAATGCTCCTTCTGTCTTCCAGTCTTTCATGAATGACATTTTCAGGGATTTTGTGGATAAATTTCTCATTGTTTATTTGGATGATATCTTGATTTTTTCCAATGACTGGGACTCTCATGTGAAACATGTTCGAACTGTATTCCAGATTTTGAGAGAGAATGCTCTGTATGTGAAGGGATCAAAGTGTCTTTTTGGCGTACAGAGGATCTGATTTTTGGGATTCATTTTGTCCCCATCTGTTATTGAAATGGACCCGGTCAAGGTTCAGGCCATCTGTGATTGGGTCCAACCTACTTCATTAAAGGCTCTTCAAAGATTTTTGGGTTTTGCCAATTTTTATCGTAAATTTATTGGTAATTTCTCGGTTATTGTTAAACCATTAACTGATTTGACCAAAAAGGGTTCTGATGTGGTGAATTGGCCTCCTGAGGCAGTCTCTGCATTTCAGGAACTTAAGCAGAGATTCACTTCTGCTCCTGTTCTACGGCAGCCTGATGTTTCTCTGCCATTTCAGGTGGAGGTTGATGCCTCTGAAATTGGGGCAGGTGCCGTTTTGTCCCAAAGAGATCCAGAGAACTCTAAAAGTAATCCTTGTGCCTTTTTCTCTCGAAAATTTTCTCCTACTGAACGTAATTATGACGTGGGTAATCGGGAGTTATTGGCTATGAAGTGGGCTTTTGAAGAGTGGAGACATTGGCTGGAGGGAGCCAAACATCAGGTGGTGGTCCTTACTGACCATAAGAATCTGGTTTATCTGGAATCTGCCAAGCGACTTAATCCTAGACAGGCCAGGTGGGCCTTGTTTTTCACACGTTTTAATTTTGTGGTTTCCTTTCTTCCTGGCACTAAGAATGTTAAGGCGGATGCCCTTTCAAGGAGTTTCCTTGCGGACTCTCCTGAGTTATCTGATCCTTCTGTTATTTTGAAAGAAGGTGTAGTTCTTTCCGCCATCTCGCCCAATTTGAGACTGGCTCTGGAGGGGTGTCAGGAGGATAGGCCCGAGCGCTGCCCTGTTGGGAAATTGTTTGTCCCGGACCACTGGAAAAAGAGTGTGATGTCTGAGATTCATTGTTCCGCGTTGGCCGGTCATCCCGGAATTTTTGGTACCAGAGACTTGGTTAGTCGGTCCTTTTGGTGGCCTACCTTGTCTCGTGATGTCAGGGAATTTGTGCAGTCCTGCGGGACTTGCTCTCGCTCCAAGCCTTGCTCTCGCTCTAGTGGTTTGTTGATGCCATTGCCTGTGCCCAAGAGACCATGGACCCATATCTCTATGGATTTCATTTCCGACCTCCCTGTTTCTCAGAGAATGACCGTCATCTGGGTGATTTGTGATAGGTTTTCCAAGATGATACATCTTGTGCCATTATCTAAGTTGCCTTCCTCCTCTGAATTGGTACCTTTGTCCCTTCAGCACGTGGTTCGTTTACACGGCATTCCTGAGAACATTGTGTCTGACAGAGGAGTCCAGTTTGTTTCCAGATTTTGGAGGACCTTTTGTTCTAAACTTGGTGTTCAATTGTCTTTCTCCTCGGCGTTTCATCCTCAGACCAATGGTCAAACTGAGAGAACAAATCAGACATTGGAGACTTATCTAAGATGCTTTGTGTCTGCTGATCAGGATGACTGGGTCTCTTTTTTGCCTTTGGCTGAGTTTGCTCTTAATAATAGGGCTAGCTCTGCCACTTTGATGTCTCCATTTTTCTGTAATTCTGGGTTTCACCCTCGATTTTCTTCAGGACAGACGGAGGCTTCTGTCTGTCCAGGTGTTGACTCTGTTGTGGAGCGTATGCAACAGATTTGGGACCAGGTAGTGGAGAGGTTGTCCCTCTCTCAGGAGAGGGCCCAGCGGTTTGCTAACTGGCATAGGACTGATGGTCCTCGGTTTAAAGTGGGGGAATTGGTCTGGTTGTCCTCAAAAATATATCCTATGAGAGTGGCATCTCCTAAATTTAAGCCTAGGTTCATTGGACCTTATAAGATCATGGAGATTCTTAATCCTGTTTCTTTTCGTTGGCTTCTTCCAGGGACATTTAAGATCCATAATGTGTTCCACAAGTCCTTGTTGAAGAGGTTTGTAGAGCCAGTGGTTCCTACTGCTTTGCCTCCTGACCCTGTTCTGGTTGAGGGCAATATGGAGTGTGGTTGAGAAAATTTTGAATTCTCGTTTTTCTAGACAGAAACTCCAGTATTTGGTTAAGTGGAGAGGTTATGGTCAGGAAGACAATTCTTGGGTGTTTGCTTTGGACATCCATGCTAGGAGACTCATCCGTGCGTATCATAGAACTCATCCTGACCGACCTGGTTGCTCAAGTGAGGGTTCGGTGACCCCTCCTCAAGGGGGGGGTATTGTTGTGAATGGACTTGAAATGAGTTCTGAGCAGAGGCTCCCTCTGGTGGTTACAAGCGGTACTGGACTGTCCAGTGAAGATTGTGAGGATTGGGAATCAGGTGTTACTGACTGGTCTTATATAAGGGAGTCGCCTTCCCATCAGGGTTGCCGGTGATCAATTGTTCTGGTCTCAATCCTTGATTCCTGTTTCCTTTGTAGCCTGCTGTGTCGTGTCTGCATCTCCTGCTAACAGATAAGACATTTTCTTCTTTTTGTTTTTGTGCTTGATTTTTGCATTTTGTCCTGCACTTCTGTGGGGGCCTTCAGGGTCCCCTCCGGGGGCTTTTGCCCTCTCAGTTTAGTTCAGCCACTGATGTTTGTACATTTGCTTTTTCCAGTTTTTTCAGTGGCTGCTGTTTTGATTTTGTTACACCAGAGAACTATTTTAGGTGGTAGAGGTCGTGTGATCTCAGGTGTTTTTGAAATTAGTAGAGTTGGTGCTTTTCAGGGTTTTTTGGGATTGCAGTAAGTGCCCTTCCTATCCTTTTCTATTTAGGTAGTTTGGGCCCCAACGTTTGCTCATACTATTTTCTGTCTGTGTCAGTATTTCTTCTTGTCTAACCGCCATTACATGTTTGGGGGCTTTCTATGTTCTTTGGGGATCTGCTCCGGGGCAGATAGCTTTCCTCTTTCTATCTTTAGGTGTAGTTAGTTTCTCAGGCTGTGACGAGGCGTCTAGGACCAACGTAGGAACGCTCCACGGCTGCCTCTAGTTGTGGTGGTTAGTCAGGGTACTGCAATCTCATAGATTCCAACTGCTCTGGTGTATTTCCTTTTTTTACCTGCACTCCTCAGCTACCGAAACATAACACACCCACACCGTCTAGGAACCCCCCGAGCTGACCACTTTTGATGGGGTAAAGCCGTCCACTTTTGGGATACGAGTCCCTGGAAACCAGGGACAAATGGCAACAATGGAATCAAGAATTATTAGGCTGAGTGACAAGGCATTTGAAGCGAAGTCTTACTCCTTATATTATTTTTCACAATTCTGAGTGTTAAAAAAAAAAATTTCAGTGTCTGCAGAATCCCTTTATTTTGGCACTCAATGGTTTTGACAAGGCGCAAAACCGATGTTGTCGGAGACGTTCTTACACAATCCTCCCACCGGTCTGGACCACCAATGTTTTTTAGAGAATTGGCACTTCATTTCCAAAAATTTTCAAAAATTTAATCTTTCTCAGCCTCCCTATTTTCTCGCAGGAGAGGAAGGAAGGGATCAAGGCTTCTTGACCTAGGGCTTGGGCCTGACCGTAACTCTAACCTTCCACTCCCCAAGGCTAAAACAGGGCTGATCCCAGTGAGTGGTACCCAAGATGGCCTGCAAGAAAATCGTAAGGCCCCTCTGGCCTGAAAGATGGGTTTTTGGACATGTGAGAAAAGCCTTGGGAAAAGGAGCGATGTCATGTCCACCCATTCTCTGAGGTTACAGTTCCCATATATTAACTTTCTGCTTGCATTTCAACTATTTATTCACATACATGCCAACTTTGAAAGTTAGGAGACAGAGAGCCCCCCACACAAAGTAAGATGCCCCCACAATCTCCCAACACAATATTGTGCTCCCACAGCCCCCCCACAGTGTATCACAACAACTCCCATACAGAATGATGCCCCCGCACAGTTTGATATCGCCACAGCCCCAATACACAATATGATGCCCCCGCACAGTATTATGCCCCACACAACAGTCTGATAACGTATCAGTGACCCACACACAATATAATGCCCCACACAGTATCATGCCCCAAGAACCCTTTAACACAATATTATGCCCACAGATTCTTCCAACACTATGACGCCCCCACAACACCCCCACACTGTATTATGCCCCCACACACAGTTTGATATCGCCATAGTCAACCACATACAGTATAATGCCCCTACACAGTAGGATGCCCCAAAAGCCCTTTAACACAATTTTATGTCCCAAGAGTCTCCCCATAGTGTAATGCCCCTCAACACCCCAACACAATATTATGCCTCCAAACACAGTATTATGCTCCACAGTCACCCACACAGTATATCGTCACAACCCCCCATATAGTGTGATGCATCCACAGCTCCCCCACATAAAATAATATCACCACAACCACCATACAGTACAATGACATCACAGCTTCCAAACACAGTACCATGAACTCCACAGTCCTCCCACAAACAGTATAATGTCCCACAGCCCTCCCACACACAGTATGAGGCTGCACAGTCCTCACACACACAGTATGATCCCCCACAGACCCCCAAACACAATATGCTGCCCCCACTTCCACAGTATGATGCCAGCCCACAATCCCTGCCATACAATATAATGCCCCCAAAGTCTCCCTCACAGTATCAGGCCCCACACAAATGAAAATGCCTTTACACAAGCATCCTGTTTGCCTGCTGCGCTGGTCCCGGTTTCTGCTGTCAATCCAATGACCTGCAGGTCCTTGAAGGGTCCTTGAAGAGTGCTTGCAGGTCCTTAGCCTTTACACAGAGTGAACAGTGGAGTAGGGATTTGATGATTCCCTGCTACATCGTCATGTTAAACTGTATCCATGTTCTGACTATACAGCTGGATCCAGGATGGTTGGGAAATATGATATTACATATGAACAACCTTTATATTATTATAATTATTATTATTGTTGTTGTTTTTATTACTCAGCTCCAATTTTTAAAAGCGTATTTATTGTTAATTTAAAGAGAAGAAAATTTCCAGTCTTGATTGTTAGAAGTGGTATTTAAATTCAGTTCCTAATGGAGGGGTACTCACTTGTAATTTATTTTCCCCAGTCCTTTCTGCTTGGCTGCTTTTTCACTCACCTTCATTATGGCAGAGCTGTGATCTGTGACTGCAGCTACACAACTGTGCTTAAAGGAGCCTGAAATACTCTGTCCCCCGGAGTCTGGGGGATAATAGTACAGGCAGAAGGGTGACCCTAATCCTTACCATGTTTGGAATGATGTTAATGTGCTTCTTAGTGAACCTTATCCTGAAACTGTAATATTATTTACTGTGTATCTATCATTTGATATGACGTTTCAGAATGCGCTGCCCTGCTGTGTGTACATGCGGTTTAACACTATTTCTAGCCATTATATGACTTATATCCTGCATACAAATGTAGAATAATGGACAAGAAAAAAAGTAATAGTTGCTGTGGTTTTCTCTATTTATTTGCATCCGTGAAAGAAAAAAAGTGAAGTACATAACAGATGATGAACGTTTTCGGCTAAACAACATAAGCCTTCCTCAGACAATATGTACAATTTTTGCACTTTGCCAAAACGGATGTGGTAAAAAAGAGGAAACCACAGAAGGTAACTGTGGGAACAGGAAACCACAGGGGGTAATTGTGGAGGGTAACGCGCTGAGTGGAACTACTCAGTATCCTACCCCAAATGGGACTGGGGTTGGGCCACACTGGAAAAAGCAGATGAGCGCTACAATCCAAGTAGCACTTTTCACCCTGGAAAACAGGTCAGAAATCAAGGGTAACGGGTATTGATATTTCACAGTGATATTGTTCAAGAGACGATAATCAATACACGGCCTTAATGAACCATCCTTTTTGGCCACAAAGAAAAAAACGGCACCCAAGGGTGAAGAGGATGGTCTGATATGACCCTTCTCCAATGACTCCTTGATATAAGACCACATAGCGTCATGTTCAGGTACAGACAAGTTAAAAAGGCGACCTTTAGGGAATTTACTACCAGGCACTAATTCAATAGCGCAGTCATAGCTCCTATTGGGGGGCAAGGATGCAGATTTACTTTTGCTAAACACATCAGAAAAATCAGTCAAAAAGTCAGGAACATCCTGAGCCTGGGGAGAGGCAGAAAAAACAGGAGTGTTGGCATTAACACATTGGCAGCCCCAACTGGTTACAGACACAGATTTCCAATCCAACACAGGATTATGAGACTGCAACCAAGGGAAACCTAGTACAATAATGTCATGCAGATTATACAGCACCAAAAATTTGCAACTCTCCTGATGATCAGGTTCAACCCTCATTATCACCTGAGTAGAGAACTGGGGTTTATTCTCAGCCAAAGGGGTAGAATCAATCCCCAGTAGGGGAATAGACTTCCGTAGGGGTATCAAGGGAAACCCACAACGTTTAGCAAAATCAAAATCCATCAGGTTAATAGCTGCTCCCGAATCAACAAAAGCCTGAGCAGAAAATGAGGACAGGGAGCAAATCAGGGTAACAGTCAACAGAAATTTAGTCTGAACACTACCCAAGACAACTGAGCGTGCAAAACGTCTTCCCCGCTTAGGGCAGACTGAAATAGCATGAGAGGCGTCACCACAGTAGAAACATAACCCATTGCATTTAGGAAACTCATGACGCTGTGCCCCAGAAGCCACTCTATCACACTGCATGAGTTCAGAAGCTGGTTCACAAGGCAGCACTATTCCACACATACCTCTACGCTCACGCAAACGTCTGTCAATTTGAATCGCTGATGACATAGAATCATTGAGACCAGATGGAGCAGGGAAACCCACCATAACATCTTTTACATTCTCTGACAGACCCATCCGAAAAAGGGCTGCCAAAGCATCATCATTCCATTTGGTCAGGACTGCCCAATTTCGGAATTTTTGACAGTACAACTCAGCGTCCTCAAGCCCCTGATTTAATGCCAACAAGGTTTTTTCAGCTTGATCAGTGACATTAGGTTCATCGTACAATAACCCCAGAGCCAGAAAAAATGCATCAACATTACTCAAAACAGGGTCCCCAGGTGTCAGGGAAAAAGCCCAATCCTGAGGATCGCCGAGCAGAAGAGAGATGACAATTTGAACCTGCTGTGCTGCGTTCCCTGAGGACTTAGGTTTTAAGGCAAAAAACAACTTACAGTTATTTTTGAAATTCAGAAATTTAGCTTGATCCCCCAAAAATAAATCTGGCATTGGGATCCTAGGTTCCACAACAGGCAACCCTGCAAGATAGGTAGCAATACTCCAAACTTCAGTGGCAAGCTGATCCACACGGCCAGACAACTGTGCAAACTCCATTGAGAGAAAAAAAAAATCCTCCTCAGCACCCAGAGAAAAAGAGGGAAAAAATGCAACAAACAGAGAAAAAAAAAAAAAAATTCTGACAACTTCCTTTTTTCTTTTTCCTTTTACTATTTTTCCCTTCTGTTGAGTACCATATAATTTTCAGTTTGGCCGGTGATACTGTTATGATATGGTAGCTGAGGAGAGCAGGCAAAAACGGCAATACACCAGAGAGGTTGGAATCTACTGGATTGCAGTACCCTGACTAACCACTACAACTAAAGGCAGCCGTGGAGCGTTCCTACGTTGGTCCTAGACGCCTCGTCACAGCCTGAGAGGTTAACTACACCTAAAGATAGAAAGAGGAAAGCTATCTGCCCCGGAGCAGATCCCCAAAGAACATAGGAAGCCCCCAAACATGTAATGGCGGTTAGACAAGAGGAAATACAGACACAGACAGAAAATAGTATGAGCAAACATTGGGGCCCAATCTGCCTAGACAGAAAAGGATAGGAAGGACACTTACTGCAAACCAAAAAACCTTAAAAAATACCAACTCTACTAATTGCAAAAACACCTGAGATCACACGACCTCTACCACCTAAATTAGTTCTCTGGTGTAACAAAACTAAGCCGCAGCCACTGAAAAAACTGGAAAAGGCAAATGAACAAATAACAGTGGCTCCATAAGAACTGAGAGGAGCCCAAGCCCCCCGGGGGGGGGGGGGGGAACCTGGCTAACCTCACAGAAATGCAGAGAAATATGCAAATGGTAAGCACAAAAACAAAAAACAGAAAATATCTTATCTGAGAGCAGGAGAAGAGGCAAGACTCAGCAAGCTTCCAAGTGAACCAGGAAACAACGTTGAGACAAGAACAATTGATCACCGGCACCATGATGGGACGGAACCTCCCTTATATAAGACCAGTCTGTAACTCCTGATTGCCAATCTTCATTGAATGGTTCAGTACTGTTTGTAACCACCAGAGGGAGCTTCTGCTCAGAATTCATTTCTAACACATTCACAACATTGCAGGTTGTCTTGATCAAGTTGGATTCTAGTTGGTTTTCAAATTGAACAATCAGTTTGGCAGGGAGGGAGGAGTAGAAAAAAGTAACTCATAAGTGGAGAAAAAAAGCATATTTTTCTGATAAGATGCAAAGTTCTTATATTTTCTTGTACTGTTGATTATGAAAATTTTATTGACACAGCAGCAACCATTTAAGCAAAATCTGGCAGTATTACGAGTATTTGGGCTGGTATTTGGCCACTGTTTATGCTGGACACTAGTGGAACTATGTTGTAAGCACTGTAAAGATAAAGATAATTCTTATGTATGTACCATTATATATGGACTGTATATTACTGCTATGTGACACTTCAGGACAGTGCCCATTGCATCTCAGCCCGAGTTATATATATAGGGGATAAGCATATGGCGTATATATAAAATATCTAAAATACATATTTATGTAGAGGCGACAACAGACCGCTTCTCATGCAAAAATGCAAAAAGTGTACACTGCAATATGCATTTTTATCACAGTAGGATGTCAGGGGAGTACAAGTAGCAGACATACTTCTGCTGTCAAAAGATTCAGATGCAAGGATTGAAAAGCAATAACATTAGCTTGGAAAATTCCTTTAAAGAGAATCTGTCACCAATGTCAAAAGTGGACAGTTTTGAGCTTATTTTATTCCTGCTGCTCCCTTGAGTATTCTATTTTTTGTTTTTTTTAAATCCATCATACGGTTCCAGAGATATAGGCCTTTTTATTTAGTGCTAATTTTTATGGTCTTCACTAAGGAGGTGTGGTTCACGGGATTCCGTGGGGGCGTGTCTTTATGCTGCTCTGCATAATTACACTGTGTGTCACGCCCCTTAGCAAAGCCATTAAAAATACGCTCTACATAAAAAGGACAATATCTCTGGAACCGTATGACGGATTAAAAAAAAACAAAAAAACTTAATAATCAGGGGAGCAGCAAGAATAAAATAACACCAAAAACTGACAACTTTTGACCTAGTGACAGGTCCCCTTTAAGTAGGAGCTGCTTATTACAGCTGTCATACAGAGTTACACAGCTTCTAATGGATTCATTAGTAAATCCATAAGGATTAAGCTCTGATATTCATTCTTATGTCAGGCAAGAAGCCCCTAAGAAAACAATAGGAAGATGTATGTCCTCTCAGCCAGCAAGCAGATGTTGACGTGTCGAAAACACTGATGATGGGGCAGAGATCACTGGTGAGCATATTAGAAAATCATGTCAAATGTCTGCGACAAATAGTGTCAGAGCCATCATCATCAGTGCATTGTCCTTAGTCGCAGAGTATGGCTGGAATAACCAGGAAAGCAATCAATGAATTGTGCAGATTGTCCTCATGTTCACCATGTGTCCTACTCTCTGTACGTTGTAGGTCACATCTGACAGCTGAGCAAGAACTGATCATTAACCAGATTACTACACATTGTACAAGATGTTATTCTGCCATAATAACCACAGGACATGAGCCGCCGGCAAATTTACTGCACCATATCCACCGGGAGACACCAGAGGGTAAATCTGCTCTATCTGCCATCACACATCATAGAAGAGGAGGAGAGGGCGACATGGGCTGAGAGGTAATCAGGCACTAAGGCGAGCAATCCCTGACTACTACCCAAGTTACATCTATTATCTATCATCGCTCTATCTATTATCTATTATCGATCTATTATCTATCATCTATCTATTATCGATCTATTATCTATCTATTTGTCTGTCTATCTATTATCTATTATTGATCTATTATCTATCTATCTATTATCGATCTATTATCTATCTATCTATCTATCTACATCTGTCTATCTATTATCTATCTATCTATTATCGATCTATTATCTATCTATTGATCTATCTATTATCTATCTATCTATTATATCTATCTATCTATCATCTATCTATCATCTATCTATCTATTATCTATATATATATATATTATCTATCATCGATCTATCTATTATCTATCTATCTGTTATCTATCATCTATCTATCTATTATCGATCTATTATCTATCATCTATCTATCTATTATCGATCTATTTCTATCATCTATATATTATATATCTATCTATTATCTATCTATTATCTATCTTTCTATATCTATCTATCTATCTATCTATCTATCTATCTATCTATCTATTATCGATCTATTATCTATCATCTATTTATCTATCTATCTATCTATCTATCTATCTATCTATCTATCTATCTATCATCATCTATCTATCTATTATCAATCTATTATCTATCATCTATATATATATATCTATTATCTATCTCTATATCTATCTATGTATTATCTATCTCTCTATTATCTATTTACCGTATATACTCGTGTATAAGCTGACCCCCCTAATTTTGCCACAAAAAACTGGGAAAAATTATTGACTTGTGTATAAGCCGGGTGTATAAACTGCCCTCCTGCTCTGTGCTGCCCCCGTCCTGCTCCTTGCTCCCCCATCCAGCTCTGTGCTCCCCCATTCTCCTCTGTACTCCCCCCTCCTGCTCCGTCCTCCGCTGTGCTCCCCCATTCCTTCTCCGTCCTCCTGTGCCCCCCCTCCTGCTCCGTGCTCCTCTGTGCCCTCCATCCTCCCCTGTCCTGCTCCATGCTTCCCCCGTCCTCCTCCACGCTTCCCCCGTCCACTGATCTCCGCCCCCAGTCCTGCTCCATGCTTCCCCCGTCCTCCGTTCTCCCCCGTCCTCCTCCATGCTTCCCCCGTCCTGCTCCAGCTTCCCCCGTCCTCCTCTATGCTTCCCCCGTCCACCGATCTCCCCCCGTCCTGCTCCAGCTTCCCCCGTCCTCCTCCATGCTTCCCCCGTCCACCGTTCTCTCCCCCCGTCCTGCTCGTGCTCCTTGTCCTCTCCTCCATCATACTCACCCCTCCCCGTGCCATCGTTGAGCGTCCCTGCAATCCTGCGTCTCCCCGGCTTCCTGCAGCTCTTCAGCACTGAGCGGTGATGTAATACCGCTCATTAAGGTCATGAATATGGAGGCCACGCCCATGGGAGTGGCGTCGCGTCCATATTACATGACCTTAATGAGCGGGTATTACACACCGCTCAGAGCAGAGAGCTGCAGGAAGCGGGGAGAACGCAGGATTGCAGGGACCCTCAGCGATGGCACGGGGAGGGGTGAGTATGATTCCAGCCACCGGCTCCTGCCGCGGCATCCCTCCCCCGCTGGTTTCTGCCCTATGACTCGTGTATAAGCCGAGGGGGCATTTTCAGCACGCAAAAAGGGGCTGAAAATCTCGGCTTATACACGAGTATATACGGTATCTATTATATATCATCTATCTATTATCTATCTATCTATTGTCTATCTATCTATTATCTATATATCTATCTATTATCAATCTCTGTATCTATCTATATATCTATGTATGTATGTTTTATCTATCTATCTCTCTATTATATATTTATCTATTATATATTATCTAGCTATTATCTATCTATCAATCATTTATCTATCTATTGTCTATTTATCTACAGTACAGACCAAAAGTTTGGACACACCTTCTCATTCAAAGATTTTTCTGTATTTTCATGACTGTGAAAATTGTAGAATCACACTGAAGGCATCAAAACTATGAATTAACACATGTGGAATTATACATTACACTTTACAAAAAAGTGTGAAACAACTGAAAATATGTCTTATATTCTAGGTTCTTCAAAGTAGCCACCTTTTGCTTTGATTACTGCTTTGCACGCAGAAAAGGTGAACGGATGGACTCTACATGCCTAGTTCCCACCGTGAAGCATGGAGGAGGTGGTGTGATGATGTGGGGGTGCTTTGCTGGTGACACTGTTGGGGATTTATTCAAAATTGAAGGCATAGTGAACCAGCATGGCTACCACAGCATGCTATTCCATCTGGTTTGTGTTTAGTTGGACCATCATTTATTTTTCAACAGGACAATGACCCCAAACACACCTCCAGACTGTGTAAGGGCTATTTGACCAAGAAGGAGAGTGTTGGGGTGCTACGCCAGATGACCTGGCCTCCACCGTCACCCCAGACCTGAACCCAATCGAGATGGTTTGGGGTGGGCTGGACCGCTCACCGCTTCAATTTTGAATAATCCCCAACAGTGTCACCAGCAAAGCACACCCCACACCATCACACCACCTCCTCCATGCTTCACGGTGGGTACTAGGCATGTAGAGTCCATCCGTTCACCTTTTCTGCGTGCAAAGCAGTAATCAAAGCAAAAGGTGGCTACTTTGAAGAACCTAGAATATAAGACATATTTTCAGTTGTTTCACACTTTTTTGTAAAGTGTAATGTATAACTCCACATGTGTTAATTCATAGTTTTGATGCCTTCAGTGTGATTCTACAATTTTCATAGTCAAGAAAATACAGAAAAATCTTTGAATGAGAAGGTGTGTCCAAACTTTTGGTCTGTACTGTATATATCTATCTATCCTTTAATAATTGCCATTTATCAGTGTATCCGTTCAAGTCCACAGATCTGTCTTTCCCGAGCTCTTGTCACCATCGTGCACATAATGTTTGTGACTTTGGGGTAGATCGTCGCAGCTGTTAATAAGTGAAGCTGAATGATCCGGAACATCTTCACAGAGAAATGTTTTCGTGCTTCGACATGTCTGAGATAATGTGGAGGAGGCAGAGCCAACAGCTTGTAACTTCTACTTACAGCTGACATTCTGTTCTCTCTCCGTGCTGCTTCTTACCACCTGGATCCTCTCTCCCGCAGGTGCTCGCCAGATTTTTCACTCCATCATACTATCCATCTTTTTCAAAATTGTCTTCTTAGGGGAGATTTCCTTTCCGTATGACATGTAACACGATGACTTATGGCTCGCTCAGTCATGTTGTATTTCATGTTGCTTTCCAGACAGAATTCAGCATGAATGTAGAAAGTGCAGAAATGGCGCAGGCTAACCAAGATGTCTGGAAATGAATATAGCTCCATACATGTGATCTTTTTTTTTTTAAAAAGGGGGCACAATTACATTCATTACCATCTATGGCCCCCACAGGGTGCTCAAATGACATGTTCAACCCTGTGCCTCATTAGGGCATATCGCCCCCTAGTGGAAATAGTGGAAATAAAATGTTGCAAGGATCTGTTTGTGCAACAGGGGTGGTGCTCTGTAGATAGATGTGCATCTTTCTCCATTTATGAGCCACTTTTGTTTATATCCTCCCCTGACTCTTGAATTCATCATTCACCAAAAAAAAAAAAAACAGAGAGAAAGCATCTTGCTGAAGACTGACAGCAGCTTACTGAGGAATTAGATTACGGTAGGCTACTGAAGCAAGGAGCTGAGCGAGAGACAGAATTGCAAAGGCAGAAAGATACATGCATACGCTGCCGCTGCTTTCTAGTGTTTGTCTCACCCAGTGCTGGATTCACAGCTGCAATGGATTGTATACGGCACTCATAAAGTCATTGGAATAGGTGCTCAAGTAGGGGATCCATCCCAATATCAATATAAGTAAAAAACTTGGCCCTCAAAATGTATCGTATTGAAAAAAAAAGCTTCCAATTTATTTTGCATACAGTGATCAATTAAACGTTTTCGGTCTGGGTATAGACCTTCATCAGGAACTATGGAGATATACAAAAGAAATATCGGAAGAGTCAAAATAAGAGGTATTTCTGCCAGTATAGCAAAGAGTAGAGCAGGAAGATCATGAGATGGGGCTAGGTAGTCACCAGATACCCAAAGGGTTGAGGTAAGGGTTAATAGAACCTCCTATTTTGACTTTTCTGCGGGACCCCGTTGTATCCTTTATATTTCATTGCTATGCTAGAAGCTCTTCGAAAAATCTAGCCAGAAGATTGATAAAGATGTGATGTTGTTTATAGCCGTGACTCTGAACATTTTCTCCCTGGCTGTATTAGTGCTCATACTGTATGGAAGATAGGACGCTCTACTATTATCTATACAATGATGTCAACCAATTTTTATGTACGTCACCACCACTTTATTTTAATGTATTTGCACTTCTCACTTTTTTGACACCTATTTCTCTTGTATAACTCCATAGTTTCTGATGAAGGTCTATGCCCAGACGGAAAACATCTAATTGAGCACTGTATGCAAAATGAATTGGAACCTTTTTTTCAATACAATACATTTTGAGTGCCAAGTTTTTCACTTATACTGGATTCACAGCTGCATTACCCAGTATTGCTGTGCAATGTCCTCTATGCTGCTGCAGTTTGCTTATAAGTGTTTTTTCTCATGTCAGTACTGGACTCACAGCTACACTGTCCAGTACTGCTATGCAAAGTCATCCATGCTGCTACAGTTTTCATATAAGTGTTTTGCCTTATGTCAGTGATGGATTCACAGTTACACCGCTCAGTAGTGTTGTATAATGTCTTCCATGCTGCTGCAGTTTTCTTCCGTGTTTTTGTCTCATGTCAGTGTTGGATTCATACTTACACTGCTCAGTAGTGCTGGATAATGTCTTCCATGCTGGTGCAGTTTTCTTACGTGTTTTGTTTCATGTCAGTGCTGGATTCACAGTGACATTGTTCAGTGCTGCTGTATAGTGTCCTTCATGCTGCTGCAGTTTTCTTATAAGCATTTTGTCTCATGTCAGTGCTGGATTCACAGCTGCACTGCTCAGTAGTGCTGTATAGTGTCCTTCGTGCTGCTGCTTCTGAACATGTGCTATATAGTTATAGGAGAGCAGGAATCCCTTGTGTACTTGTATAGAAGACATTCTAGCTCAGAGAGAACTGAAAATTAGAGACAGATCCTTCAGAGGTGAGTACTGTCAAAAAATCTGGAGACAACTCTTTTATATCAAGATATAGTATTACTTCTCATGTGCACACACAGGACAGCTTATTTTTAAGTTACCAGAAACTACAGGTATGCTTTAAATGGTCACTGTCATTTCAATAAACTCATTTTCATCCTATTTACTTTCCAGCCTGAAAAATCACTCCAAAGTGCCGACCGCTAGGTGACTCTTTTCTGTTTAACTTTCTGTACACTGTTGTGAACTGTTGAGATAAATTTCCAACACCTATAGTGCTGGTGAGTGTTGACCAAGAGGAACTGAAATAGAGTGGGTGGAAAGTTACAGTGTTTGTGACAGTTCATATACATATTAGACTGAGAGTGGAGGTCAAAACTGTGGGCAGGTCTTTTTGTCTCTTCCTCTGCGTGGTTTTCTATTAAACTTCATACAGGCAGAACAGAGATGAGAGCTTTCAGAACAGAACAAGCCATTGTGTGCAGAAGCAATGCATGCAATTGAGGAAAATGAAGTTCCAACACCAATAGTGCTGGCAGAATGTTGTTGAAGAGGAAATGGCCACTCCAAAAGAGTGGATGTCATGTTACAGTGCTTGAAACAGTTCCTGTACGTATTAGCCTGGAAATCTGGGTGGGGACCTGGAGAAGTTTTTTTTCCTCTCTTCCCTGTCCTGCTGTCTATCAAACTGCTTACTGTAAGAATGGTGAGGAGAGTTTTCAATTTGGAACAAGTCATACAAATGTGTAGGGTTAATGAGGGATATAAAGGTCCAACACCTGTAGTGCTGGCAGAATGCTGATAAAGAAAAACTGGCCCCTTCAAGAAAGTGGATGTCAAGTTACAGTGCTTGAGACAGTTCCTTGCATTAAAATGGGAACTGGGAGTGAAGATAGTGAGACCCGGGGCAGGTCTTTTTCTCTCTTCCCATGCTGTATGGTCTATCATACTGCCTACTTTCAGAACAGAGAAGATAGCTTTCAGTTTGGGACAAGCCTGTGAAACATTCAGTGATAAAGCATGCTGGAAAATCAGTGAAATACAGTTCTGACACCTATAGTGCTGGCAGAATGCTGATGAAAACAAAATGAATGGTAGATAACAGAGCAAATGATTTCTGATAGTTCCAGTACATATTAGACTGGCACATGCCATAAAAGTAGTTCTAACTTGCAGTTAAGGCAGTTTTCGGTGAGTGATAGGTGACTGTGCAGAAATGAAATTGCAGTGCTTCCCTTACGTCATGGCTCCGTCAGGCCTGAATGGGAAGATTAGCTTCTACCGTCCAAAGGACAAAGCAGTCATTATAGATTTGGGGCCTGAGTGTGCTCCCCGCAGGAGACGGGCTGCGGCAGCTATTGATCTGTGCTGTAATCTGTGACCTGTGTAGGGAGGACGGGCCCGGCCGCCGCCTGCTGAGATCCACAATTGCTTTTTCTCTTATTAAATGTATCATCCCTGGGAAGTGATTTCTGCCCATGAATATTTATTCCTGTCTGGAATTGTCAGTCATCGGATTCTGTAACAATTACATAACGGCCGCCGCCGGCTGAAGAGTTTGCACAATGCTTATGACAGATGACGAAGGACGTGTGGCTATATATAGCGCTCGCTGAGTGTATACAGTATGCTCAGGCGGGGAGATGGCGATAAAGAGGATTGTGCTGCCCCTCCAATTTTTTGCCTTTCACCCCAAAACTGTCCTTATCCCCCTCAGCAACTTAAAACTGTCTTTGGTGCACATACCAGTATAATATGTCCTGGAACTGTCCCTATTCTCATACTTTTAATTGGCTATTAAATATATCAGTGGGCGTTTGTTCTTCATCTGTATTCTGCCAGCACAATAGGTACTGGAAATTCCTTCTCCTGCCACTTTAGAATGGATTGGCTGCCCAAAAATTTAAGTCTGCCTCTGAGTTATGCCTTTATGCAGTCTGAAAAAATAGAATATTGGGAGCGGAGATATAAAAGCCTGACCCCACTTCCTATAATAGGTCTCTTGCGTCTCTGACAACAGGCAGTGGATAGAAAATTATATAGAAGGCAGACACAGTGGGCGGCACTTTGGAGTAAATTTTCAGGATTAAGGAAACATAATTTTTATTTAAAGTAAATGCAAATTGTCTATTTATCATATCATAGAATAGATCAAGTTGGCTGAAATTACAGGAACCAATTAAAGGGGTGATCACGCCATTTTTAAAAAAGAACCCCTTTGTGATCGGCTGATGGCCATGGGTCTGGCATTGGCCCGCCTGGCTTCTTCCCTGCAGCGACTACTGTCCTTCAGCTTTAACTTTCTATTTATTTATAACTTTTTTTTTACTTATTTATAACCTTTTCAATTTATGAATAACTTTTTATTTTTTTATAAAACTTTTATTTTTTTAATTAATTTATTTGTTACTTTTTAGTTCTAACGTTTTATTTTTATTTATTGACTTACTATTTATTCTTATGCCTACGAAGCTTTCTGAGGTTGATTTTTTTTTTTTTACAGGACAAACTAGAATTTTTAAAAAATTTATTTGTAACTTTTTATTTTATTTATAACGTTTTCTTTTTTATTGAAAATTAAAAAAAGTTTTTTTATTACTTTTTATTTATAATTTATTTATTTATTGATATTATTCATTCTTGTGCCTATGAAGCTTTTCGATGCTGATTACGGTATTTTTTTTTTTACAGGACAAACTGGAAATTTTTTGCAAATACCGTTTTGAGGAACATATTGGTTACATTAAATCTATGATTTGTTTTTACATTTATTTATATTTTTTTCATTTATTTATATTAAACTTTTTATTTATTACTTTCTTTCCATTTAGTTATTTAAAACTCTTTCTTTTATTTATTGATTTATTATTTATTCTTACGCCTCCTCTTCATGTTTTTTTTTTTTTAACAGGACAAACTGGAAATTGTTTTGCAAATACCATGTTAAAGAACATATCGGTTTTACTAAATTTAAATATTTTTTTTTAAATGGCAGAATGCATAATAAAACAATTTCCCCTTAGTTATTTTTTTTCCTTTTATGCTTTTTTTTTTACCATAATTGACAAAATAACTAAATGATACGAGTCATTACCTGTATTTTTCACTGTTTAGCAATTTTTATTTAACAAAATGGTTTATTTATTGTATTTATTATTTATAATTTATTATTATACTTTTGTTGTTATTATTTTATTTGTTTGCTTTCTTACAGGAGATTTTTTTTTTCTTTTCTTTTTTACTTATTTGTCCTGTGACATCACTGGACTTTTTTATTTTATGTGGGGGCACTTTTGCTGTATTTTTCAGAGTACCCAGCGCCACTTCTAGCACCTCTTAGTGATGTCCCTGCCGCATTGCTACAGAATCACGAAAATTCTATAAAAAGAATGTGAAAATCGGACTAGATACAAACTTATCTCTGAACTTCTATCGCTTTGCATTGAAGAAAGTTTACTGCGCCACTGATATTAATCTCCGCTGTCGCCTTTCGTCTGAGGGGTGACGCTTATATTCGGAGGGGTCGCTTTAAATCCACGTATCCGGAGGAGGATGCGATAACGATGGATGTATGTGATCTCCGCGCTGACATCACGCGCTTCGCTGCCAGATTGACCTGACAGCTGATTTTAGAATATGAAAAGCTAATGACCGTCGAGCTCAGCTGTCAGATCCGCTCAGCGTGTTTGATGGCGATCTTTTATGTTCCTAAATTATTATTATGGAAAGTCCAAATTGTGTTTTCCAGTTTTATATCAAAGCAATCTTTACTGTGCGTTCTCTCCATATTTGCATGAACAAGAGTACAGATGTATAGGAGACGCAGGGGTTGTAGTCGCACCTGGGCCGCCGTAGAGCGAGGACTAACCCAATGGGCGCACTCTTTACTGGCGTTCTGATTTTGGAAAACCCATGTCCCCCGACTGCAGTTTGTTTTTTTAAAACTTGCCCTCCCCAGCTCCATCTCTGAGTCCATTGTCTACAACGCTGCAGCCAATCACAGAGCTCAGCAGCACTGAGCATTCAGTGCCAGCCACTGATCGGCTGCAGCGCTTTAGATGTGACATCAGCGCTTCAGACAATAATAGACACCGGGAGCAGTGGTGGAGAGACTCAATTCTGGACCAGGGAGGGCAGTTTTAAAAAAACAAACTGCAGCCATAGAAGCAGGAAACCCCCTTTAAGGCTAAAGTCAGATCTGCGTTTGCATTTCTGCTTCTTGGGGCTCATTCAGATGCCCAATTTTTCCATGTATGAGAAAAATGAACCAATTGTTCTGATCAGAGTTTTGTCCGAGCGTCATCTGATTTTCTCATATGTGTAAAAAAAAAATTTTAAAAAACTTTTCACCACTTTCTCCATTCTGACAGTGCATGAAAATCAGATGGACTCTATTGACTATCAAAGGGTCCATTGGGTTTGCTGTCATTAAGGTTGAAAAAATAGCAAAAAGTAGACAATTTTTTATAGCATTAATGAAAAAATCTGTGACGGAGCCTCCTGTACAGCGAACCTAACCATGACATCACTATTTTATTATGGCTTCTCTGACATCACTGTGTGTTGTAACTAGTGATGAGCGAGCGCGCTGGGATAAAGTGTAATCTGAGCATGCTCGGGTGCTAACCGAGTGACAAAAGCGACAAATATGTTCGAGTCCCCACGGCTGCATGTCTCACGGCTGTTTGTTAGGTAATCCTTGCATGTGTTGCACCTGTGGAACAGCTGTGACACATGCAGCAGCCGCGGGGACTCGAACATATTTTTCGAGCACACTAAAGTCACTCGGTTAGCACCCGAGCATGCTCAGATAACATCTTATCCCAGCACGTTCACTCATCACTACTCGTATCCCTTCTGTTTGGCCTCAATGCAGAACCATTCCTGGTGCCTTCTTGGCCCAGATAGTAGACCCAAGAAGAACATCCACCCATTCCAACTCTCAACCCTTGGCGCCAACACCTTGCCGGACCACAAGCTGGGCTCACCACGCACCACTGCCGCATCTACCAGAGGAGCCAACTTCATTGAACCATACTAGAAAGTTATCTAACTTATTATTTTAAGCTCATTGGGCTTTTTTTTCGGATGGCACCCCATTTAAATGTGAAAAAAACCCTTTGGTGCGAGTGTAAATATAGTCAGAAGTTGATTCTTGTTTTTCTTCCCATAAATGCCGGTTCTTATTTCCATCCCTTGTTCTTCAGTGTTGGGTGCGGAGTGTAGAAGTGCGGCACGGAGCTCGTGTGTTTATAATTTACGGCTATTGTAGGACTTAATAGCACAAACCTATTCATTTCAAGGTTTCTCCCATTTATGTTGGAAACATGTTGTCTCACTCCCGGTATTTGAGACTTAAATTATAGTCACTTTGTCCTCGAGCAGCGTCCTTTCATTTCCTCCATTTACAGTGTTGATCTGTGTCATTTGTGCGTTCTTTACCTTTTCTGTCTCTTTTCCTTGGTTAACACATTCAATCAAAAGCAAATTGGGCCAAGGTATAAGACGGCAGAAGACGCTGGGTTTGTTTTACTGAGCGGGAAAAAGAGATAAATAATATAAATTTGTAAACAAAAGTATTCACCAGCCCCCATTGCAGATCAGGTTTATTAGCAAAATTTACAAACTGTCACAATCCATTTTTGGATTTGTGGCAGCTCTCACTCAATTAAAACTTTTTTCCTTTTGGCCATCAGGGGTTAAAATCAGTTTGTCCCTCGCTGGCAATCTTGTGTTACTGCATTTCTGCTGGGTCAGCTGATGCAGGTGATGACCACTCCCACCATCCTTTAAAACGTCACCTGACTGTTAGTAATACAGGTCCTTTCTGGAAACCAGCCTAGCAGGAGCAGCTCTCTGGTGTCAGCCACATTTGGTGTTTGGAGTCCAGTTGCGATGTTTTCTGCTGTGTGGAGCTTAACAGCGGTGTTCTCAAGCTAAGTTTGGTGTTTTTGTTCCCTTGTCCCTTTGGTGTCTGTCACTTCCCCCTGTGTTTATTATCTGCATAGGTGAAGCTAATGCTCCTTGCCGGCCAGTGCACTAGCCAGGGCACTTATAAGTGACATCTAGGGACAAGGTATCCTGATGGCAGCTGGGGGAAGGACCTGCATAGGGCTTTAGGGGAGTGCAGGGACAGGCTCAGGTTTGAGCTCAGGTGGTGACCATCCCTCATTCCCTATTGTTAGGACCTTCCTCTCACCTTTCCCATCCCGTTGTGCATGAGTTGTGCCGTCTGCTGACCGACCATCCGTTGGGTCGTGTCACACCGTGACAGTCACTCCGTGACACTGTTTGCAATAAAACAATCGAAGAAGAACAAAGAACAGCTCAAGGCAACTAAAATAACAACTGGCTTCTCCAAATTTACCACAAAATGCCATTTTTTTCTTACTACTGGTATTTCAGAATTATTTAACTCTCCAGAATAAAATCCCAGCCGTGTGAAAATCACTACAATCAAGAGACTGACCAATCATGAGAAAAAAACACATCAAATACCCAGACTGGCTAGGGGGTTGTTGACTGTGATATTTGACTACATGTTGTCACAGTTGTATATAGGGATTAAAGGGTGAAGACCAGGACAACCCTTGGGATCTGGTAAATGGAGTGGCTTGCGCTAAACATGGTCCACTGATCAGTTGCTGACCGGTGGAGCATTCTGGCAGCAAGAAAAGTCATCACCTAGGGTCGATACAAAGAGGTCACGTCAGGGACAAAATCAGAAAATAAGTGGGTGGTAAAAATACAACCTAATATAAAAAAACACAGGATAAGTCAGGAGACATATCAGGAACAAGGACTAAAGGTACTGCCACACTACACGATCCCGCTAACGATCTCGTTAGCGTCGCATACTAATGAGATCGCTAGCGGGATCGTTTACAATATCGCTAGTGTCGGCCACATTTAGCGATGTCGTTAAGGACGCTATCGCGGTTAGCGATCTCCTTAACGACTTTAGCGGTACAAAAGTACCGCTAAATCGCTAAAAAAGGTGCCACACTCAGCGATATATACTTACCCAGCGGGACGCCGACGATCAGAATAGGGTCCGGAACAATCAGGACGACGGACGAGATCACAGCAGGGGCCACGTCGTTGCTGCATGCCGCACACAACAACATCGCTAACGGGATCGCTAAATAGTGACGTTTTTTAGCGATCCCGTTAGCGATGTTGTTTAGTGTGGCATACCCTTAAGGCTACAGACCAGGTATGGTGAACTCATTAACTGTCACTGGAAATCAGATGTTCAGGGGTATAAATAAGCACACAGACCACCCCAGGGGTCTCAGGAAGGAGTTATCAAAACCAGACAAGAATTAACCCCATAACTTCCTGATTTGGTGGCATCAAAAGCCCAGAAATAAAACAGGTCTGTCAAAGTCACCCAGTTTTGAAGCAGAAACAAAAGGGAAAGGGACTGGAACAGATGTTTCAAATGTTTGATATATGTCATGAGTGTAGTCAAACAAGTTCAGAGAAAAGATTATTGCCTTGTAGAAACAAGTAAAAGGATAAAAAAAGATACAAAAACATTGAATGTTACTAGAGATACATGCCGAAGTAGAGTTCTCAAAGTTATAGGTGTTACCTGCCACAGGCTCCGGCCTCGGCTCCTGCTCCCTTCTTTTGTGGTCTCCTCCCTCTGCATTAGTCCACATCATGTTTCTCTGGAAGCCCAGCAAACTCCTCTTCCTTTTAAGCCTGACAAAGACAGAGATCAGGTGTTTGAGAATAAAGCAGCATAGTACTCTGTTGCTACAAATCTGTCAAGAGTTTTAGTTTGCTCAGTTCCAGCTTGGAGTTCACTATCTCCTCTGCTACTCCTGACTTCCATGCTTCAAACCATTGTTGTTTGTAAGCTCAGCCCTGCTTTTTGGCAATCATGCACACCAACATCTCAGTAAGCAAGTTAATAACTTATCCCAGTCTTGTTCACACCTGATTTCTGCAATCAAGGTAACAGATCTCTTCAACCGTGTCCCCGGTTTGCTTATTGCATTGCATTCCTGCAATCATTTCCATGATAAAAATTCTAGTTTGCCTACATTACTGCTATTAACTATTGCCCTGCTGGAATATATCAAACTACATTTACTTTTCTGTTACATTGTTACTGTTAACCACTTACCTGCCTGTAGATACCCGTTTCTTATACTGGTCCAAGTGGCTCATCCAGATCTAAAGCTTAATAAATCCCTCTTACCAGGTACCAGGACATGACAGAAAGAGGAAGCTGTCACTGGCAGCCACCAGATTTATGAGCAGGCTGGTGGTCATACTCATGAAATTGGATATGCCATAAATATCCGAAATGAGAATACTCCATTAATATTATGACCATACAGAGGATTTGAAGCAGTGTATCAGAAGGATTGAAAATAAGATGGGCTTTCATTGGGGATTTTATCATAAGTATCCGAGTATTCAATTAAAAATTTTGAACGTACTGGTTATACAGTCTCTTTGTTCTCTTTTGTGGTCTGTGGTTATATATCAGCAGAGGGGAGCTCAGAAAAAAGACTAGTAAAAGAAAAACTCCCAATGGACGGCCAGAACGAGCTCACTGACGGATTCTAAGTTAGCTTATTCTTCAGCCAGCAATAAACAGTGCAACATGGAGGATATAAAGCGCAAACAGTGAAAATTTTTAATAAAACCCAATTATAAAAATAAAATTTAGCGTCAATCACATATGTTTAAGAAGAATTTTTTCTTTCCACAAGGTTGACAACCCAAACAGTAATCTCCAAAACTCCCCTTACTGCTGCCCAAAATATTACCGTTTCACTACATGTTTGTGTAGAGGATTTGGAACCTGGACCCTGATCCATAATTCTCATTTTATTTTTGTGCAGTTGAAGACTAACGTGCAATATTTTAAAAGAACTTGTATTTTTTAGCTTTAAAAAGTTGCAAAAAAAGGTAAAATATGAAAAAAAAGAGGGCCGGATTCATCATTTGCATTTTTTTGCCACTTTTTATTTTAACGGGGTATTCGTTGCCATTTTTCGCACCACAATCTTTAAAATGGTGCATACGGGTTCATGAATTTTCCGTAAAATGAAAAAAATTATCTTAATTTTTCTCTTTTACCTTTTTTGCTCCTTTTTATAACAAAATCGCATTATGTGTTAAACATTTTGCATGTAACTTTAGCTTTTGTGTCAAAATTTCTGCCCTACAACTAAAATCATTTCAGGAAAAAACAGGAGTACATTTGATCAAATATTTTGCAACTTTTTAAAAAGTAAATCAATGGCAAAAATTGGGATTACAAAAAAACAATCTCACAATAGCGAAAGGAGAAAAATAAAAGAACAATTAGAAAATAGACTTCAAAATAGGCGAAAATTCAAAGATGAAATTAACTCAATACAGCCTTAAAAGAGGAAAAAGCAGAGCAGCCAAAAATAGATGCGAATTCAATAATGAATTGGCCCAGCATCTTTGTACCCAAACATTTCGCACAAAAAACAGCAATGAGGACCCTAAGACAAAAAAACCTCCCTAAAAAAAGAAATGCAAATGATACCTTGGTCCCAGTTTATTAAAAAAATGGATCTCTGACACCCAAGAAAGATCTATTAGGAATTAATCAGCACAGAATATTGGACCTATTTAGGGTTAAAGGTGACCTGTCAGGAGGTTAAAAGTTGCCAGTTTTTTCTCTTATTTTATTCAACCCCTAAGTGTTGATTTTTTTTTTTAAATCCGCCACCCGATTCCTGAGATATAGATCGTTTTATTTAGTGGCAATTTACAGGATCCTCTGGGGCGTGTCTTTGGGCTGCTTTGCATAATTACTCGAGCCACGCCCCATTATAAAGACCATAAAAGGTATCACCAAATGAAAGGTCTATATCTCAAGAACCGTATGGCGGATTAAAAAAAACAAAAAACAAAATACTCAGGGGAGTAGCGGCAATAAAATAAGAGCAAAAGCTTGCCACTTTTGACCTGGTGACAAGTTCTAATTAAAGGGTAGACTTTGAATTTGTGCAGAAAGTTTTGAATTAATTTATGTTTCCAAAATGTTTTGGGATTTTTTTGACCCATGGGATTAGGAAATAATTTATTTTTTGTATTTTTTTTTGGGTGGTGACGGCAAATTTAAATTTCTTTGTTTTTATATCTAAATATGAATCCTTATAGAAATACAACGTGGCGATGGCGCTCAGAATGTCTTCAGCAATAATCAATCTGGTGATGCATGTGATGCAGGAGGACATCGGTAAACCAGGGGAGGAGTCCTGAGAAGATCATTTGCATATTCCCAGTTCATTCTGGGATAAGTGAAGAGTCTCCGCGAGCTCCAAGAACACTGGGTTTTGGCTGTTGCAGCTGAAAGGAGGACATCGTTAAACCAGGGGAGGAGTCCTGAGAAGATCATTTGCATATTCCCAGTTCATTCTGGGATAAGTGAAGAGTCTCCGCGAGCTCCAAGAACATTGGGTTTTGGCTGTTGCAGCGGAAAGGAGGACATCGGTAAACCAGGGGAGGAGTCCTGAGGAGATCATTTGCATATTCCCAGTTCATTCTGGGATAAGTGAAGAGTCTCAGCGAGCTCCAAGAACACTGGGTTTTGGCTGTTGCAGCTGAAAGGAGGACATCGGTAAACTGCGCGCCTGGCGCGCGAATTTTGGCACTTTTTTCACCACTGTGATATCTCTTTAACAATAAGAGCATGGAATAGGCTAGGAGCCATGTGGTGAGTTGCATTTCTTGCTGCATGTTCACAGATTTACCAGTGGAAAAGCCAAATTTCACATGCCACAAATGCAAGCTTGTGTCCCTGTTGGAGGAAAAGTTGCGAAATCTAGAAGAGAGGTTAGCTACATTGAAGATCATTAAGGAAGGTGAAGAGTTCTTAGACAAAGCAGAATTATCTCTTCATGGTGCAGAAAGAGAAGAAATTTGAAGAGCACCTGAAGAAACAGAGGAATGGAAGCATGTGACCCAGAGAAGCAGGAGGATCGTGAAGCAGTCAGCACCCATACTGCTCAGGAACCAGTACCAGGCTCTACACAGGAGAATGATGAAGAAATACATCAGGATAAGACTTTGCCCACAAAGAGCAACCTTGTAAGCCCTCAGAGTCCTCCCGAATGGAGAAAGAAAACTGTTGTGATGAAGAAACGGAGAGTTGTTGTCATGGGGGATTCCCTGTTGAGAGGAACAGAGGCCGCTATCTGCAGACCGGATATAACCTCAAGAGAAATGTGCTGTCTTCCAGGTGCAAAAATTAAAGATGTGTCTGACAGGATATCAGGACTCTTCAGACCTAAAGATGACTACCCATTCCTGCTAATACATGTGGGGACAAATGACACCACAAGAAGTGACCTGGAAACCATCTGCAGTGACTTTGAAAACTTAGGCAAGAAAGTGAAAGAACTGGGTGCGCAAGTGGTCTTCTCATCCATCCTCCCAGTGGATGGCCATGGAACAAAGAGGTGGAATAAGATTCTGCAGGTGAACAACTGGCTAAGTCGATGGTGCCGTCAGCAAGGATTTGGATTTCTGGATCACGGAGTGAATTACCTATACGATGGACTACTTGCTAGAGATGGGGTGCACCTTACGAAGACTGGAAAACATGTATTTGGAAGTCGCCTTGCTACACTCATCAGGAGAGCTTTAAACTAGAACAATGTGGGAAGGGAAGCAAAACGCAAGAAAAAGCCATACACCTGACAAATGCTATTGAGAACTCGGCTATTAGAAGTGGAAAGGAAGAACGAAGACAAAACAATCTAAATAATAAAAATATTGGAGGAAGAGAAACCAATCACAAACTAAAATGTTTTTATACAAATGCACAAAGCATGGGCAACAAACAAGGAGAATTGGAGCTACTAACGCAGGAGAAGAAGTATGATGTCATTGGAATCACTGAAACTTGGTGGGACGATACACATGATTGGAATACAAGGCTAGAAGGATACAACTTATTTGCAAGAAACAGACTTGATAAACGAGGAGGAGGTGTCGCATTGTATGTTAGAAAAGCGTATATCTGCACAGAGATTGACGCTTCAGAGACTGGGAATTCTGTGGAAACTGTTTGGGTAAGAATACAAGGACAGAACAATGGAAAGGACACCATTGTAGGCATTTACTACAGGCCGCCTATGCAAGCTGAAGATATGGATGAACTCTTTATGCATCAAATGGCCAAGTTCTCCAAAAAATATGACATAGTGGTCATGGGAGATTTCCAACATTTGTTGGGAATCTCTCTCAGGCAAAACTAACAGGTCAAGGAAATTCTTATCCTCTCTTGCTGACAACTTTATCTTTCAAAAGGTAGAGGAGAAAACAAGGGGATCTGCTACCTTGGATCTAATCCTTATAAACAGGGAGGAAATGGTTGAGGAGGTAAGAGTGGCTGGGACCCTGGGAGGTAGTGACCATGCTATTTTAGAATTTTGGATAACAAGAGGAGGAAGACCTGTGAAGACTCAGACGTCAAGGTTAGATTTCAGAAAGGCAGATTTTAAGGGACTCAGAAAGAGAATTGGAGGGATCCAATGGCAGGATATCCTTAAGGACAAAAATGTCCAGGAAGGATGGGACATCTTGAAAAATGAGATTCTCAAAACACAATCATTAACAATTCCAAAAAGAGGGAAGAATGGGAAGCATTTAAGGAAACCAGGATGGATGAACACAGAACTTAAACACATGCTAAAAAGGAAGAAAGAAATGTTTATCAAATGGAAAGAGGAAGGCATATCTAAAGAAGAATATAATGCCATCTGCAGAACCTGCAGGGCGCAAATCAGATTATCTAAAGCTGACAATGAATTAAGGCTTGCAAGAGATGTCAAAAGCAACAAAAAAGGATTTTGGGGATACGTCAAAAGTAAAAAAAATATCAAAGATGCTATAGGATTTTTACAGGATGAAAATGATGAAATGGTAAGAAAGGATGTTGAGAAGGCTGAACTTTTAAATTCCTATTTTGCATCTGTTTTCTCTCAGAAAGGAAATGTAACATCAACTGATCTTCACTGTCCTATTAAAGCAATAGAAGAATCCAGGATATCTATATTCAGAAAGACAGTGAGGAAACACTTAGCTAACCTAAATGAATTCAAGTCTCCAGGTCCAGATGAATTACACCCCAGAATACTGAAGTAGATAGCAGAAGAAATTCTTGAACCACTGTCCATAATCTTTGAAAATTCTTGGAGAACAGGAGAAGTCCCAGAAGACTGGAGAAGAGCAAATGTTGTTCCTATCTTCAAAAAGGGGAAGAAGGTGGACCCAGGGAACTACAGGCCGGTGGGTCTGACTTCTATACCAGGAAAGATCTTTGAACAAATTATTAAAGAACATGTATGTAAGTACCTGGATAAGAATGAAGTGATTAAACAGAGTCAGCATGGGTTTGTAACTAATAAGTCATGTCAGACTAACTTAGAATCATAGAATCATAGAATGGTAGAGTTGGAAGGGACCTCCTGGGTCATCTGGTCCAACCCCTGCTCAAAGCAGGATTCTCTAAATCATCCCAGACAGATGTCTATCCAGCCTCTGTTTGAAGACTTCCATTGAAGGAGAACTCACCACCTCTTGTGGCAGCCTGTTCCACTCATTGATCACCCTAACTGTCAAAAAGTTTTTTCTAATATCTAATCTGTGTCTCCTCCCATTCAGTTTCATCCCATTGCTTCTAGTCTTTCCTTGCGCAAATGAGAATAAAGATGATCCTTCTACAATGTGACAGCCCTTGAGATATTTGTAGACAGCTATTAAGTCTCCTCTCAGTCTCTTTTTTGCAAGCTAAACATTCCCAAATCCTGCAAACCGTTCCTCATAGGACATGGTTTGCAGACCGGTCACCATTCTGGTGGCTCTTCTCTGAACTTGCTCCAGTTTGTTGATGTCTTTTTTAAAATGTGGTGCCCAAAACTGGACACAGTATTCCAGATGAGGTCTGACCAAAGAGGAGTAGAGGGCAATAATGACCTCACGTGATCTAGACTGTATGCTTCTGTTGATACATCCTAGAATTGCATTTGCCTTTTTTGCTGCTGCATCACACTGTTGACTCATGTTAAGTCTGTGATCAATTAGTATACCCAAGTCTTTTTCACATGTGCTGTTACTTAGCCCTATTCCTCCCATTTTGTATATGCTTTTTTCATTTTTATTGCCCAGATGTAGTACTTTGCATTTTTCCCTGTTAAAATCCATTCTGTTAGTTGCTGCCCACTGCTCCAGTTTATGTATATCTTTTTGAATCCTCTCTCTCTCTTCTCTAGTATTAGCTACCCCTCCTAGCTTTGTGTCATCAGCAAATTTGATTAGTTTACCCTCAATTCCTTCATCTAAATCATTGATAAAGATGTTGAACAATACAGGGCCCAAAACAGAGCCTTGTGGTACCCCACTTGAGACATTCTTCCAACTGGATGTGCAGCCATTTACAACCACTCTTTGGGTCCGATCACTAAGCCAGTTATGAATCCACCTAACAGTTGCCTTGTCCATTCCATACTTAGTCATTTTTTCAATAAGGATTGTGTGAGATACTTTGTCAAATGCTTTGCTGAAGTCAAGATATACTATATCTACAGCATTTCCCTGATCCACCCAGTCAGTGATTCTGTCATAGAAGGAAATTAAGTTAGTCTGACATGACTTATTAGTTACAAACCCATGCTGACTCTGTTTAATCACTTCATTCTTATCCAGGTACTTGCATACATGTTCTTTAATAATTTGTTCAAAGATCTTTCCTGGTATAGAAGTCAGACTCACCGGCCTGTAGTTCCCTGGGTCCACCTTCTTCCCCTTTTTGAAGATAGGAACAACATTTGCTCTTCTCCAGTCTTCTGGGACTTCTCCTGTTCTCCAAGAATTTTCAAAGATTATGGACAGTGGTTCAAGAATTTCTTCTGCTATCTCCTTCAGTACCCTGGGGTGTAATTCATCTGGACCTGGAGACTTGAATTCATTTAGGTTAGCTAAGTGTTTCCTCACTGTCTTTCTGTTTATAGATATCCTGGATTCTTCTATTCCTTTAATAGGACAGTGAAGATCAGTTGATGTTACATTTCCTTTCTGAGAGAAAACAGATGCAAAATAGGAATTTAAAAGTTCAGCCTTCTCAACATCCTGACTTACCATTTCATCATTTTCATCCTGTAAAAATCCTATAGCATCTTTGACTTTTCTTTTACTTTTGACGTATCCCCAAAATCCTTTTTTGTTGCTTTTGACGTCACTTGCAAGCCTTAATTCATTGTCAGCTTTAGATAATCTGATTTGTGCCCTGCAGGTTCTGCAGACGGCATTATATTCTTCTTTAGATATGCCTCCCTCTTTCCATTTGATAAACATTTCTTTCTTCCTTTTTAGCATGTGTTTAAGTTCTATGTTCATCCATCCTGGTTTCCTTAAATGCTTCCCATTCTTCCCTCTTTTCGGAATTGTTAATGATTGTGTTTGAGAATCTCATTTTTCAAGATTTTCCATCCTTCCTGGACATTTTTGTCCTTAAGGATATCCAGCCATTGGATCCCTCCAATTCTCTTTCTGAGTTCCTTAAAATCTGCCTTTCTGAAATCTAACCTTGACGTCTGAGTCTTCACAGGTCTTCCTCCTCTTGTTATCCAAAATTCTAAAATAGCATGGTCACTACCTCCTAGGGTCCCAGCCACTCTTACCTCCTCCACCATTTCCTCCCTGTTTATGAGGATTAGATCCAAGGTAGCAGATCCCCTTGTTTTCTCCATTACCTTTTGGAAGATAAAGTTGTCAGCAAGAGAGGATAAGAATTTCCTGGACCTGTTAGTTTTGCCTGAGAGAGATTCCCAACAAATGTCTGGATAGTTGAAATCTCCCATGACCACTATGTCATATTTTTTGGAGAACTTGGCCATTTGATGCATAAAGAGTTCATCCATATCTTCAGCTTGCACAGGCGGCCTGTAGTAAATGCCTACAATGGTGTCCTTTCCATTGTTCTGTCCTTGTATTCTTACCCAAACAGTTTCCACAGAACTCCCAGTCTCTGAAGCTTCAATCTCTGTGCAGATATACGCTTTTCTAACATACAATGCAACACCTCCTCCTCGTTTATCAAGTCTGTTTCTTGCAAATAAGTTGTAACCTTCTAGCCTTGTATTCCAATCATGTGTATCGTCCCACCAAGTCTCAGTGATTCCAATGACATCATATTTCTTCTCCTGCGTTAGTAGCTCCAGTTCTCCTTGTTTGTTGCCCATGCTTTGTGCATTCGTATAGAAACACTTTAGTTTGTGATTGGTTTCTCTTTCTTCAATATTTTTATTATGTAGATTTTTTTGTCTTTGTTCTTCCCCTTCACTTCTAATAGCAGAGTTCTCAATAGCATTTGTCAGGTGTATGGCTTTTGCTGGCGTTTTGCTTCCCTTCCCACATTGTTCTAGTTTAAAGCTCTCCTGATGAGTGTAGCAAGGCGACTTCCAAATACATGTTTTCCAGTCTTCGTAAGGTGCACCCCATCTCTAGCAAGTAGTCCATCATACAGGTAATTCACTCCGTGATCCAGAAATCCAAATCCTTGCTGACGGCACCATCGACTTAGCCAGTTGTTCACCTGCAGAATCTTATTCCACCTCCTTGTTCCATGGCCATCCACTGGAAGGATGGAGGAGAAGACCACCTGCGCTCCCAGTTCTTTCACTTTCTTACCTAAGTTTTCAAAGTCACTGCAGATGGTTTCCAGGTCACTTCTTGTGGTGTCATTTGTCCCCACATGTATTAGCAGGAATGGGTAGTCATCTTTAGGTCTGAAGAGTCCTGATATCCTGTCAGACACATCTTTAATTTTTGCACCTGGAAGACAGCACATTTCTCTTGAGGTTATATCTGGTCTGCAGATAGCAGCCTCTGTTCCTCTCAACAGGGAATCCCCCATGACAACAACTCTCTGTTTCTTCTTCACAACATTTTTCTTTCTCCATTCAGGAGGACTCTGAGGGCGTACAAGGTTACTCTTTGTGGGCAAAGTCTTATCCTGATGTATTTCTTCATCGTTCTCCTGTGTAAGAGCCTGGTACTGGTTTCTGAGCAGAATTGGTGCTGACTGCCTCCTGATCCTCCTGCTTCTCTGGGTCACATGCTTCCATTCCTCTGTTTCTTCAGTTGCACTTCGAATTTCTTCTCTTTCTGTACCATGAAGAGATAATTCTGCTCTGTCTAAGAACTCTTCACCTTCCTTAATGGTCTTCAATGTAGATAACCTCTCTTCCAGATTTTGCAACTTTTCCTCCAACAGGGACACAAGCTTGCATTTGTGGCATGTGAAATTTGGCTTTTCCACTGGTAAGTCTATGAACATGTAGCAAGAAATGCAGCTCACCACATGGCTCCTGGCCTCTTCCATGTTCTTATTGTTCAAGAGATAATCAAGCAGTAAAATATAAGTCAAAACTCGCGCGCCTAGCGGCGCGCAGTTTACTGATGTCCTCCTTTCAGCTGCAACAGCCAAAATCCAGTGTTCCTTGAGCTCGCGGAGACTCTTCACTTATCCCAGAAGGCACTGGGAATATGCAAATTATCTCCTCGGGACTCCTCCCCTGGTTTACTGATGTCCTCCTTTCAGCTGCAACAGCCAAAATCCGTGTTTCCTGAGCTCGCGGAGACTCTTCACTTATCCAGAAGGCACTGGGAATATGCAAATTATCTCCTCGGGACTCCTCCCCTGGTTTACTGATGTCCTCCTTTCAGCTGCAACAGCCAAAATCCAGTGTTCCTTGAGCTCGCGGAGACTCTTCACTTTCCCAGAAGGCACTGGAATATGCAAATTATCTCTCGGGACTCCCCCTGGTTTACTGATGTCCTCCTTTCAGCTGCAACAGCCAAAATCCAGTGTTCCTTGAGCTCGCGGAGACTCTTCACTTATCCCAGAAGGCACTGGGAATATGCAAATTATCTCCTCGGGACTCCTCCCCTGGTTTACTGATGTCCTCCTTTCAGCTGCAACAGCCAAAATCCAGTGTTCCTTGAGCTCGCGGAGACTCTTCACTTATCCCAGAAGGCACTGGGAATATGCAAATTATCTCCTCGGGACTCCTCCCCTGGTTTACTGATGTCCTCCTTTCAGCTGCAACAGCCAAAATCCAGTGTTCCTTGAGCTCGCGGAGACTCTTCACTTATCCCAGAAGGCACTGGGAATATGCAAATTATCTCCTCGGGACTCCTCCCCTGGTTTACTGATGTCCTCCTTTCAGCTGCAACAGCCAAAATCCAGTGTTCCTTGAGCTCGCGGAGACTCTTCACTTATCCCAGAAGGCACTGGGAATATGCAAATTATCTCCTCGGGACTCCTCCCCTGGTCCCCTTAATTTCCTTCTATGACAGAATCACTGACTGGGTGGATCAGGGAAATGCTGTAGATATAGTATATCTTGACTTCAGCAAAGCATTTGACAAAGTATCTCACACAATCCTTAATGAAAAAATGACTAAGTATGGAATGGACAAGGCAACTGTTAGGTGGATTCATAACTGGCTTAGTGATCGGACTAAAAGAGTGGTCGTAAATGGCTGCACATCCAGTTGGAAGAATGTCTCAAGTGGGGTACCACAAGGCTCTGTTTTGGGCCCTGTATTGTTCAACATCTTTATCAATGATTTAGATGAAGGAATTGAGGGTAAACTGATCAAATTTGCTGATGACACAAAGCTAGGAGGGGTAGCTAATACTAGAGAAGAGAGAGAGAGGATTCAAAAATATATAAATAAACTGGAGCAGTGGGCAGCAACTAACAGAATGGTTTTTAACAAGGAAAAATGCAAAGTACTACATCTGGGCAATAAAAATGAAAAAAGCATATACAAAATGGGAGGAATAGGGCTAAGTAACAGCACATGTGAAAAAGACTTGGGTATACTAATTGATCACAGACTGAACATGAGTCAACAGTGTGATGCAGCAGCAAAAAAGGCAAATACAATTCTAGGATGTATCAACAGAAGCATACAGTCTAGATCACGTGAGGTCATTATTGCCCTCTACTCCTCTTTGGTCAGACCTCATCTGGAATACTGTGTCCAGTTTTGGGCACCACTGTTATGATTTAGTAGCTGAGGAGAGCAGGCAAAAACGGCAATACACCAGAGAGGTTGGAATCTACTGGATTGCAGTACCCTGACTAACCACCACAACTAAAGGCAGCCGTGGAGCGTTCCTACGTTGGTCCTAGACGCCTCGTCACAGCCTGAGAGGTTAACTACACCTAAAGATAGAAAGAGGAAAGCTATCTGCCCCGGAGCAGATCCCCAAAGAACATAGGAAGCCCCCAAACATGTAATGGCGGTTAGACAAGAGGAAATACAGACACAGACAGAAAATAGTATGAGCAAACGTTGGGGCCCAATCTACCTGGACAGAAAAGGATAGGAAGGACACTTACTGCAATCCAAAAAACCCTAAAAAATACCAACTCTACTAATTGCAAAAACACCTGAGATCACACGACCTCTACCACCTAAATTAGTTCTCTGGTGTCACAAAACTAAGCCGCAGTTACTGAAAAAACTGGAAAAGGCAAATGAACAAATAACAGTGGCTCAGATAAACTGAGAGGAGCACAAGCCCCTGGAGGGGACATGGCTGACCTCCACAGAAGTGCAGGGAACAATGCAAAAAGCAAGCACAAAAATAAAAGCAGAAAATATCTTATCTGATAGCAGAAGATGCAGGCAAGACTCAGCAAGCTTCCAAGTGAACCAGGAACCACAGTTGAGACAAGAACAATTGATCACCGGCAACCATTATGGGAGGGAACCTCCCTTATATAAGACCAGTCTGTAACTCCTTAAGTCGCTTGGCTGATTCCAGATAAACCAGATTCTTATGGTCCGTGAGGACCACCACCTGATGTTTGGCTCCCTCCAGCCAATGTCTCCACTCTTCAAAAGCCCACTTCATGGCCAATAACTCCCGATTACCCACGTCATAATTACGTTCAGTTGGAGAAAATTTTCGAGAGAAAAAGGCACAAGGGTTACTTTTAGAGGTCTCTGGATCTCTTTGGGACAAAACGGCACCTGCCCCAATTTCAGAGGCATCAACCTCCACCTGAAATGGCAGAGAAACATCAGGCTGCCGTAGAACAGGAGCAGAAGTGAATCTCTGCTTAAGTTCCGTAAACGCAGAGACTGCCTCAGGAGGCCAATTCACCACATCAGAACCCTTTTTGGTCAAATCAGTCAATGGTTTAACAATAACAGAGAAATTACCAATAAATTTACGATAAAAATTGGCAAAACCCAAGAATCTCTGAAGAGCCTTTAATGAAGTAGGTTGGACCCAATCACAGATGGCCTGAACCTTGATCGGGTCCATTTCAATAACAGACGGAGACAAAATGAATCCCAGAAATTAGATCCTCTGTATGCCAAAAAGACACTTTGATCCCTTCACATACAGAGCATTCTCTCTCAAAATCTGGAACACAGTCCGAACATGTTTCACATGAGAGTCCCAGTCATTGGAAAAAATCAAGATATCATCCAAATAAACAATCAGAAATTTATCCACAAAATCCCTGAAAATGTCATTCATGAAGGACTGGAAGACGGAAGGAGCATTAGTGAGCCCAAAGGGCATCACTAGGTACTCAAAATGCCCCTCTGGGGTATTAAACGCCGTCTTCCATTCATCCCCGTGCTTAATGCGAATAAGGTAATACGCCCTCATGAGGTCAAGCTTGGTAAACCAAGTAGCACTTTTCACCCTGGAAAACAGGTCAGAAATCAAGGGTAACGGATATTGATATTTCACAGTGATATTGTTCAAGAGACGATAATCAATACACGGCCTTAATGAACCATCCTTTTTGGCCACAAAAAAAACCGGCACCCAAGGGTGAAGAGGATGGTCTGATATGACCCTTCTCCAATGACTCCTTGATATAAGACTGCATAGCGTCATGTTCAGGTACAGACAAGTTAAAAAGGCGACCTTTAGGGAATTTACTACCAGGCACTAATTCAATAGCGCAGTCATAGCTCCTATGGGGGGGCAAGGATGCAGATTTACTTTCGCTAAACACATCAGAAAAATCAGTCAAAAAGTCAGCAACATCCTGAGCCTGGGGAGAGGCAGAAAAAACAGGAGTGTTGGCATTAACACATTGGCAGCCCCAACTGGTCACAGACACAGATTTCCAATCCAAAACAGGATTATGAGACTGTAACCAAGGGAAACCCAGTACAATAATGTCATGCAGATTATACAGCACCAAAAATTTGCAACTCTCCTGATGATCAGGTTCAACCCTCATTATCACCTGAGTAGAGAACTGGGGTTTATTCTCAGCCAAAGGGGTAGAATCAATCCCCAGTAGGGGATATGGAATAGACTTCCGTAGGGGTATCAAGGGAAACCCACAACGTTTAGCAAAATCAAAATCCATCAGGTTAATAGCTGCTCCCGAATCAACAAAAGCCTGAGCAGAAAATGTGGACAGGGAGCAAATCAGGGTAACAGTCAACAGAAATTTAGTCTGAACACTACCCAAGACAACTGAGCGTGCAAAAAGTCTTCCCCGCTTAGGGCAGACTGAAATGGCATGAGAGGCGTCACCACAGTAGAAACATAACCCATTGCGTTTTCGAAACTCATGACGCTGTGCCCCAGAAGCCACTGTATCACACTGCATGGACTTAGAAGCTGGTTCACAAGGCAACACTATTCCACACATACCTCTACGCTCACGCAAACGTCTGTCAATTTGAATCGCTAATGACATAGAATCATTGAGACCAGAGGGAGCAGGGAAACCCACCATAACATCTTTTACATTCTCTGACAGACCCTTCCGAAAAAGGGCTGCCAAAGCATCATCATTCCATTTGGTCAGGACTTCCCACTTTCGGAATTTCTGACAGTACAACTCAGCGTCCTCAAGCCCCTGATTTAATGCCAACAAGGTTTTTTCAGCTTGATCAGTGACATTAGGTTCATCGTACAATAACCCCAGAGCCAGAAAAAATGCATCAACATTACTCAAAACAGGGTCCCCAGGTGTCAGGGAAAAAGCCCAATCCTGAGGATCACCGCGCAGGAGAGAGATGACAATTTGAACCTGCTGTGCTGCGTTCCCTGAGGACTTAGGTTTTAAGGCAAAAAACAACTTACAGTTATTTTTGAAATTCAGAAATTTAGCTCGATCCCCCAAAAATAAATCTGGCATGGGGATCCTAGGTTCCACAACCGGCAACCTAGCAAGATAGGTTGCAATACTCCGAACTTCAGTGGCAAGCTTATCCACACGGCCAGACAACTGTGCAAACTCCATTGAGAGAAAAAAAAAATCCTCCTCAGCACCCAGAGAAAAAGAGGAAAAAATGCAACAAACAGAGAAAAAAAAAAAATTTCTGACAACTTCCTTTTTTCTTTTACTATTTTTCTCTTCTGTTGAGTACCATATAATTTTCAGTTTGGCCAGTGATACTGTTATGATTTGGTAGCTGAGGAGAGCAGGCAAAAACGGCAATACACCAGAGAGGTTGGAATCTACTGGATTGCAGTACCCTGACTAACCACCACAACTAAAGGCAGCCGTGGAGCGTTCCTACGTTGGTCCTAGATGCCTCGTCACAGCCTGAGAGGTTAACTACACCTAAAGATAGAAAGAGGAAAGCTATCTGCCCCGGAGCAGATCCCCAAAGAACATAGGAAGCCCCCAAACATGTAATGGCGGTTAGACAAGAGGAAATACAGACACAGACAGAAAATAGTATGAGCAAACGTTGGGGCCCAATCTACCTGGACAGAAAAGGATAGGAAGGACACTTACTGCAATCCAAAAAACCCTAAAAAATACCAACTCTACTAATTGCAAAAACACCTGAGATCACACGACCTCTACCACCTAAATTAGTTCTCTGGTGTCACAAAACTAAGCCGCAGCCACTGAAAAAACTGGAAAAGGCAAATGAACAAATAACAGTGGCTCAAATAAACTGAGAGGAGCACAAGCCCCCGGAGGGGACCTGGCTGACCTCCACAGAAGTGCAGGGAACAATGGAAAAAGCAAACACAAAAATAAAAGCAGAAAATATCTTATCTGATAGCAGAAGATGCAGGCAAGACTCAGCAAGCTTCCAAGTGAACCAGGAACCACAGTTGAGACAAGAACAATTGATCACCGGGAACCATGATGGGAGGGAACCTCCCTTATATAATACCAGTCTGTAACTCCTGATTGCCAATCCTCATTGAATGGTTCAGTACTGTTTGTAACCACCAGAGGGAGCTTCTGCTCAGAATTCATTTCTAACACATTCACAACACACCACATTTTAAAAAAGACATCAACAAACTGGGGCAAGTTCAGAGAAGAGCCACCAGAATGGTGACCGGTCTGCAAACCATGTCCTATGAGGAACGGTTGCAGGATTTGGGAATGTTTAGCTTGCAAAAAAGAAGACTGAGAGGAGACTTAATAGCTGTCTACAAATATCTCAAGGGCTGTCACATTGTAGAAGGATCATCTTTATTCTCATTTGCACAAGAAAAGACTAGAAGCAATGGGATGAAACTGAATGGGAGGAGACACAGATTAGATATTAGAAAAAACTTTTTGACAGTTAGGGTGATCAAGGAGTGGAACAGGCTGCCACGAGAGGTGGTAAGTTCTTCTTCAATGGAAGTCTTCAAACAGAGGCTGGACAGACATCTGTCTGGGATGATTTAGAGAATCCTGCTTTGAGCAGGGGGTTGGACCAGATGGCCCAGGAAGTCCCTTCCAACTCTACCATTCTATGATTCTATGGGACTGTTCTGTCCCCACATGAGGCGAATGGAGGTATAGTTGATTGGGGCTGGGAGAGTTTTCCTACCTTCCACTTCCTCATGCAGATCAGACAGGACCAGTGCTGTTCAGCGTCCGGAGAGATGATGCACACCAGGGATTGTGAAGTCCACACTTGTTTATTTGGAAATCTGGACATACAGCATATGATTGGTATACAGTAACTTCTCCAGAAATGCAGGTGAAACGAGGTGCAGCAAGACGTAGCACCAAGTGTGGCTGCAAGTGTGACCAGCAGGAGTGAGTGGTCGAAAACTGATGCCTTTCACAGCACGGTGCAAAGTGTGTCTCTCCCATAAAGAACTAAGAAAACAAATGGCTGCTAACAGGAAGAAGAAGCAGTGACCTCAGCACAGGAAGTGAAAGGCATGTACCAGAATTAATTAGTTACAGGCTGCCACACAGAAAGGGCCACCAGGTGACAGCAGAAAGCATGAAATAATAGATTATACACAGCATGGAAATAATACAATACATTAACCAGAACAGCACACTCCCCGTCTGAAATTCCATAAGGGATTTCACTATACTAGTGCTTTTGAAATAAAGTCCAATGACCTAGAAAAAACAAACACATAAACATGCATGAAATGCAATAATAACTTTGAAACGAGGTAAATGAGCGTCTTTAAGTCAGTTCCTGAGGTAATCCAAAGGAAACCCATCTTCGGATCAGAGAAGCCGCACTAGGCCAAACTATCTCTGACCCACGGTAGTCCAATGGACGAAGTACTGGGGCAGCGTTCTGCTCGTCTTTCATCCTACCGGAATGTCCTCGATAGGTAGTATCAATACGAGCTTGTGGATTGGCCTCTGAAATGTCTTAGGCTCCCCTTTCCTAAGGACCTTCAGCTTCACCTTCCAGACCTTACCGTCTTGACTAGGAAAGTCTTTGTAATGATTCCCATAGGCCAGTCGATCCTCTGAACTTGTTGCTCCTTCATTAACACGATGTCGCCCTCTTTCAAGTTCGGTTTACTTTGTCGCCATTTCCTTCTTCCTTGCAGAACTACGAGATACTCCTTTCTCCACCGGTTCCAGAAGTAATCGGCGAGGTACTGTACTCGTTTCCACTGCTTTTGGTAGCAGTTTGCGTGAGTAAACTCTCCACTGTTAGCGGATACCCGGTCTTTTGGGTAAGCAGAGTGGCTGGTGTAAGAATGGTCGGCATTTCAGGTTCCATTGACACTGGGACAAGAGGTCTTGAGTTGATTATGGCAGAAACTTCAGCTATAAGAGTAACCAAGGTCTCATGCATAAGTCTTGAAGAGTTTTCATCCATAAGCATGGAGTTCAAGATATTGCGTGAGATCCCGATATTTCCCAGGAACCTCCCATGTGAGAACTATGTGGAGGATTGAAGATCCAGGTGCAACCTCTTTCTGCCAGTTGATCCTGAATTGGCTTGATGTCAATATCCAGCTCTCGACATGCACCAATGAAGTTGCTTCCGCGGTCAGACCTCAACTGTTTCGCCGGTCCTCTGATCGCTAGAAACCGCCGAAGAGCGTTGATCAGGCTGGATGTGTCCATAGATTCTATCACTTCTATGTGAACGGCATGGACACTCATGCAAGTGAATAGTACGGCCCATCGTTTGCTGTTGGCGTGGCCACCTCGAGTTCTGCGTGCAGATACCATCCATGGCCCAAAGACGTCTAGGCCAACGTAAGTGAAAGGCGGTTCGGCGCTCAGTCTGTCAAAAGGCAGGTCAGCCATTTGTTGATGTACCTGTTTGCCTCTGGTTTTGCGACATTGCACACAGCGATGTAGTAATCCCGCTACACGTCTTTTCATACCTATAATCCAAAGCCCTGCAGACCGTAACATGCCCTCTGTGATCTGCCTGCCTTGGTGTTCGGTCTTTTCGTGAAAATGCCAGATCAGTAGATCGGTGATATGATGTTTACTGGGAATGATGCAAGGATGTTGCTCTGAAACTCCTAGCTCTGCTCAATCTAATCGACCACCGATTCTCAGCAAACCGAAGCTGTCCATTATTGGATTTAAATGAGCAATGGGGCTTTTTGGAGGGATCTCTTGTTTGTGGTTTAAGCATTCCCATTCAGTATTGAATACGCTCTGCTGGACATAGCGTATTATAAGAGACTCACAGTGAGAAATGTCCTCAGCAGAGAGCGGTGTATGGCAGATGTGCCAACCATGACAGTCTTTGTCTCCATGTGAGTCGTGATAAGATCTCACAATGTGGACTAACCTTGCGATGGTCTTGACGAGTTTCATCCAGTTGGAGAAGCGTTCGAAGCGCTGGCAACCGAGGCTGGAGGTTGGTTTAGTGTTCGTGGCCAGAACACTGACCTCGGAGCTGACTTCTGGATTGTTATCCGGATCCTGGATGCTGAAGTCTTCCTGGACACGTTCACTTCCTTTCTGTTGCAGCAGAAACTTCGGACCTGAAAGCCAAGAAGAGTTAGCAAAAGAACTTATAGACATAGGTCTAGTGGCGTGGTCCGCTGGATTAACCTCAGATGGGTTATAGTGCCACTACTCAGGCTTGGAAGACCTCCTTATTCTCTCGATGCGGTTACTGACGTACACGTAGAAGCGCCTTGTTTGGTTGTGAATGTAACCTAAGACAACCTTACTGTCAGTGTAGTATTGTACGTCATCTATGTTGGTGTCCAGCTCATGCTGTATAAAGTCTGCGAGTTCTACCGCAAGCACAGTCCCACAGAGTTCGAGCCTGGGAATAGTGTGGTCAGGCTCGGGAGCCAACTTAGCCTTGCCGAAGACGAACCCAACGTGATCTTGATTGTCGGATCCCGTCACCTTCAGATAGGCAACAGCTGCAATGGCCTCCGTGGATGCATCCGAGAACACATGGAGTTCTGTCCTAGTGCTAGCGGCAAGTGAGGTCGGTATGTGGATTTCATCCAAGGCACACAAGGACTGCTTCCAGATTTCCCATTTTGGTTCCTTATCAGTAGGGAGTGGGGCATCCCAGTCTTTGACAGTTTCGGAAAGCTGTCTCAGAAAGGATTTACCTTGTATGGTAATTGGTGCTACGAATCCCAGTGGATTGTATAAGCTGTTCACCACTGACAGGACACCACGTTTAGTGAATGGTTTGTCTGCACACTTGATTTGAAACCCAAAGGTGTTGGCTGACAGGTTCCACCTCAGGCCTAAGCTTCACTGCACAGACGGACGGTCTGGTCCGAGGTCTATGTCCTTGAATCCTGGTGCGTGGTCACTTGAGTCAAAGGCTCTCACGACAGTTGGGCTGTTTGAAGCAATTTTGTGCAGTCTAAGCTTGGCTCGGTACAGCATACCTTGGGTCCTCTTAAGCAGGTCAATCGCTGCTTCTTCTGTGGGTAGAGATTTCAGTCCATCATCTACGTAGAAGTCTTTCTCTACAAAGTCTCTGGTGTCTGTTCCATATTCAGACTCTCCTTCCAGTGCAGTTCTCCGCAGGCAATAGGTTGCCACAGCGGGCGAAGGGCTGTTCCCGAATACGTGCACCCTCATGCGATACTCCACCATCTCTTTGCTAGGGTCGTTGTCCTTGTGCCACAAGAACCTGAGGAAATTCCTGTGATCCTCTCTGACTATGAAACAGTGGAACATCTGTTCAATGTCTGCAGTGATGGCAATGGGCTCTTTCCTGAACCTCAGCAACACTCCTACTAGGTTGTTTGTTAGATTAGAGCCCGTGAGGAGGACGTCATTGAGAGATATGCCTTGATGTTTGGCGCTTGAATCAAAGACAATTCTAATTTGCTTAGGCTTTCGCGGGTGATATACTCCGAATGAGGGTAGGTACCAGCACTCCTCATTTTCCTTTAAGGGATGCACTGGCTCGGCATGGTTATTATGGAATATTTTGCCCATAAAGGTGACAATGTGCTCTTTCATCTCCGGTTTGTTGCTTAGTGTGCGCTGGAGAGAGTTGAATCTGGACAATGCTTGTTCACGGTTGTTCGGGAGCCTTAACCTGGTAGCTCTGAAGGGTAGGGGAAAAACCCAATGATTAGTCTCGTCCTTAAGGAACTCATTGTCCATTATCTTGACAAATTCCTTGTCTTCCATTGACGGGGCTACTTTGTTGTCATCCTTAGTGGTACGAAACACTGATCTTCCCAAGTCGTCTGTATAGGGAGAAGGGATGACATCAGGCAGCTGTACGGGATCTGGAGGCTTCTCTTTCACCTCGTAGTGAAGAGGGCATGGTTTGCAGAAAGTAGTGCGTCCATCCCGGCGTACGTAGGTTTTAAAGGAATTGACTCCTGTTCGGTCAAAGCATACATTTCCTATGACTACCCACCCCAAATTGAGTTTCTGGGCATAGGGGGCATAGTCAGGACCATTACACTGTTGGCGGACCTTATGTATCCTTAAATTGTCTCTGCCGAGCAGAAGTAAGATTTCAGCATCTGTGTCCATAGGTGGGATAACGCTGGTTAAGTGCCTTAAGTGTGGATGGTGGAATGCAGCTTCTGGGGTAGGGATCTCATCCCTTTGGTCGGGTATTTGATCGCATTCGATTAATGTAGGTATGGGTATTTCTATGCCTCCGTTGATAGGGGAAGCAATAAAACCTTGTGCCCTTCTACCGCTAGTCTCTATGCGACCCGAGCAGGTATTCAGAGTGTAGGGCATTGCTGGTCCCCTGATACCAAAGGCTTCAAAGGTCCAGCTAGAGATCGATTGCTCTGGTCGTCAATGATGGCATACATTTTTACTGCCTTCTCTGGATGCGCTTCTGGATAAACTCTGATTAGGCATATCCTGGCACAGCATTTAGCACTTTGGTTCTCCCCACATACCTCTGAGCATGAGCAGGAGACCGCCGCGGTAGACTTGTCGTGGTTCTGTGGCTCCCCGCCATGGCTTGCTGCTGGACTAGGGGTCACTGCGACTGCTGGTGGCTGAGGTTGGATGCAAGGCTGATGGGTGTTTGTCGCTATGACACTCTTCACACTTAATGGAAGATTTACAGTCCTTGGCCATGTGTTCTAATGAGGCGCAGCACTTGAAACATACCCCAAGTTCGCTGAGGATTTTCTTGCGCTCCTGCATGGTTTTGGACCTGAAGCTTCTACATTTGTTCAATGAGTGTGGTTTTTTGTGAATGGGACACTCACGATTGAAAGATTTATCCATCGACGGAATAGTGTACTGCTTATCAGCGGGTACTGCAGGTGGTGGCAGGTTAGTCTTCCTGACACTTACACTGTTCTTCAAGTCCTTGCGTCTGTGTGTGATGCTTTCATACCTTGATGAGGATGTTGCTGGAGCTGCAGTGTTAGACTCCAGGAAGTCTAGGCTAGGGTCATTCCTCATTTGGGCCTGGTCATCGACAAACTTGCAGAACTGAATGAATGGAGGAAAGGTGACATCATGTGACCTTTTGTACCTGGAGACGCACACTGCCCACTTCTCTTGCAGACTATGTGGCAACTTTGAGATGATTGGGTTCACCCCATGGGCAGTGTCCAGGTAGCACAGTCCAGACAGACGGGGGTCTCTTTTCGCGAGTTCCAGCTCCATAAGAAGATCACTTAAGTCCAGAAGTTTGTGGGCTTTCTTAAGATTGATCCTTGGAACATTCTGCAGTCTCTTAAATAGGGACTTTTCTATGGCTTCAGCGCTGCCGTAAGCTCTTTCGAGTCTCTGCCAGGCAGCAGCAAGACCTGCTTCAGCTTGTCCCACATAGACGGTGTGACGGGGTATGCGGCAGAGCAAGAAGAGACCACCGGGCTAAGAACAATCCAACGGGATTTATTGAGGCAGGCAGCATATCAAATCAAATATCCATGTTATTCCTGATGTCCATAATAAGTCCAAAATCACAGACCGACGTGAGGTCTTGCCGCAGCTAAGAGCCCTCACCCTTTTTCTCTAGAGATCTCCCAACACAACACTGGTCACGCATAAGTCCCTTGTCTTGGGCTACTGGGAACAGCCCAAGGGTAGGGGAGGAGAGGTTCCCACCTACTAGTCAATGGTTTGGTCCATTGCATGGCTCCGAGATGTCTATATGAATGTGTATTGTGAGTTCTCCCCCGGCTTAGGAGAACAATGGGGAGTCCTTTAGCTGTGTTGACATAAGCCTAAGTTAAATGATGATGAAGGAACAAAGTTATACAGAAATGCAGGACAGGGCAAACTATGTATCATGACAATTCCTTCCCCTCCAATTTTGTGTACGTACGAGGGAATTCCTGCCTGGACAGTCCATCTGCATTTTGGTGTTGGCTGCCTCTTCTATACTGTATGGTAAAGTTATAGGGCTGCAGAGCCAGGCTCCATTGTAGTAGGCGTCCATTGTCCCCAGAAGCTCTGTTCAGCCAGGTGAGGGGATTGTGATCAGTAACCACAGAGAATTCTCGTCCATACAGATACGGCTTTAGTTTCCGGAGGGCCAACACTATAGCCAGACATTCTTTTTCCACAGTTGCATAGGCCACTTCTCGGTCCAGCAGTTTCCTGCTGAGGTAGGCGACGGGGTGTTCGTCCCCCGCTGCATTCACCTGGCTGAGTACAGCTCCCAATCCATAAGCAGAGGCGTCCGTCTGCACAATGAATCGCCTCTTTAGTCTGGAGCAGCCAGAACAGGGTCACAGACCAGGGCGTCCTTCAGCCGGTTAAAAGCCTCCTCACAGGCTGGAGTCCAGATTACCAGCCTGGGCATCGTTTTCTTGGTCAGGTCGGTAAGAGGCTTGGCCACAGTGCTAAAATGAGAAACAAATTTTCGGTAATAGCTGGCAGTGCCCAAAAAAGCCATAACTTGTTTCTTAGTTTGGGGTACAGGCCAGTCTCTAATAGCCTGGATTTTTGCAGGTTCCGGACGAAGCTTCCCGCCCCCTACTCTATGCCCTAGGTACTGAACTTCACCCATCCCCAATTGGCATTTATCGGGTCGAATGGTTAGGCCGGCTGCAAGAATCCGGTCAAGAATAACGGCTACTTGGAGGCGGAGCCTAACTGCACATGAGGAAGGAACTGAACCTGTGAGCTCCTTTCCTCAACCCAGCCAGCTTTAGCATTGTCATAGCGTATCTTTGCCCAAAATGGGGAAATCAGGAAGAGAAAAGGCTAAAGACTCCACTGGCACCCCAAAACTCCCAAAAAGACGGGGGATTTGGATCATTATCTCCGGAGAAAGCCAGCTTCTGCACCAGTGCTTTCATCTAAGATGGCGCCCGGAACCCTCTCTCTGTCTGACGCAGAGGACTCGGATATCGACACTGATGCTTGTTCAGGGCAATCACCCCACAGGCCGGAACGTTCCAACCAGGTCACCCGCTCTTTCATCCGCCGGACCATTGATCCAGTGCTACAGGAGCTGGCCAGCATTAAGGCGGAGGTGTCACACGTGGGACGCCGTGTGGAGGAGCTGGAGCAGGCACACACTTCCTATGTGGAATTCGGCGATGGTATCTGTACTACGCTCCAGGAACACTCCAAGCATCTTAATGCGGCCCTCGGTGCTGCCGAAGACCTTGAGAACAGGAATCGCCGCCGCAATGTGCGTATGAAAGGTATCCCTGAGTCCCATGCTCCCGAGGCACTGCGCTCTGTGGCACGCACTTTATTCTCTGCATTGCTGGGGGAAGAACCTGCTGAAGCTGTGGTTGTGGAGCGCATTCACCGGGCCCTCAGAGCTCGCCCCAGGGACACTGATCCCCCTAGGGACGTTATTTGTGGTATACTGGACTACAATCATACTGCTGCGCTTCTCACTGCCGTGAGGGAGCAGGGGTCCCCGATGCTAGACGGGTCCCCAGTGGCCTTCTACCAAGATCTGGCCAGTTCTACCATCCAGAAGCGCCGCTTGTTAAAACCTCTTCTGACCCACCTGAAGGAACATGACGCCCAGTACAGATGGTTGTTCCCCTTTGGGCTCTTTGTCACACGCCACGACAAGAAAGTTACTATACGTCATCCAGAGGACTTACCTACTTTGTGGAAGGCCTTATCCATCCCTTCACTGCCTGTGCCGTCCTGGCTACCTGTTCCAGAGTCGTCCATACCACCGATCCAGCCGCGCCCGGACGATTGGCAAGTCACCCGCTCCAAGAACAAGTCGCATCGTCGTTCTCTACCTGCACGCGATGACCCAGTTGGAGACTGAGCTGTTACCGGACTAGCTTGCTGCTCTTGTTCTTACTAGGACATGGTAGACCCGGTGTAATGCCTTTGTTCTGGAGGTCTTATGCCCTCCTTCTACCTGAAACCTGAGGTTTACATTTTCCACTTTGCAGTCTTCCTGTTGAATTGTTAACTCACTGTGGTTATATCCAACTTATGATTCTGTTCACTCAGGCTCGTATTTTTCTCCTTTGTCTCTCTCTCCCCACTCTCCTCCCCATTTTTGGACAAGTACATTTCACTATGACCCAGGTTTTCTTGGGTCCCACAAGCTGGCTGGAGGTTATTGCAGGTAGGCTCTTATGCGAACCTTGCATCGCCTCCACTGCCCCTCCTACTTCTTCAGGAGGGGTGCAGTGTCTCCCGGCTCCCCTTGTGGATCCGCCTAATTCACATGTCTCCAAATGTTCACAAGCACCGCTACCTATGGTGCTTTATTTTTTGTCTTTGTTTTGATTTTGTTTGTTTTTTTGTGTTCTTTCCCTCTTGTGTCCTCCTGTCACACTCCTCTTTCCTTGGGGTCGCTCTGTCCTTGCTACGGTACACCGCTTTATCGCTTCTCTATCCTCCCAATGCACCTCCATGATGACTCCACGTGATATTGTTATTCAATCCTATAACGTTAAGGGTATGAATGCGCCTGCGAAACGTGCTCAGGTTTTGCGACTCCTTAAAAAAGATGGTGTCTCTGTTATTTTTATGCAGGAAACACATTTCCGTCACGATCATGTTCCACAACTGTCTCGCTCTTCATTCCCAGTATGGTTCCACAGTTGCAGCGACTCCCACGCGTCGAGAGGGGTGAGTATAGCTTTTTGCCGCAATCTTCACTTTCAGTTGCAAGCGCAGTTGGCAGATACAGATGGTCGATATCTTTTCTTGAAGGGTAAACTGGGAAACACTTTAGTGACTTTTGCTAATATTTATGCGCCCAATGTTCGCACAGTCGACTGGTTACTATCTACTCTACGTCTTTTACAGCAATTTATGTCGGGGCTAGTGGTACTGGGTGGAGACTTTAACCTCACTATGAAGCCTCTGGTGGACTCCTCCACGGGCCGCTCCGCCATTTCTTTTCGGAATCTCAGACGACTTAAACTGCTATTGGCGGAGCTGTCCTTGGTGGACGCCTGGAGAGTCCTCCATGCTGACTCTAAGGATTATACGTTTTATTCGACGCCGCATCGCTCATACCAAAGACTTGATTACCTCTTTCTATCCCGACGCCACCTGGGGTGTTATTCTACGGCGGATATTGGATCCATGACAGTATCGGACCATACACCTATATCCTTAACACTGGCCTTACCTGGGGTGGGTGGTCTCGGGTACACCTGGCGACTCAATGAGACACTGTTGGACGCTCAAGATAACATAAATGCCATTGAAATACCCCTTCAGGACTTCTTCCATAGAAATTACACTCCAGGCATGTCAATCCCCATCGTCTGGGAAACTCACAAATCTTTTGTCAGGGGTGAATTCATCTCACTGGCCTCTAGACTTAAAAAATCTAGGGAGAAACAAACCGATGCCTTGCTCCTTCAAATTTGCAAATTGGAGTCGCTCCACAAGCGATCTCTGTGCCAGCAACACCTCTCCGATCTCCTGTCCTTGCGTATGGCCCTTAAATCCCTACTAAACCTAAAAATTGCGAAAAATTTCTTACACGCAAAACACCGTCTTTATGCTTCAGGTGACAGAGGTGGGAAACTTATGTCCGCTTATGTCAAAGAAACGTCTCCGCGTACATTCATTGCTGAGACGAGGTGCCCCTCGGGTGCCGCACACACTGAGACGACGCAAATCGCGCAAGATTTTCATCAATATTACGCCGCCTTATATAACTTACATAACCCCATGTATGAATCTGCCCCTACTGTAGACCCCCATCCTGCTATTGTGGACTTTGTCTCCTCCCTGAACCTCCCTAAATTGAAACCTTCCCATCACGCGGAATTGTTATCTCCAATTACAGTGGAGGAAGTGGAGGAAGCTCTGAAGTCTACTCCATCGGGAAAATCTCCTGGCTCAGATGGTCTGACAATACTTTACTATAAAAAGTTTAAAACTACCCTTCTCCCACACCTCACCCAACTTTTTAACGCCTTAATGACTGGCTCCTCCTTTCCTCCCCAGTCCCTTTCTGCGGATATAGCTTTAATCCATGAGGACAAAGATCCAGCACAGTGTAGTAGTTATCGGCCGATTTCTCTTCTTAACTGTGATTTGAAGCTCTGGGCGAAGGTCCTGGCGAACCGGGTATCTCACTTGGTTCCCCTCCTGGTGCAGAGCGATCAGGCTGGGTTTGTATTGGGTAGGGAGGGGAGGGAAAACTCCACAAAGATCTTACACCTAGTCCATGGGGCAGTTTCCCGAAAAACGCCTTTGTTGTTGTTAAGTACTGATGCCGAAAAGGCGTTTGACCGCATAGATTGGTCTTACATGAAGTCGGTCCTACGCCTATTTAATTTTCCCGATCGTTTTATAGACTCCATTTTTACACTTTACACTTCACCCACTGCCAGGGTCAAGGTGAACAATTCTTTTTCGGCTCCATTCTCTATATCCAATGGAACCCGTCAGGGCTGCCCCTTGTCTCCCAGTCTGTTCGCTCTGTGCCTGGAGCCTTTGTTACAGGCTTTTCGTACACACCCAGACATCCGAGGCGCGTCCACGCCTAAAGGCGAGGCCCTCGTATCCGCATACGCTGATGACATCATGCTTAGTATTACTAACCCGGAGACCGCTATACCCGCTGTGCTGGATCTTTTTCACCATTTTGGTACTCTTTCAAACTTCAAAATCAATTATAATAAATCGGTCGCGTTTGCTATCGGCTTTTCCAGGGACACTCTAACCCGCCTCCAACGAATGTCACCGTTCACCTGGAAGACAGACCATGTAAAATATTTAGGCATTCTTATTCCGAGGGATATTTCTCGCCTATATGCTTTGAACCACCTACGCTTACTCTCCTCGGTTAGGACACAGCTCCAACGTCTACGAATACCGTTCATGTCTTGGTTGGGCCGAAAAAATTATCTGTCCACATATATAGTCCCAAAATTCCTCTACTTATTCCAGGCAGCTCCTATATTCCTTCCCAATTCCTTTTTTCGTGCCTTACACGTTCTGTTCTCACGGTTCCTATGGAACCAACGTCCGGCTCGTATCGCTTTTTCGACTTTGACTCTGCCCACAGATGCAGGTGGAGTGGGTATGCCCGACCTGAAGAACTATTACTTCGCTTGCCATCTTCGTCGTTGGGTGGAGATAAACAGCTGGAACAAAAGGTCTTTCTTGTCCTCCCTAGAAACGGCTCTTCTTTCGCCTAAGGAGGCACTTGAGTTATGGGGTGTGCATACTCAGATCCCTCGTACACGCAGCTTCTCCCCTCTTCTGAAGGGTTTGCTTCACGCATGCCTGAACTGTCTACATCATGATTCTATGAGTAAGTTCCCCTCTCCGCTCATGCCTGTACGCTTACTCCCTTTGTTGACTTGTTCGGATGAGGGTTTTTGGACTTTTCAGGGTTTGTGAAGCAAGCTGGTAACGCCCCTCAATTCCTTTTTTGCTGGAGGCAATGTCCCTTCGATGGAGGGCCTGTCATCCATCCTCGGACCTACACGTGCCAACTTTTTATCGCTAGCACATGTACATCATGTCTGTCAGACCTTTTTGGAGCAACATCGTCCCTTACGGGCTGCCTCCAACTTGGAACGGCTGTTGCTGGCGCGGAGTCCGGTCAAAGGAGTGATCTCCACCATTTACAAATGGCTTATGTCTCTTCGCTCTGATACTGAACCTACTTACCTTGCTGCCTGGGAACGGGGGAACTGGGAACACCCGTTGTCTCTACGAGTCGCCAGGTGTATTAAGAGACACGCACTGGGATTTTCTAGATGCGTTCGCACCAAAGAGAATTCTTATAAACTGATTGCCAGGTGGTATCGAACCCGTCCTTCCTATTTCACCATGGCTTGCAGACCTCTGACACTTGCTGGAGATGTGGGGCGGGTTCAGGAACTTATGTTCACATCTGGTGGGATTGTCCCCTCATTGTGCCCTTCTGGAAGGCGATACGACAAAAAATCAAAGATATCTGCCTCCTGCCTTGTGATTTACCCAGGGATTCAGTCCTTTTTTGTGTGCCGACGACGGGTTACAACCCCATTAAGCACAAACTGGCGACCTTTATGTTGACGGCTGCCAAACTTCTAGTGCCTAGGCATTGGCTGTCTACTGTGGCGCCTTCTTTGGAGGAGTGGACTGTTGCTGTGGACCATATCAGGGACATGGAAGACCTGTCGGCATGGATCAACCATACCTGGGATAAATTCCAGACCATCTGGTCCCCGTGGATTGCCTTTCGTACCCCTTCGCCTACATAGTGTAAGTGATTCATTGGAGTACTATTTTTATCTGATCTACCATTCTCTGGAAGGTTGCCGAGGCATGTTTCATTCCAAAAGGCATGCGTAGAAATTCGTACAGACCAAAGGGGGTTATAAAAGCGGACCGTTCTCTCCCTTGCTCCGTCAGAGGAATTTGCCAGTATCCCTTACTGAGATCTAAGGTAGTGACATATCGGGACCCAGCCAGTCGGTCTAGAAGTTCGTCAATATGGGGCATTGGGTAAGGATCACTGACAGTATGGTCATTAAGTCGTCTGTAGTCCACACAAAATCGAGTACTCCCATCCTTTTTGGGTACTAACACCACAGGAGAGGCCCAAGGGCTATGAGAGGCCTGGATTACCTCAAGCTGTAACATCTCCTCTAGTTCGTGCTGCATGGTGTTTCGAACTGATTCAGGTACCCGGTAAGGAGCCTGTTGTATGGGACGGATACCTGAGTGTCCACATGATGTTGGGTGACGGTGTTTCGACCTGGTTGAGATGAGAAGGCAGCCCGTCTCTGTTGAAGCACTCCCAGTATCTGGTCTTTCTGTAAGGGGTCCAGGTGATCTCCCAGAGGAACCTGTTCCACAGTGGAAGGGGCTCTCGCGGCTTCCACGAGATCAGGTAGGGAGTCCTCTTCCTCGTGACCGTCTTCTGAAGCTAGTTGACAGCTTGCTATCATTGGAAGGTTCCGGTCGTGGTATTCCTTAATCATATTCACATGAACAGTCTTTTGTCTTAGTCCCTGATCATCTAAAGCAAGAAGGTAATTGGTATCATTTACTTTCTTGAGAACCCGGAAGGGACCCCCCCACGTGGTCTGCAGTTTATTTTGTGGATGGGGAATAATCATTAAGACCTGTTGTCCTTCTAGAAACTCCCGATAGCGTGCCTTACGGTCATACCAGGTCTTCTGTCGGGTTTGAGCCATACGCACATGACTCTGGGCTAAACTACCAAGTTGAGCCAGGGTTTCTCACAGCTTTAGGACATAAGGGACAACAGGGGCTACTGTATCTTCAACTTGCCCCACCCAGTATTCATTGAGCAGAGTTAAGGGTCCTCGGACCTTTCTCCCATAGAAGTTCAAAGGGGGAAAACTCGATGGACTCCTGAGGAACTTCCCGATAGGCAAACAAGAGATGGGGTAGGTACTTCTCCCAGTCTGAATCTCTGTCAGTGAAGGCCCTCAGCATATTCTTCAGAGTGCCGTTAAATCGTTCACAAAGTCCATTTGTTTGTGGATGATACAGTGTCATTCGAATCGCTCATACTCCACAGGTGCGCCACAGACACTGGACTAGTTCTGACATGAACTGGGAGCCTTGGTCCGACAAGATCTCACTGGGAAATCCTACTCTGGTGAAAATGGTAACCAGGGCCTCGGCCACCTTGGCTGCAGAAATACTTGACAAGGCCACAGCTTCCGGATATCGGGTGGCATAGTACACAACAGTGAGAATGTACTGCTTTCCTGATCTACTTGGTTTAGCCAGAGGCCCAACGATATTGACAGCTACTCTTTGAAATGGTTCTTCTATGATAGGGAGTGGTTGCAGAGGTGCCTTTGGGTGATCTCCGGGTCGCCCTCTACGCAGACATATATCGCAAGTTCGGCAGAAATGCACCACTGCCTGAGAAATCCCTGGCCAATAGAAGGTTTGAGTCAATCATCTCTCGATGCGGGTTTTACCTTGATGGCCAGCAGTAGGAATATCATGAGCAAGGTGTAATAGGGGAATTCTGTATTTCTGAGGAACAATCATCTGTTTGTTACAAGTCCAGGGCTTATCTGGGGAGGCAGCATTGGTAACCTTATACAAATGTCCATTTTCCCGGATAATTCTTTCCCCGTTCTCCCCTAACTGCCCTATCTCAGCTCGTGCTCTAAAACTAGCTAGGGTGGGGTCAGTATCTACCTCTTGTCGAAACTGAACTCTATCCCAGGTATCACTCACATTGTCCCCACAAGAAGAATCACTCACCGGCTGTGTCGGCGGTTCTGGTGGCTTCATTTCCATGGATGAGTTGTAGGCGTACCCATTTGCTGCTCTCTTGGCTTGACTTCTGGTTACTGCACCGACAAAGTGGCAATGCAGATGTCCCACATCATTTCCTAAAAGAACGTCTGCAGGGAGGCCGCTCATCACACCGACCACGCATTGTTTGGCCCCAAAGCCATAATCCAGGGTCACCCTCGCTCTTGGAATATATCTCTGGGTGCCTCCAGCCAATACAATGGCAATTCCTGGTCCCTTTTGAATTGCTTCAGGCTGAAGTACTCGGGGATCGGCTATGGTGAGAAAAGCCCCAGTGTCACGGAAGCC
>JARQOD010000003.1:441220940-441251745 GCA_033576555.1 Oophaga sylvatica | reverse complement strand
CCTCGTCACAGCCTGAGAAACTAACTACACCTAAAGATAGAAAGAGGAAAGCTATCTGCCCCGGAGCAGATCCCCAAAGAACATAGAAAGCCCCCAAACATGTAATGGCGGTTAGACAAGAAGAAATACTGACACAGACAGAAAATAGTATGAGCAAACGTTGGGGCCCAAACTACCTAAATAGAAAAGGATAGGAAGGGCACTTACTGCAATCCCAAAAACCCTGAAAAGCACCAACTCTACTAATTTCAAAATCACCTGAGATCACACGACCTCTACCACCTAAATTAGTTCTCTGGTGTAACAAAATCAAAACAGCAGCCACTGAAAAAACTGGAAAAAGCAAAAGTACAAACATCAGTGGCTGAACTAAACTGAGAGGGCAAAAGCCCCGGAGGGGACCCTGAAGGCCCCCACAGAAGTGCAGGACAAAATGCAAAAATCAAGCACAAAAACAAAAAGAAGAAAATGTCTTATCTGTTAGCAGGAGATGCAGACACGACACAGCAGGCTACAAAGGAAACAGGACTCAAGGATTGAGACCAGAACAATTGATCACCGGCAACCCTGATGGGAAGGCGACTCCCTTATATAAGACCAGTCAGTAACACCTGATTCCCACTCCTCACAATCTTCACTGGACAGTCCAGTACCGCTTGTAACCACCAGAGGGAGCCTCTGCTCAGAACTCATTTCAAGTCCATTCACAACAGTACCCCCCCCTTGAGGAGGGGTCACCGAACCCTCACTTGAGCAACCAGGTCGGTCAGGATGAGTTCTATGATACGCACGGATGAGTCTCCTAGCATGGATGTCCGAAGCAAACACCCAAGAATTGTCTTCCTGACCATAACCTCTACACTTAACCAAATACTGGAGTTTCCGTCTAGAAAAACGAGAATTCAATATTTTCTCAACCACAAACTCCATATTGCCCTCAACCAGAACAGGGTCAGGAGGCAAAGCAGTAGGAACCACTGGCTCAACAAACCTCTTCAACAAGGACTTGTGGAACACGTTATGGATCCTAAATGTCCCTGGAAGAAGCAAACGAAAAGAAACAGGATTAAGAATCTCCATGATCTTATAAGGTCCAATGAACCTAGGCTTAAATTTAGGAGATGCCACTCTCATAGGAATATTTTTGAGGACAACCAGACCAAGTCCCCCACTTTAAACCGAGGACCATCAGTCCTATGCCGGTTAGCAAACCGCTGGGCCCTCTCCTGAGAGAGGGACAACCTCTCCACTACCTGGTCCCAAATCTGTTGCATACGCTCCACAACAGAGTCAACACCTGGACAGACAGAAGCCTCCGTCTGTCCTGAAGAAAATCGAGGGTGAAACCCAGAATTACAGAAAAATGGAGACATCAAAGTGGCAGAGCTAGCCCTATTATTAAGAGCAAACTCAGCCAAAGGCAAAAAAGAGACCCAGTCATCCTGATCAGCAGACACAAAGCATCTTAGATAAGTCTCCAATGTCTGGTTTGTTTTCTCAGTTTGACCATTGGTCTGAGGATGAAATGCCGAGGAGAAAGACAATTGAACACCCAGTTTAGAACAAAAGGTCCTCCAAAATCTGGAAACAAACTGGACTCCTCTGTCAGACACAATGTTTCAGGAATGCCGTGAAACGAACCACGTGCTGAAGGAACAACGGCACCAATTCAGAGGAGGAAGGCAACTTAGGCAATGGCACAAGATGTATCATCTTGGAAAACCTATCACAAATCACCCAGATGGTGGTCATTCTCTGAGAAACAGGAAGGTCGGAAATGAAATCCATAGAGATATGGGTCCATGGTCTCTTGGGCACAGGCAATGGCATCAACAAACCACTAGAGGAGAGCAAGGCTTGGAGCGAGAGCAAGTCCCGCAGGACTGCACAAATTCCCTGACATCACAAGACAAGGTAGGCACCAAAAGGACCGACTAACCAAGTCTCTGGTACCAAAAATTCCGGGATGCCCAGCCAACGCGGAACAATGAATCTCAGACATCACACTCTTTTTCCACTGGTCCGGGACAAACAATTTTCCAACAGGGCAGCGCTCGGGCCTATCCTCCTGACACCCCTCCAGAGCAAGTCTCAAATTGGGTGAGATGGCGGAAAGAACTACACCCTCTTTCAAAATAACAGAAGGATCAGATAACTCAGGAGAGTCCGCAAGGAAACTCCTCGAGAGGGCATCCGCCTTAACATTCTTAGTGCCAGGAAGAAAGGAAACCACAAAATTAAAACGTGTGAAAAACAAGGCCCACCTGGCCTGTCTAGGATTGAGTCGCTTGGCAGATTCCAGATAACCAGATTCTTATGGTCCGTAAGGACCACCACCTGATGTTTGGCTCCCTCCAGCCAATGTCTCCACTCTTCAAAAGCCCACTTCATGGCCAGAAACTCCCGATTACCCACGTCATAATTACGTTCAGTAGGAGAAAATTTTCGAGAGAAAAAGGCACAAGGGTACTTTTAGAGGTCTCTGGATCTTTTTGGGACAAAACGGCACCTGCCCCAATTTCAGAGGCATCAACCTCCACCTGAAATGGCAGAGAAACATCAGGCTGCCGTAGAACAGGAGCAGAAGTGAATCTCTGCTTAAGTTCCTGAAATGCAGAGACTGCCTCAGGAGGCCAATTCACCACATCAGAACCCTTTTGGTCAAATCAGTTAATGGTTTAACAATAACCGAGAAATTACCAATAAATTTACGATAAAAATTGGCAAAACCCAAAAATCTTTGAAGAGCCTTTAATGAAGTAGGTTGGACCCAATCACAGATGGCCTGAACCTTGACCGGGTCCATTTCAATAACAGATGGGGACAAAATGAATCCCAGAAATGAGATCCTCTGTACGCCAAAAAGACACTTTGATCCCTTCACATACAGAGCATTCTCTCTCAAAATCTGGAATACAGTTCGAACATGTTTCACATGAGAGTCCCAGTCATTAGAAAAAATCAAGATATCATCCAAATAAACAATCAGAAATTTATCCACAAAATCCCTGAAAATGTCATTCATGAAGGACTGGAAGACAGAAGGAGCATTAGTGAGCCCAAAGGGCATCACAAGGTACTCAAAATGCCCTCAGGGTATTGAATGCCGTCTTCCATTCATCCCGTAGCGTAAATTAATGCGATCAGGTCTATGTCACGCATACCGGCTTAATGCGAATAAGGTATATATTGTCCGCTGTATAGCAGATATATAGTGATGTCAGTAATCTATATCAAAAGGGCAACATACTATATAACATGCGCATAGATATATGATAACATAGATTTACCTGACAGAATGTCCAGAGGGTCAAAACGGAATCCGTTATACGCTGTCTCCGGCTAGAGGGTGACCGGGGTCTAAGCTGACCCTAAACTGGGGTCCTAACTAATCCCTCAACCTGGAGGTACTGTTAAAGGTACAGAGGTCCAGGCCACCAGCGTAAACCCTGTCTCCTATCAATCCCTGCCAACTGTATTCTAGTCCTAAGAAGGACCCTGAATACCACCAAAGGGAATGAACAGGTAACGGTTAATGAACAGAAAGACATACAACAAAGACAAGACATAAAGTAAATAAAGTCTTACATACAACACTCACACACAGTAGGAACACCTAAGGTCTCAGAGAAAAAACTATAAGCTGTAAGAGTAAAAACAACTAAGGAGCTCTTAGCTTAAATATTCTCAGAACCGATCCAGTCTGCTAAACTACATGAATGCTTTCACCGGCGTCTAACACCCAGACTGGCAGAAATATAAAGGAAACTAATTAGAACATAATCAAAAGCAGCCGGGCGAGGCTGCACCTAGCCTTAGCAAAGAGCTAGGAAAAATTAACTCTCTCATTACCAAAAAACAAAGAAACAGCAGCTCAGCTGTGAGAAGTCAGAATGTGCAATCGCGACGATCTTCATGGCGATGCACCCATGACAGTACCCCCCCTTCTACGAGGGGCCTCCGGACCCTCATGACCAGGTCTGTCCGGGTGAGTTGTGTGAAAGGGCCGAACCAATCGATCTGCGTTAAAATCAGACGCAGGGACCCACGTCCCCTCCTCAGGACCATACCCCCTCCACTGAACTAAGTACTGAAGGGATCGGCGACTGAGACGTGAGTCAATAATTTTCGACCCATGAATTTCCACGTTATCATTGACCACCACTGAAGGAGGTAGAGGTGACGGTATGACTGGTGCCACATACTTTTTAAGTAATGACTTGTGAAACACATTATGATTTTTAAACGTAGGAGGGAGGTCCAGACGAAATGCCACAGGATTAATTATGGAACTGATCCTGTACGGCCCGATGAATCTGGGACCCAACCTCCAGGAGGAAACTTTACGTTTTATATTCCTGGTAGACAACCAAACCAGATCGTTCACCTTCAGATCTAGACCAGAAACTCTCCTCCTATCAGCCATCCGTTTGTAACGGTTCCCCGTAACCTTCAGTCTTAAGCGATCTGGAACTATCAGTCTCCCTGGAAGTCCCACAGGGGCGTCCCCCTGAGCCCCCAATACTTCCCCCTCAAGCTCAGAGCATACAGCTGACACTACAACTCCCTCCTGAGGAATAGGAACCGGATCATCCGTCTTCCCGGCCCTTGGGAAAGTACGAGATAAGGCATCAGGAAGCAACTTTATTGAGCAGTCATTGCGCGATGAGGAGGAAACTCTTTACACCCCTCCTCTGAGAACATCTCCCCAAAGTCCTCCAGAAAAGGAGGCAAAGTCCTAGGCACAACCGCACCGATGACCGTGCTCATGCAGTTATTCTTGCAAAATTCACCCCACTGGCTTATCTTTCTGGATTGCCAATCAATCACTGGGTTATGTTTAGCCAACCAAGGAAGTCCCAACACAATAGGAGTAGGTAGACCCTCCAACACATAACAAGACAATTGCTCTTTATGTATTGCCCCTACTCGAAGATCTATGTTATGAACAGCTTGTACCAAGCTACCTTGACCAAGAGGTCTAGAATCAATAGAGAGTATAGGGACCGGTTTGGCCAATACACTCAGTTGCATACCATGCACCTGGGCAAACCGAGCGTCCACCAAATTAGCCCCGGACCCACTATCAAGAAAAACAGAAATCCTCTCAGTTCTAGTACCAATCACCACCTCCGCAGGCACGAGAAACTGAGAGGGATTTGGGGACGAAATACACACTCCCAGGTTAACTCCTTGGCTCAAAGAGGTCCGGGATGGACACCCCCCAACAAAATGTCCCTCTCTCCCGCAAAAGAAACACCTTCTAGTCTTGCGGTGCACCGCCGATTCCCTCCTACAAAATGATGTCCCTCCCAACTGCATGGGTTCCTCAGAACAGACCAGGGGAACCTCAGTATAAGGGACTTTAGTAGTAGGTGGAGTCATCATGGGGGGCGGAGTTACCTCGCGTCTTCCCCGAAGTCGTCTATCAATGCGAATAGCGAGGGCCATAGCAGCCTCCAGTGATGGAGGAGAATCATACTGAGCCAACACATCTTTTAATTTGTCAGACAACCCTTGACAAAACTGGCTCCTAAGAGCTGGGTCATTCCACTGAGTATCTGTTGCCCATCTACGGAACTCAGAAGAATATTCCTCCGCTGGACGATTTCCTTGCCGTATTTTACGTAACCTTGTTTCAGCAAGGGAGACTCGATCCGGATCATCATATACCAGACCCAGGGCAGTAAAAAATCGATCCACTGACTGGAGATCTGGGGAGCCTGGAGGAATAGAGAACGCCCAAGATTGAGGGTCCCCTTGTAAGAGCGAGATAACAATTCCCACCCTCTGCTCTTCACTCCCAGATGACCGAGGCCGCAGCCGAAAGTACAATTTTCATGCCTCCCGGAAAGTAAAAAATTTGTCCCGCCCACCAGTGAACCTGTCCGGGAGAGCAACCTTAGGTTCAGATCTGGTTTGCTCCGGGAGGGACAAAACCTTGGACTTAATGTCTGCAAATTCCATGGACAACCCCTGCAACTGCCGGGCCAGCTGGGCTACTGGATCCATGACAGCTGGGGAGAATCTTTAGTATGGGCCGGTGAAAATGTCACGCTGTATAGCAGATATATATATGTGATGTCAGTAATCTATATCAAAAGGGCAACATACTATATAACATGCGCATAGATATATGATAACATAGATTTACCTGACAGAATGTCCAGAGGGTCAAAACGGAATCCGTTATACGCTGTCTCCGGCTAGAGGGTGACCGGGGTCTAAGCTGACCCTAAACTGGGGTCCTAACTAATCCCTCAACCTGGAGGTACTGTTAAAGGTACAGAGGTCCAGGCCACCAGCGTAAACCCTGTCTCCTATCAATCCCTGCCAACTGTATTCTAGTCCTAAGAAGGACCCTGAATACCACCAAAGGGAATGAACAGGTAACGGTTAATGAACAGAAAGACATACAACAAAGACAAGACATAAAGTAAATAAAGTCTTACATACAACACTCACACACAGTAGGAACACCTAAGGTCTCAGAGAAAAAACTATAAGCTGTAAGAGTAAAAAACAACTAAGGAGCTCTTAGCTTAAATATTCTCAGAACCGATCCAGTCTGCTAAACTACATGAATGCTTTCACCGGCGTCTAACACCCAGACTGGCAGAAATATAAAGGAAACTAATTAGAACATAATCAAAAGCAGCCGGGCGAGGCTGCACCTAGCCTTAGCAAAGAGCTAGGAAAAATTAACTCTCTCATTACCAAAAAACAAAGAAACAGCAGCTCAGCTGTGAGAAGTCAGAATGTGCAATCGCGACGATCTTCATGGCGATGCACCCATGAAATATGCCCCCCTGAGGTCAAGCTTGGTAAACCAAGTAGCGTTTTTCACCCTGGAAACAGATCAAAATCAAGGGTAACGGTATTGATATTTACAGTAATATTGTTCAAAGACGATAATCAATACACGGCCTTAATGAACCATCCTTTTTGGCCACAAAGAAAAAACCGGCACCTAAGGGTGAAGAGGATGGTCTGATATGACCCTTCTCCAATGATTCCTTGATATAAGACCGCATAGCGTCATGTTCAGGTACAGACAAGTTAAAAAGGCGACCTTTAGGGAATTTACTACCAGGCACTAATTCAATAGCGCAGTCATAGCTCCTATGGGGAGGCAAGGATGCAGATTTACTTTCGCTAAACACATCAGAAAAATCAATCTAAAAAGTCAGGAACATCCTGAGCCTGGGGGAGGCAGAAAAAACAGGAGTGTTGGTATTAACACATTGGCAGCCCCAACTGGTTACAGACACAGATTTCCAATCCAAAACAGGATTATGAGACTGTAACCAAGGGAAACCCAGTACGATAATATCATGCAGATTATACAGAACCAAAAATTTACAGCACTCCTGATGATCAGGTTCAACCCTCATTATCACCTGAGTAGAGAACTGAGGTTTATTCTCAGCCAAAGGGGTAGAATCGATCCCCAGTAGGGAATAGACTTCTGTAGGGGTATCAAGGGAAACCCACAACGTTTAGCAAAATCATAATCCATCAGGTTAATAGCTGCTCCAGAATCAACGAAAGCCTGAGCAGAAAATGAGGACAGAGAGCATATCAGAGTGACAGTTAATAAAAACTTAGTCTGAACACTACCCAAGACAACTGAGCGTGCAAAACGTCTTCCCCGCTTAGGGCAGACTGAAATAGCATGAGAGGCATCACCACAGTAGAAACATAACCCATTGCGCTTTCGAAACTCATGACGCTGTGCCCCAGACACCACTCTATCACACTGCATGGGTTCAGAAGCAGGTTCACAAGGCAACACTATTCCACGCATACTTCTCCGCTCACGCAAACGTCTGTCAATTTGAATCGCTAATGACATAGAATCATTGAGACCAGAGGGGACAGAGAATCCCACCATAACATCCTTTACATTATCTGACAGATTCTTCCGAAAAAGGGCCGCCAAAGCGTCGTCATTCCACTTGGTCAGGACTGCCCACCTACGGAATCTCTGACAGTATAACTCAGCGTCATCAAGCCCCTGATTTAATGCCAACAAGGCTTTTTCAGCTTGATCAGTGACATTAGGCTCATCGTACAATAACCCCAAAGCCTGAAAAAATGCATCAACATCACTCAAAACAGGATCCCCAGGTGTCAGGGAAAAAGCCCAATCCTGAGGATCGCCGCGCAGGAGAGAGATGACAATTTGAACCTGCTGTGCTGCGTTCCCTGAGGACTTAGATTTTAAGGCAAAAAACAATTTACAATTATTTTTGAAATTCTGAAACTTAGCTCGATCCCCTAAAAACAAATCTGGCATGGGAATCCTAGGTTCCACAACAGGCAACCTAGCAAGATAGGTAGCAATACTCCGAACCTCAGTGGCAAGCTGATCCACACGGCCAGACAACTGTGCAAACTCCATTGACAGAAAAAAAAAAATCCTCCCCAGCACCCAGAGATACAGAGGGAAAAAAATGCAACAAACAGAAAAATATCTCTGACAACTCTGACAACCTTTTTTCTTTCACAATATTTTTTCCCTTCTGTGAGTACCATACAATTTTCAATTTTTAGGCCGGTGATACTGTTATGTTTCGGTAGCTGAGGAGTGCAGGTAAAAAAGGCAATACACCAGAGCAGTTGGAATCTATGAGATTGCAGTACCCTGACTAACCACCACAACTAGAGGCAGCCGTGGAGCGTTCCTACGTTGGTCCTAGACGCCTCGTCACAGCCTGAGAAACTAACTACACCTAAAGATAGAAAGAGGAAAGCTATCTGCCCCGGAGCAGATCCCCAAAGAACATAGAAAGCCCCCAAACATGTAATGGCGGTTAGACAAGAAGAAATACTGACACAGACAGAAAAATAGTATGAGCAAACGTTGGGGCCCAAACTACCTAAATAGAAAAGGATAGGAAGGGCACTTACTGCAATCCCAAAAAACCCTGAAAAGCACCAACTCTACTAATTTCAAAATCACCTGTGATCACACGACCTCTACCACCTAAATTAGTTCTCTGGTGTAACAAAATCAAAACAGCAGCCACTGAAAAAACTGGAAAAAGCAAAAGTACAAACATCAGTGGCTGAACTAAACTGAGAGGGCAAAAGCCCCCGGAGGGGACCCTGAAGGCCCCCACAGAAGTGCAGGACAAAATGCAAAAATCAAGCACAAAAACAAAAAGAAGAAAATGTCTTATCTGTTAGCAGGAGATGCAGACACTACACAGCAGGCTACAAAGGAAACAGAAAAAGGTAGCACACTGTAGCGCTATAGCTTGCAAACACGAAATATGAAAAATATGAAAAATGAATTGCATCATTACCTTAGAAATATGAAAAATTGAGAAGTCTTAGCGCATAAGATGGCCAAATTATGTGAGCCTGATAGCCACGTCAAGGCTCTTCTCGTATATCAGGTCCTAACTAATGCCTATCCTCGCTTAGAAAAGTCTGTCTGCATGGGAACATATGAATCCTCTCTTCAGACTAAAATCTACATCTCTGTGGAGGGGTGATGAACCTGTTGTAATTAAAAGCCTGTGACCACCAGGTGGAGTGCTCAGGTAGAAGGTAAATGAATACATATCAAAAAACTGACCGGCACATCCAAACATAGATTCAGTGTAAACAGGTGCTAAACCTAGAGTCACCAACTCATATACATAAAAGAGAAAAAGGTAGCACACTGTAGCGCTATAGCTTGCAAACACGAAATATGAAAAATATGAAAAATGAATTGCATCATTACCTTAGAAATATGAAAAATTGAGAAGTCTTAGCGCATAAGATGGCCAAATTATGTGAGCCTGATAGCCACGTCAAGGCTCTTCTCGTATATCAGGTCCTAACTAATGCCTATCCTCGCTTAGAAAAGTCTGTCTGCATGGGAACATATGAATCCTCTCTTCAGACTAAAATCTACATCTTGGAGGGGTGATGAACCTGTTGTAATTAAAAAGCCTGTGACCACCAGGTGGAGTGCTCAGGTAGAAGGTAAATGAATACATATCAAAAAACTGACCGGCACATCCAAACATAGATTCAGTGTAAACAGGTGCTAAACCTAGAGTCACCAACTCATATACATAAAAGAGAAAAAGGTAGCACACTGTAGCGCTATAGCTTGCAAACACGAAATATGAAAAATATGAAAAATGAATTGCATCATTACCTTAGAAATATGAAAAATTGAGAAGTCTTAGCGCATAAGATGGCCAAATTATGTGAGCCTGATAGCCACGTCAAGGCTCTTCTCGTATATCAGGTCCTAACTAATGCCTATCCTCGCTTAGAAAAGTCTGTCTGCATGGGAACATATGAATCCTCTCTTCAGACTAAAATCTACATCTCTGTGGAGGGGTGATGAACCTGTTGTAATTAAAAAGCCTGTGACCACCAGGTGGAGTGCTCAGGTAGAAGGTAAATGAATACATATCAAAAAAACTGACCGGCACATCCAAACATAGATTCAGTGTAAACAGGTGCTAAACCTAGAGTCACCAACTCATATACATAAAAGAGAAAAAGGTAGCACACTGTAGCGCTATAGCTTGCAAACACGAAATATGAAAAATATGAAAAATGAATTGCATCATTACCTTAGAAATATGAAAAATTGAGAAGTCTTAGCGCATAAGATGGCCAAATTATGTGAGCCTGATAGCCACGTCAAGGCTCTTCTCGTATATCAGGTCCTAACTAATGCCTATCCTCGCTTAGAAAAGTCTGTCTGCATGGGAACATATGAATCCTCTCTTCAGACTAAAATCTACATCTCTGTGGAGGGGTGATGAACCTGTTGTAATTAAAAGCCTGTGACCACCAGGTGGAGTGCTCAGGTAGAAGGTAAATGAATACATATCAAAAAACTGACCGGCACATCCAAACATAGATTCAGTGTAAACAGGTGCTAAACCTAAAGTCACCAACTCATATACATAAAAGAGAAAAAGGTAGCACACTGTAGCGCTATAGCTTGCAAACACGAAATATGAAAAATATGAAAAATGAATTGCATCATTACCTTAGAAATATGAAAAATTGAGAAGTCTTAGCGCATAAGATGGCCAAATTATGTGAGCCTGATAGCCACGTCAAGGCTCTTCTCGTATATCAGGTCCTAACTAATGCCTATCCTCGCTTAGAAAAGTCTGTCTGCATGGGAACATATGAATCCTCTCTTCAGACTAAAATCTACATCTCTGTGGAGGGGTGATGAACCTGTTGTAATTAAAAAGCCTGTGACCACCAGGTGGAGTGCTCAGGTAGAAGGTAAATGAATACATATCATATTAATTACAACAGGTTCATCACCCCTCCACAGAGATGTAGATTTTAGTCTGAAGAGAGGATTCATATGTTCCCATGCAGACAGACTTTTCTAAGCGAGGATAGGCATTAGTTAGGACCTGATATACGAGAAGAGCCTTGACGTGGCTATCAGGCTCACATAATTTGGCCATCTTATGCGCTAAGACTTCTCAATTTTTCATATTTCTAAGGTAATGATGCAATTCATTTTTCATATTTTTCATATTTCGTGTTTGCAAGCTATAGCGCTACAGTGTGCTACCTTTTTCTCTTTTATGTATATGAGTTGGTGACTCTAGGTTTAGCACCTGTTTACACTGAATCTATGTTTGGATGTGCCGGTCAGTTTTTTGATATGTATTCATTTACCTTCTACCTGAGCACTCCACCTGGTGGTCACAGGCTTTTTAATTACAACAGGTTCATCACCCCTCCACAGAGATGTAGATTTTAGTCTGAAGAGAGGATTCATATGTTCCCATGCAGACAGACTTTTCTAAGCGAGGATAGGCATTAGTTAGGACCTGATATACGAGAAGAGCCTTGACGTGGCTATCAGGCTCACATAATTTGGCCATCTTATGCGCTAAGACTTCTCAATTTTTCATATTTCTAAGGTAATGATGCAATTCATTTTTCATATTTTTCATATTTCGTGTTTGCAAGCTATAGCGCTACAGTGTGCTACCTTTTTCTCTTTTATGTATATGAGTTGGTGACTCTAGGTTTAGCACCTGTTTACACTGAATCTATGTTTGGATGTGCCGGTCAGTTTTTTGATATGTATTCATTTACCTTCTACCTGAGCACTCCACCTGGTGGTCACAGGCTTTTTAATTACAACAGGTTCATCACCCCTCCACAGAGATGTAGATTTTAGTCTGAAGAGAGGATTCATATGTTCCCATGCAGACAGACTTTTCTAAGCGAGGATAGGCATTAGTTAGGACCTGATATACGAGAAGAGCCTTGACGTGGCTATCAGGCTCACATAATTTGGCCATCTTATGCGCTAAGACTTCTCAATTTTTCATATTTCTAAGGTAATGATGCAATTCATTTTTCATATTTTTCATATTTCGTGTTTGCAAGCTATAGCGCTACAGTGTGCTACCTTTTTCTCTTTTATGTATATGAGTTGGTGACTCTAGGTTTAGCACCTGTTTACACTGAATCTATGTTTGGATGTGCCGGTCAGTTTTTTGATATGTATTCATTTACCTTCTACCTGAGCACTCCACCTGGTGGTCACAGGCTTTTTAATTACAACAGGTTCATCACCCCTCCACAGAGATGTAGATTTTAGTCTGAAGAGAGGATCATATGTTCCCATGCAGACAGACTTTTCTAAGCGAGGATAGGCATTAGTTAGGACCTGATATACGAGAAGAGCCTTGACGTGGCTATCAGGCTCACATAATTTGGCCATCTTATGCGCTAAGACTTCTCAATTTTTCATATTTCTAAGGTAATGATGCAATTCATTTTTCATATTTTTCATATTTCGTGTTTGCAAGCTATAGCGCTACAGTGTGCTACCTTTTCTCTTTTATGTATATGAGTTGGTGACTCTAGGTTTAGCACCTGTTTACACTGAATCTATGTTTGGATGTGCCGGTCAGTTTTTTGATATGTATTCATTTACCTTCTACCTGAGCACTCCACCTGGTGGTCACAGGCTTTTTAATTACAACAGGTTCATCACCCCTCCACAGAGATGTAGATTTTAGTCTGAAGAGAGGATTCATATGTTCCCATGCAGACAGACTTTTCTAAGCGAGGATAGGCATTAGTTAGGACCTGATATACGAGAAGAGCCTTGACGTGGCTATCAGGCTCACATAATTTGGCCATCTTATGCGCTAAGACTTCTCAATTTTTCATATTTCTAAGGTAATGATGCAATTCATTTTTCATATTTTTCATATTTCGTGTTTGCAAGCTATAGCGCTACAGTGTGCTACCTTTTTCTCTTTTATGTATTGAGTTGGTGACTCTAGGTTTAGCACCTGTTTACACTGAATCTATGTTTGGATGTGCCGGTCAGTTTTTTGATATGTATTCATTTACCTTCTACCTGAGCACTCCACCTGGTGGTCACAGGCTTTTTAATTACAACAGGTTCATCACCCCTCCACAGAGATGTAGATTTTAGTCTGAAGAGAGGATTCATATGTTCCCATGCAGACAGACTTTTCTAAGCGAGGATAGGCATTAGTTAGGACCTGATATACGAGAAGAGCCTTGACGTGGCTATCAGGCTCACATAATTTGGCCATCTTATGCGCTAAGACTTCTCAATTTTTCATATTTCGAAGGTAATGATGCAATTCATTTTTCATATTTTTCATATTTCGTGTTTGCAAGCTATAGCGCTACAGTGTGCTACCTTTTTCTCTTTTATGTATATGAGTTGGTGACTCTAGGTTTAGCACCTGTTTACACTGAATCTATGTTTGGATGTGCCGGTCAGTTTTTTGATATACAAAGGAAACAGGACTCAAGGATTGAGACCAGAACAATTGATCACCGGCAACCCTGATGGGAAGGCGACTCCCTTATATAAGACCAGTCAGTAACACCTGATTCCCACTCCTCACAATCTTCACTGGACAGTCCAGTACCGCTTGTAACCACCAGAGGAAGCCTCTGCTCAGAACTCATTTCAAGTCCATTCACAACACCTTCTTTTCACTGAGAATTCATGAATGCTCATCCAAGCAGAGTGTGCATGTGGATAAGGAAGTCGGAGGAATAGCTGTTCGCTTGGATTTGTTTTTCTATATTATGATGAAAGCCACCAAGAAACTACTAAAAATGTTCTGTAGATGAATGAATGAACATCCTATAACCACCAACTATTTACCAAACGTATCACCTATTGTAGCTGGGGTGGCACCCACGAAAGTTTATTGAGCCTACGTTGAAGTACACAGAAGCTTCTCGCATCAGCAGGTGATAGATGGACATGTTGTGTCCATGGCCCACCAAGCGATCAGACTTAATAGCTGTGCGCTGCGCTACTGCTCCACCCTTCAAGGGATTCAATCAACCTCATGGGTAGAGACAGCTCAGTCGGGCTCATTGCTGTCATTGGATATGTGTGCGGCAGTCAGCGTGTGGTCAGAGAATCATCACGCTCCATTTCAGTATATCAGTGACCATTTATTTCTCTCATTAGTTATGCAGAGATAAAACTCATCAGATGCAGGAACTGATGGGTTAAAATAGATCTCACCATCAGCAGAATTTTCCACTAGATTAGGCAAGTGCTTGCATCCAACAAAAGACCCCGAGGCTCAGATGGACCCTGTCCTCCAGCCTTCGCGGCCATGGTGAATTTCCAACTGTCTTAGGAGGCCACTCTAATCTTCTGTCCTACAAGATGTAGTATGGGGCCAAAAAGCTCTACAGAATTGTCGCTGACATCAGCCATAGATATGTGATGGATACCGAGAGCAAGAGCAAAGGGTCACGATGGAAATAAGAAGATCCATTATTATATATATATATATTTTTTTAGGGATCACTTAGGATACATTCACACTTTTTCCGGTGGACCGTTTTTCAAGTGGAAGATGTTTCAAGGAAACTCTCTTTTTTTTCTGGAGCCTTTTTACGCAATTTCCAGACGATTTTGATGTGCATACAAAAATTAAGAAAACACTAGAATTTTTATTCTTGGAAATGCTGAAAAAATGTACCAAAAAAGTATTTTGAGCCTTCCCATTGATTTCTATTGTAAAGTGAAGAGTTTCTGCCTGACAAAAGCTGCAAGAAGAATAGACGTTAGCGTCTTTGGAAGCCTGACCATATTAGTTGCAGGATGTTTTTGCATAGAAGTGAATATGTTCACTCTTCTGAGTGTTTTTTGTGTTTGTTTGTGTTTCGTCAGAGCAAAAAATTTTTGGAAAAAGATGCAGTGTGAACACATCCTTAGATGCTTTCTTGAGCACGTAGAGCAAGAACATTGGCTGGAAAATTTGCTAGTTCGGTACAGGGTCTTACACTAATACATGTAACAAACTGCAGGTTCATGTGGCCTATATAGCGCCAAGTGTGTGATGCTGTCCAGAAACTGTAGTCACTCACATTAGTCCCTGTCCCCGCAGTTTCTGTATCTAAGGCTCAGTTTATGGTGCATATTCAGTGGATGCGGAAGGAAAGATCCCTGAGGGAAGTGAGTCCATAGATCGCTCTTCAACTGATGCAGGCTGAAAAAGTGTTCTTTTGGCATCTATCATAAAAAGATCTTGCAGCACAGCATGGCTGTATCCCGCTATCAGCATCATCATCCTGGTGAGGTCCACGTCAATTTCAACTCAAAACGAGGCACTTGGTTTTTACAGGAGAGGTACCGATTTATGGCGACTTGATGGATGAACGTTATGTAGGATGATCAATCTTGTGCAAGTCTAGATAGGTCCACCAATGTCTTCTCCGCTGTTATATTGATTGTATCAAGCCATCAGGTTGCTGGTCTTCCTTTTCACCTTGTTCCTCCTATTCTTCTGACCATGTCGTCCTTCTCCAGTGATTTCTCTCGTCATATGTTGTGTCCAAAGTAGGCAAGTAGTAACTTGGTGATCCTTACTTCCAGTGACATGTCTGGCTTGATTTGTTCCAAAATTGATTAGTTTGCTCTTCTTGCCATCCATGGTAGTGAAAACATCCTTCTCCAGCACCACATTTCGACGGTGTCGATTCCCCTTCTGTCTTGATTGTTTAGCATACGAATAGAGTTGAATAAAAAGGGTTTGTAGGACCGTTGTCCAGCAGCCACGTCAGTAGTCCTTGACCGTCAGACCTCCTCCTACAGTGCCTACAAGTAGTATTCAACCCCCTGCAGATTTAGCTGGTTTGATAAGATGCAAATAAGTTAGAGCCTTCAAACTGCAAACGAGAGTAGGATTTATTAACAGAAGCATAAATCTTACAAAACAAAAAGTTATGTTGCTCAGTTGAATTTTAATAAATTTTAAACATAAAAGTGTGGGTCAATTGTTATACAACCCCTATGTTTAATATTTCGTGGAATAACCCTTGTTTGCAATTACAGCTAATAATCGTCTTTTATAAGACCTGATCAGGCCGGCACAGGTCTGTGGAGTTATCTTGGCCCACTCCTCCATGCAGATCTTCTCCAAGTTATCTAGGTTCTTTGGGTGTCTCATGTGGACTTTAATCTTGAGCTCCTTCCACAAGTTTTCAATTGGGTTAAGGTCAGGAGACTGACTAGGCCACTCCAACACCTTGACTTTTTCCCTCTTGAACCAGGCCTTGGTTTTCTTGGCTGTGTGCTTTGGGTCGTTGTCTTGTTGGAAGATGAAATTACGACCCATCTTAAGATCCTTGATGGAGGAGCGGAGGTTCTTGGCCAAAATCTCCAGGTAGGCCGTGCTATCCATCCTCCCATGGATGCGGACCAGATGGCCAGGCCCCTTGGCTGAGAAACAGCCCCACAGCATGATGCTGCCACCACCATGCTTGACTGTAGGGATGGTATTCTTGGGGTCGTATGCAGTGCCATCCAGTCTCCAAACGTCACGTGTGCATCAAAGATCTCGATCTTGGTCTCATCAAACCATAGAACCTTGAACCAGTCTGTCTCAGAGTCCTCCAAGTGATCATGAGCAAACTGTAGACGAGCCTTGACATGACGCTTTGAAAGTAAAGGTACCTTACGGGCTCGTCTGGAACGGAGACCATTGCGGTGGAGTACGTTACTTATGGTATTGACTGAAACCAATGTCCCCACTGCCATGAGATCTTCCCGGAGCTCCTTCCTTGTTGTCCTTGGGTTAGCCTTGACTCTTCGGACAAACCTGGCCTCGGCACGGGAGGAAACTTTCAAAGGCTGTCCAGGCCGTGGAAGGCTAACAGTAGTTCCATAAGCCTTCCACTTACGGATGATGCTCCCAACAGTGGAGACAGGTAGGGCCAACTCCTTGGAAAGGGTTTTGTACCCCTTGCCAGCCTTATGACCCTCCACGATCTTGTCTCTGATGGCCTTGGAATGCTCCTTTGTCTTTCCCATGTTGACCATGTATGAGTGCTGTTCACAAGTTTGGGGAGGGTCTTAAATAGTCAGAAAAGGCTGGCAAAAGAGATCATTAATCCACACATGTGAAGCTCATTATTCTTGGTGCCTGAACTACTTCTTAATACTTTAGGGGGACCAAACAGAATTCTTGAACACTCTGAATTAACTTTTAACGTTTTTAAAAAAAAAAAAAAAATTAAAACAAAAATTTTGCAGCAGTGCATTTCCCACTTCCAGGCTGATCTACAGTACAAATGTCACAATGCCAAGTTAATTCCGCATGTGTCAACCAGCTAAATCTGCAGGGGGTTGAATACTACTTGTAGGCACTGTATCTGCTGTGAACCCTTTCGCCTCTTTTTATTACTAGGATACACGCATGATGTTGCACTTGGCCGACAAATCAGTAGAAGCTCCGGAATTCTGGCAGGTGGCAGGAGGAGGTTTGTTCTCTGGTCATAGAGAGGTCGCTACCAGATGAGGCTCCTATGTATCTTTTAGTTCGTCTTGGGCGCTAATGAAATAATTGCTATATTGATGGTTGCCTCTCACAGATTATGTTATCAACCTTGAATCTCAGTAGATCCCATTGTCATCATAAATGTGCGTCTCGTCATGCCATTATTAATCACAAGGTTCAACTTGCATAAATTAGCATCTCACTAGCCTTGATTTCCAGTCTGCGATCTGAGAGACAGTTCTAAAGTCTTCTTCTGCTTTTGACTAAGAAATTATTTTTTTTTTATTAAATTGTTAAGACAAGGGCAAACTACGTTGCAAACTGAGTGACTCTACAATGGTAATGACGTAGCCTGTTTTCTATTGTGATCGAAGGCCAGAACTGGAACATCATTGACTGATTGGAACCACGTCATGTTACACTGTACTGTATAAAAAAAGGAGTGTTGGCTTTCTTTAGGTGAGCCCTCATTGTACTTATGACTCAAGTGTGATCAGTGTGTATGAGGTTCTACCTGTACAATCCAAATTACTATTTTCTATTCTCAGGTGTTTTTTACCCCATTTACCCAGGGACATTTTTTCAGCCATGTTGGAAGACTGTGGTCTTGTACCTAACATGGTCTCATAGTAGACATCTTTCAGGTGGACTCCTTGGCTAACACTTCGTCAAGAGGAGTCGACTTCTCATCCAACCCTCCTTTTCTGCTGCTTATTTCACCATTCAAGAAGTTGAGGCACGTAGCTGGGATGTCCACCTGACGTAGCAGACCCACCAAATGAACAAGTTTTGGCCCAACTCCAACTGGTGGCAGCTTAATGGTCCTCTATGTACTTACAACATAAAAGCAGGCACATGGCAGCACTTTTAGGCAGGCACCATAGTTTGCTTGCTCTCTGTGGCTCAGATCTCAGCCTATAGGCTGTCATTATGGACCTCTCACTTCCTTTTAGGAGGTCTTTGCAACTCCACTTCTCTGCCTCTTTTATGATGGTCCCCTGTTCTGCTCAAGTAGATCTTTACTAGTCAAAAGCAGCTTTCCTAGGCCCTACAATTGATCCTCTAACATCGGGGTACATGGCCATGTCATAGGAATGTCAAACTGCTCTATCTCGCACCTGCTCTTCCTCTTGAGTGGTTGGAATGACCAAGGAGTCAACCTTCATCTATATGGTGGCACCCTGGCAAGTCATTCTGGTACTGGCCACAGTCAAAAGCAGCTTCACTAGGCCCTACAATTGCTCCTCTCCCATCGGGGTACATAGCCATGTCATAGGAATGTCAATCTGCTCCATCTTGCACCTGCTCTTCCTTTTGAGTTGTCGGAACGACCGAGGAGTCAACCTTCATCTACATGGTGGCACCCTGGCAAGTCTTTCTGGTACTGGCCACGTTGAGTTGCCTATACAGTGGCATTCATAGGAGCCTTTTGCAGGTAGTATACATGGGGAAATCCTCCAATCTATACCCCAAAGAAAAGCTCAAAAGAGGACGCTGCACTACACCAGCATTGTGTCCTCTTCACTATGAACTCCTGCAGAGCTGCGCATTGAAACTGCAGTGCCAAAACCTTCACGTCAATGGACTGATTGGCATTTCTTTCCTTGTGTAGCCTGGTGGCTATGAAAGTTAGTAAATGGGTGCATTACTACATCAGAGCTGAATCGCCTTCATTCAGACCGCCACCGGACACTTTATGGGCAACGCCCTTTAAATGCTATGATATCTAATTTGTTTACGTCCAGATGTTAAACTACAACTCCCAGCATGCCCTGGCAACCTACAATATCAGGTCATGAAAGAAGTTGTAGTTTTAGAGCAGCTGGAGACCAACTTCTTATTTTGGGGAGGATGGCTTTGGGTGTTTGATTGCCTACAGGTCTCAGAAAAATATTCAGAATTGAGAGTCTTAAGTGGTTGATACCTTTTAATGGCTAACTGAAAAGATGATAACAAATTGCAAGCTTTCAAGACAACTCAGGTCTTTCATCAGGCTGAGTAGTCTGGAAAGCTTGCAATTTGTTACCATCTTTTCAGTTAGCCATTAAAAGGTATCAACCACTGAGGACTCTCAAGTCTAAATATTTTTCTATAACACGGTACAAAGATATACATCTTTCCTGCACAGGTCTCAGAAAATGGATCGGTTGTTCCATCATTATTGCATTTGCTCCTTTTTTTTGTCCAATTTCTGGTGGTTCTTTTTGCCTGTTTTTAACTTGCATCATATCCTTCTTTTAATTTGGACCTCTTCTAAAGTCTAATTTACATGTGTTCCTCTGTTTTTTGTTTTTTTGTACTGTTTAATGTTTTCGGGGTTCGGAGTTTCCAAATATTTCCATCAATTGTGACTTTTGAAAGAGTGACAAATTTTTGCACAATTTTATTTTTTGTAGTACAGATGGATTTGCTCAAATTCACCCCTTCCCCCCCCTTTGAAAATGTTGCACCATTTTAGTGGAACGTGTGACATTTTGCGCTAAAAAGTCACAAAAATAGAAAGACAAAAAAACCCCCATTTTTTATGTTGTGCAGTTTATGAACCGTCGGCGCCATTTTGAAGAATATGGTGCAGAAATATCAACGATTACTGTAAGCCCAAAAAGAAAAAAAATAGGAAAAATGACTTTAAAAAAAACACTCTCTAGTTGATCTTTTTGAATAAGCATCTACATATATGAGTTTATCCGGCCACGGAGGACGACATAAACGCGTGTGATGGCGCGCGCAGGGCTGGAGATCCGACAACTCCATTTCTACCCACGTTCTATAATTTTAACCTCTGGCTCCATCAGATTTTCCGCAGCCTCCTCCGGAGGGGCTCAGTATAAGTGACTCTATTAATGTATCACAGTAGGTGTCTGATTATCCTATGCTTTAGAAAAACTGCGCTTCAGCTCCTTTCCGAGAACCTTGGAAATAAGAAACCGGAGAAAAAAAAAAAGACTCACACGATCGTAACACGGGATCACATAATAGACTCAAATTATATGTCAGCTTACTGAAAGAATTTCTTACATTTGCGGCTGATGGATTGTTTTTATGTTTACTGTGATGCTTAAATCTATTTTCCAGAACTGACGATCTGGTAGTTCAACATTACCAGATTGGTGGAGGTCTGACTCCCAACACTCCCAATGATTGACTCATTAAAAGGGGCAGCAGCTCCATTTATGGTGCAGTACCAGGCATGGCCACTATGAACTGTATGGTGCTGCTCTATCAATCAGGTGATCACTTGAGCAGAACTATCTGATATCAATGACCCATACTAAGAATAGTTTGTCATTATTTAAGTTCTAAAAAAAAAACCCTTAACATAAAAACATCGAAACCAGACATGTAAGAATGTGGTACAAGACATATAACTGCTATGGCTGTGGTGGGAGCAATTAACTGCTTCCTTTGCTTGCTACAAAACTTCCATCTGCCAGGGGAGTTGTATATATTTATATGCAGTTAGTTCCTTTTTGGGTAAAGCTATTATCAGAAAATAGATTATTGTTTAAATTAGGTTTTTGTGCTAAATATGTTTTACAAATAATTTGGTCATTTATTTTATTTCTCCATACCACAATCTGTATTAAAATAAAAAAATAGAAAACTTGCAATTCTTTCCCTGGCCACTGGGGCTTATTTAGACTAGTAGTCAATCCCATTTACCTGGAAGGCTCCCACATCAAAAAACTTAAAAGTTCCCATAGAATAATTTTGGCAATTTTTTTTAACCATAATTTTCTTTAGTTTTAGGAAACAACACATACACATTAGCCACAGTGGTCAGACTTCGATCCTATCTTTTTACAGTGAAGCACCTAATGAGCGTGTGTAAAGGTCATTGTGAAGGAAGGAGAAGCTGTAACATTGCCTATTGTGATTGGTTGATCCTGTGTTATCAGCTGTGTGTAGAGGAGTAACCTGTCATTGTAATCCTGCCTCTGCTGATAAGGAGCCTGCTGGAAACTCTTCCTAAAAGAATAGCAAATAAAACATCCTGCCAGTGACCAGTGTGGAAATGTCTATTTTTTCTATTAAAAAGTGTCAATTGTTTTTTATAAATACAGTACATGTAACACAAAAATCTGACTTAAACTCAATTGCAGTCTGTAAAAATATTGTTTTAAATTCTACAAAATAAAAAACATCTCACAAAAGCAGAATCGCTATTCTCTGTTATATAGAAATCCAACTACGCTAAAAAGCAAAGTCCTAAACAATACTATTTTATGATAATTAATTAACTCCCCCAACTAAATGACTACACTGCCATAAAGTGAGACTCTGTATAATAAACATATACTCCCCCTGCTGGACATTATAGAATACAGCACCGACAATATTGCTGGATACTACATAAAGAGCATTTACTGATGCAGAAAAATGGGCAAATTTTTCTTTTTCCTTTCTGGAAAAAATGTATACATTTTGGTAACCACCGTCCCTCCCCTCTGGAGTCTTGAAAAGAGCTCTGATCATAATAAACGTAAAAACATCATTTTACTCAGCTTTAAAACTAAGTTATTTGTACACCAACTCAATTGCAACATTGCCATAAAGTGAAAATTATATATGCTCACATACTCCCTCTGGTGGACATCCAGGGAATTGCATGCAGCTCTGAGGTTAATTATGTATGCAGAAAGTTAAAAAAAAATGAAATATGGTAGACAATGTACATCGATATCATATTTCTAAATTATTTTAAGAGCCATTGATTATCTAATATCTTTCAGATCTGGTTAGCGGAGCGAGATGCAAATACCGCGCTCCTCGGTTACTAATGATTCTGCACTTTGCTGTCTTGTGTTTCACATTTCTTGCTTTCTCAGTTTCCTCAGTCACCTCTGCGGAGAAACTGGCAAGCGTCCACGCTGTAATCACACCTGCGAACGTCCTTGAAGACGCCGCTCGCCTGCACGATGTCCGCGGACAGATGGGACGCAGCGTAAAGAAGAGCCGGGAAATTCTTACCTGGGAGCATCAAAGCTGTCGTACGATCCAACTGTGTAGTGTCTGAACAGCCGCTTGGCTTTATCACTCCGGCTCTCTGGCACAAAGACAGGGAGGGAAAAAAAATAAATGAGTTTTTGGGTTATTTTACAAAATTTTTGATCAATATGATATTTATGTAAAAAAAAAAAAAGAACTAAAACAACAACACAATAAAACAAAGAGCAAAATTCATCATCATTTAATCCCTTTTTTAAAAATCAGGGTTTTATTTTAAACATTGTGAGTATTTCTTATTATTTTCTTATGTATTAATCCACTTAAATAAAATAAATAGCTTTTCCAGTTTTCACTTTGACAAAGCAGATACTTTCTATTCTCCGCAGCTTTGCCGTATAGATTGGGACAGAATAAAGAGAATTACATAAAAATGGAATCACTCCATATTAATAAAAAATAATAATAATAATAATAATAACAATCTTTCCAAACCTTCCAACCCCCCAAAAAACATTTTATTAAAAAGGAAATAAATATAATATTTAAAGGGGATCTGTCACCATTTTCACTGTATCTCATTTTAAAATTTTTAATGCATCTAAACTGCATACATCTTGAAAAGATCTTAGTCCTGATGAAGCTTGTATACTTACTGGTATTACTGCTTTTTAAAGTCTTCCCATTTGAAATATTTTATAGGGTGCAGCGGTACATGCCATGCCAACAGCACGCATCACCGCTGCAGTCAATCACTGAGCTCAGCAGCTGTCTATCTCTGCTTTTGTCTTCCTGGACGTTGCAACAGTCTATGACATTCTCTGGAACCTTATTAATAGTGATGAGTGAGCGAGCATGCCCGGATAAGGTGTTATCTGAGCATGCTCGAGTGCTAACCGATTGTCTTCGGCGTGCTCGAAAAAGATGTTCTGAGTCACCGCCGCTGCATGTCTCGCGGCTGTTCGACACTCGCAACACATGCAGGGATTGTCTAACGAACCGGCACCAGTTCTCCGTCACTGATCTGGTCTTGGTGATTTGGCTGCAGAGATTATATCACGTGAACAGCTCTCATCACCGCTGCAGCCAATCACTCAAGTGCAAAGTATTTGTGGTTTACTTTGCTGAAAATGGAGAACCCCTTTAAGTGATATGAAAAAGATGGTGTAATGAGAAGTTCACCGCGTTCTCCGCAGTCTGTGTCCTATGTACGTTCAGCTTTCTATCTACATAATAGATTTTATTTGATTCCCATAGGATAATTGCTCACATTACTCCGCGAGTCTCTTCAAAGTCGCCTCCATTATTCTAGCCTGCACCACACAAAGAAAGCTTCATAGTCACCCTCAACGTCTGGTTGGGTTAATTCATCACACAGCCACGATCATGCGTAAGAAGCAAAATGACAAATCTACTGATTAGTTAGCTGGCACGGTGCCCAGTCATCTCTTATCGTGCCACAAGTATTCTCTCCGTAGACCTACCCTGCATTGTACTGCAAATCCCATTGTCATCATGAGCACTACAGGTCATGACATCAATTGTAAACACCAGAGGAGAGAATGATTCATCTGGATGTGCAGTTCCTACTGATGGCCACCAGGCGGCAGCAGAGCTCTATGATTTTAGATAAGGGGAATATAAGTTTATGCTCCAGAACTGTCTGCACCGGTGTGATCCCAGCCTCACGTTCCTGGAGTGATGGAGCCGGGAGCTGTAGCTATCATAAATTCCCATCCCTCCGCTTCCTTTTCTCCAGTAGTGACTACTTTATTGAATTACCCCAGTGCCTATAGCGAGTAGGCTCCATCAAGTAATTGTTATTTAAGCCATTTCCTATGGTTCATTAAAGGCGATCCAGATTATTTAATGCTCCACATTACTTTCTCTGGGATCAGGAAAAGAAATATAGTTCTCAATAAATTTCATGCATCTTACATTTCATGACTGAGACATTTTTTTTTCATGATTTTGTTCTCTCCTCTTCCAAGAACTATTCGTTTATTATTTTTTTGCTGTATGAGAGTCACAGTTTTGAATGACACCATTCATTTTACTTTATAATGTCCGAAAAAAAATCGGAAAAAAAATTCCAAGAGAAAAAATATATACATTTTTGGGGCATTCATTGCAAAAATGACCTGGCCAGTAGTGTGACCTGCCAGAGGGACATGAGGGGAGGTTGCCGTGGGCCCACCTACAAGGTGGGGTCCACCCGGAGAGACCGCCACTCAACTGCATCGGCATGTTCTGCAATAGAGGTCTCTCTGTCATGCCAATCTCCATTTTTTAGGCTGCAGGTCATTTTAGACTTGTGTCCTACAGAACAGTAGGGGTCTGCACAATACACCAGCAGGTGGTGCGATGATGGTCCGCTATTGCTCTAACTGTGTGGAAATGTTAGGGCTTATCCTGATGTCCGTAGATCACAGTCCGATCATGGATCTCAATGTCTGAACTGGCCACCGATCTCCCGACTGGATCATGACACCTTCATTTGTTTCTATAAGGCTGTCAAGCTCGGGTCGGACATCCGCGGCCAGTCTGTGCATTGCGGACTGTGGTTGGACCAGGATCTATGGACGTCTGCATGGACCCTTAATAGTTTACTTTTATCAATTAACAAAATTCTAAATTATTGAACAAAAGAGACAAATAAATCACATCAATATTAGTGACCATCCTTTGTCTTCTAGGTACAGCTGGACATAATTTTTGAAGGATCTCAGCATGAGGTTGTTCCAAACATCTTGGAGAACTGACCACAGATCTTCTGTGGATGTCACTTGTCCGTCTCTTGATGTAATGCCACATAAACTGGATGATGTGAGATCAGGACTCTGTGGGGGCAGGATCATCACTTCCAGGACTCCTTGTTCTTCTTCATGACATTGGCTAGATGTATGGAGTTGTTGTCCTGTTGCAGATGCTCCTGATGGTATTACAAGACAGATAAGTATCTGCCAGGATTTCTCACCATTAATCCCGACCAAGTCCTTAACTCCATTTGCTGAAACACAGCCAAAAACTTGCAGGACCCTCCACCATGCTTCACTGTTCCTGCAGACCCTCATTATTGTGCCACTCTTCAGCAAACAAACTGCCTTCTGTTACAGCCAAATGTTTCACATTGTGTCTAATCAGTCCAGTGACCCTACTGACATTTTTCTATACCCCAGTAAATATATTTTCATGCATCGTTGAGTCAGTTGACCTTGTTTCCATGTGGAAAGTTTAGTTTGTGACCACAATTACGGTATTACATAAAAATCACTACTGGCCAGATTTCTCCATACAGTAGATTGATGTATCTTAGGTCCCAATAGTTGCTGAGGTGATGGCACTGCTAGACATCTTCCAATTTCAAAGGAAAGTAAGTTTGATGTGATCCTTTATCTACTGTACTATATTTCCTTGGCTGACCACTGCATCTACAGTCCTCAATTTTGCCCATTCCTTGGTGCTTTTTCATGAGAGCTTGAACAGCACATCTTGATTCCCAGTCGGCTTTGAAGTCTTTGCCTGGGAGAGACCCTGCTGATGCAGTATAACTACCTTGAGTCTTGTTGCTGTGCTCAGTCTTTCCATGGTGTATGACCTGTGACATAAAACTGTCATCCACAACCTCACCTTTGTAGCAGCATTTCACTGTTCCTCACTCAGCTTATAGCCTCCTACACAGTTGTTTCTGTTTCAGTTAATGACTATAATTATACATATAACAACTCAGGGGGCATTATTACTATTGTAATAATTATTAAAGAGACACTCAGGGGCTTTATTACATTTTCTGAGCAATCAATATTTAATAGTTCTGCTTCACGTCACATGTCTTACCTATTGCATTATTCCTGTGTCCTCTTGTGTATAAATATGTGATTCTTCAGTTTTTGTTTTAGTCTTTGCCTGATGAAGAGACCTGAGTAGTCTCGAAAGCTTGCAATTTGTTACCATCTTTTCAGTTAGCCATTAAAAGGTATCAACCACTGAGGATTCTCAACTCGAAATATTTTTCTAATATTAAATGGGCACTTAACCCCTTTACCCCTGAGGGTGGTTTGCATGTTAATGACGTGGCAAATTTTTACAATTCTGACCACTGTCCCTTTAAGAGGTTATAGCTCTGGAACGCTTCAAAGGATCCCGGTGATTCTGAGAATGTTTTTTCATGACACATTGTGCTTCATGATAGTGGTAACATTTCTTTGATATGACTTGGGTTTATTTGTGAAAAAACATCATGTCTACTTTACATCAGCACAATTTTGGTATCAAAATTTTTTTTGTTAGGAAGTTATAAGGGTTAAAAGTTGACCAGCAATTTCTCATTTTTACAACAAAATTTACAAAACCATTTTTTTACGGACCACCTCACATTTCACGTCCCTTTGAGGGGCCTATAGAACAGAAAATACCCAAAAGTGACACCATTCTAAAAACTGCACCCCTCAAGGTGCTCAAAACCACATTCAAGAAGTTTATTAACCCTTCAGGGGCTTCACAAGAATTTTTGTAACTAAGGAAAAAAAAAAACATTTAACTTTTTTCACAAACAATTTACTTCAGATCCATTTTTTTTATTTTGAAAAGGGTAACAGGAACAAAAGACCCTGAATTGTTTTGTGTAATTTCTCTTGAGCATGCAGATACCCCATATGAGGGAGAAAACCACTGTTTTCGTGTACAGCATTGCTCAAAAGGGAAGGAGCGCCAATTGACTTTTTGAATGCAAAATTTGCTGGAACAATTAGCGGACGTCATGTCGCGTTTGGAGAGCCCCTGATGTGCCTAAACAGTGAAAATCACCCACAAGTGACACCATTTTGGGAACTAGATTCCTCAGGGAACTGATCTAGATGTATGGTGACCATATTGAACGCTCAGGTGCTTCACAGCAGTTTATAATGTTGAGCCGTAAAAATGAAAAAAAAATCTAATTTTCACCACAAATATGTTTTCAGCACAAAATATTGCATTTTCATAAGGGCAACAGGAAAAATTGCACCATACAATTTGTTGTGCAATTTCTCCTGAGTATGCCAATACCCCGTAAACAGCGTCGGACTGGAGCACCTTGGGCCCACCAGAGAAAATCATTCTTGGGGCCCATTATGTAGATATATAGAAATAAATACAAGACCGCCAATTGTGTGGTAAAATGCGCTAATATCTGGTATAATATAAGGTAATTCACATCTTAATTATGTAGCAGGGGTTGGGGTAGAATCATAGAATCATAGAGGGGTAGCCCCCACATAGAATATAATGTAGCCTCCCTCAAAGAATATAATGTAGCCCCCCTCATAAAATATAATGCAATCCCCTCTCATAGAATATAATGCAGCACCCCACAAAATATAATGCAACCCCTCATAAGGTATAACACAGTCCCCACCATAGAATATAATGTTAGCACCCTCATAGGGTATAATGCATCCCCCTCATATAGTATAATGCAGCCCCACCACAGAATATAATGCAGCCCCCCATAGAGTATACTGTAGCCCCCTCATAGGGCATAATGCTGCCCCCTCATATAGTATGATGTAGCCCCCAGAATATAATGTAGTCTCCTGAGAGAATAATGCAGCCCCACCACAGAATATAATGCAGCCCCCATAGAGTATACTGTAGCCCACTCATATAATAATATGTAACCCTCCCCAGAATATAATGTAGTCCCGAGAGAATAATGCAGCCCCACCACAGAATATAATGCAGCCCCCCATAGAGTATGCTGCAGCCCCCTCATATAGTATGATGTAGCCCTCCCAGAATATAATGTAGTCCCCTGAGAATAATGCAATCCCCCCGATAGAACATAATGTAGCCCCCTCATAAAGTATACTGCAGTCCCTCTCCACCCCTATCATTGTCCTCATCACCACCTCCATCATTGCCTTCTCCCCATCACCCCTATCATTCTCCCCCACCAACCCATCACTGCCCATTCCACCACCTCAATCATTGCCTCCCCCAACACCATCATTGCCCATTTCATCACCTCCATCATTGCCTCCCCCACCACAATCATTGCCCATCACCTCCATAATTGCCTCCCCCACCATCATTGCCTTTCACCTCCATCATTGCCTCCCCATCATCATTGCCCATCACCTCCATCATTGCCTCCCCACCACCATCATTGCCCATCACCTCCATCATTGCCTCTCCCCACCAATATCATTGTCTTTCCTCACCACCCCTCTCACACACACACACACACACACACAAAACGCCACATCACTTCTCACACTCACACACAAAGCACCGCACCACATACACACATGCAGGCACACAGTCACACAGCACAGCTCACCTCCCCGCAGCAGCAGCACATCCCGGCAGCCTCTTCCTTGCCGGCAGCTTTCTGTCTGAGACAGCGTGCTGGATAATGACATCATCCAGCTGAGCTGTCTCAGACAGGAAGCGCTGGGTGGGAAGCAGGACGTCGGGAAGTGCTGCACTGTGTGTCTGTGTGCCTGTGTGTGTTTATGTGGTGCGGTGCTGTGTGTGTATGTGTGTGGTGCGGTGGTGGGGCTTTACATACGGGCAGTGTTAGCTTCAGCCTGTGGCTAACGCCGCCCGCTATTAAAGAGTAATGGTATTCATGCCTCTCCATGCCCATAGGGATGTGGGGAAGCATGAATATTCATTTCGCTTTAGCAGCGGGGACAGGATCCTGTCTCCAGCTGCTGCTACGCTGGCACAGCAAGGGCCTCCTTGACTCAGGGGCCCCATAGCCACTGGCTGGGGGCCCCTGGAGCAGTGGGGGCCCTTGGAGCAGTGGGGGCCCTAGGTAGCTGCTGGCCAGTATGCCAGCAGGTGTCAGTGCCTTGTGTGTGTGTGTGTGTGTGTGTGAGAATCCTCCGGTTCTCCGGTGAGCCAGTCCGAGCCTGCCCGTATGTAGGGGAATGCTACTTTTGAGGCACAGTTCAAAGCTCAGAAGGGAAGAGGTGCCATATTGGAGCTCAGATTTTGCTGGAATGGTTTGAGGGTTCTATGTCAGAATGGCAGAGCCCCTGAGGTGCCAGAACAACAGATACCCACTATACAGTATGTGAACTCATTTTACAAACTACACTCCCCAATGAATTCGTCTAGGGGTGCAGTGATCATATTAACACCACATGTGCCTCACAGAATTTTATACCACTGAGCTGTGAAGAAAGAATAAATTACATTTTTACCACTAAAATGTTTTAGCCCCAAGTTTTTAATTTTTCTAAAGTCTCATAGGAATTCTTTTACAGCAAACTGAGGTCCATTTTTTCCTGCATGCGCCAATACCCTACATGTAATCAGGAAATATTTTTCAGGCAGTGCAAAGCTCTGAAGGCAAGGAGCGCCAGATTTTACTGTTATGGTTTGCAGGTGCCATGAGCCAATGGGTGAGCCCATGAGGTGCTAAAACAGCAGAACCCCCCATAAATGACCCCATTTTACAAACTACACCTCTCAATTAATTCATTTAGGGTTGCAGTCATCATATTGACACCACAGGTGTGTCACAGAATTTTATACCATTGGGCAGTGAGAAAAAATAAATAAATTTTTACCACCAAAATTTTGTTTTAGCTCCAGATTTTACACTTTCACACAAGAAGTGGGTAAAAATGGCACCAAAATTTGTCCCACAATTTCTACTGAACATGGCAATACTCCATATGTGACTGTACAGTACTACCATACGGAAAGACTCGGGAGGGACGGAGCACTATTTGCCTCCTGGAGCGCAGATTTTCCTAGAACAATTTGCAGACTCCATATACAGGGCCCCTAATTGCTAGAAGAGCAGAATCACACCTCAAGTGACCCCATTTTGGAAATTATACTCCTACATTTTTTCTACATTTATCTACAGGTGTAGCGATGATTTTGACTCCATGGTTATTTTCCAGAAACAAGCAGCAATGAATGTTGCAGAGAGAAAATTGCAAATCGCCGTTGCATTGACCAGTATATTATGCCCAGCCCGTGCTTCTGGAGGCATGCACCCGTAAGTTAGGCAGGCTCTCATCACTTAAGAAATGCCAAACGTGGACACAACATGTGGT
>JARQOD010000003.1:441075200-441220840 GCA_033576555.1 Oophaga sylvatica | reverse complement strand
AAAGTTTTGACACCCTTACAATGACCTCTGCGGGTATGTAAGGAACAGTTTACTTTTTATTACTATGATTTTGGAGTAATTTATTGCATTTTTTGAGCAGGCACAGCGACTAAAAAGCAGCAATTCTTTCTGGCGCTTCAATTCTTTTTTTCTTTGTTTCCTTTATGTCATTTAGAATATTAATCTTACTTTTGCAAACAACGCAATACTGAATATTTTTTTAATGTTGGATAAAGGGGGGGGGGTGACACAAACATTTATGATTTTTTTACCTTTTTTATGTTTTTTTAAAAACTGCTTTTTATGACTTTTTTCAGTCCCATACCAGACTTGAACCATCAATGAAACCAAAGAACAAAAACAAAACACAAAATGAGTGTATACACTAAGCAAGTAGATAAGTAAATAATGATAGTACATGTAAATAACATAATAACATAGTAACATAATTATTAAGGTTGAAGGAAGACTTTAAGTCCATCTAGTTCAACCCCATATCCTATCCTAACCTGCCCTAACATGTTGATCCAGAGAAAGGCAAAAAAAAAAACCCAAGTGGCAAACAGTAAGCTTCACATTGGGGAAAAAAATTCCTTCCCGACTCCACATACGGCAATCAGACTAGCTCCCTGGATCAACGCAATATCTAGGAAACTAGTGAATATAGCCTGTAATATTATACTTTTCAAGAAAGGCATCCAGTCCCTTCTTAAATTTTAGTAAGGAATCACTCATTACAACATTAGACGGCAGAGAGTTCCATAGTCTCACTGCTCTTACAGTAAAGAATCTGAGTCTGTGATTATGACTAAACCTTCTTTCCTCCAGACGTAGAGGATGCCCCCTTGTCCCGTCACAGGTCTAAGAGTAAAAAGATCATTAGAAAGGTCTTTGTACTGTCCCCTCATATATTTATACATTGTAATAAGATCACCCCTAAGCCTTCATTTTTCCAAACTAAATAACCCCAAGTGTAATAACTTGTCCTGGTATTGCAGACCCCCCAGTTCTCTAATAACCTTGGTCGCTCTTCTCTGCACCCGCTCCAGTTCAGCTATGTCTTTCTTATACACCGGAGACCAGAACTGTACACAGTATTCTAAGTGTGGTCGCACCAGTGACTTGTATAGAGGTAAAATTATGTTCTCCTCATGAGCATCTATGCCTCTTTTAATGCATCCCATTATTTTATTTGCCTTTGCAGCAGCTGCCTGACATTGGCCACTAAATGTGAGTTTGTCGTCCACCCATACACCCAGGTCTTTTTCAGTGACAGTTTTGCCCAGTGTTTTACAATTAAGCACATAATTATACATCTTGTTTGTTCTACCCAAGTGCATGACCTTACATTTATCCCCATTAAAGCTCATTTGCCATTTATCAGCCCAAGCTTCTAGTTTACATAAATCCTCCTGTAATATAAAATTATCCTCCTCTGTATTTATTACCCTGCAGAGTTTAGTGCCATCTGCAAATATTGAAATACTACTCTGTATGCCCCCTACAAGGTCATTAATAAATATGTTAAAGAGAAGCGGCCCTGTTGTGAATAGGCTGGAAATGAGTTCTGAGCAGAAGCTCCCTCTGGTGGTTACAAACGGTACTGGACTGTCCAGTGAAGATTGTGAGGATTGGGAATCAGGTGGTACTGACTGGTCTTATATAAGGGAGTCGCCTTCCCATCAGGGTTGCCGGTGATCAATTGTTCTGGTCTCAATCCTTGATTCCTGTTTCCTTGGTAGCCTGCTGTGTCGTGTCTGAATCTCCTGCTAACAGATAAGACATTTTCTTTTTTTTTGTATTTGTGCTTGATTTTTGCATTTTGTCCTGCACTTTTGTGGGGGCCTTCAGGGTCCCTTCTGGGGGCTTTTGCCCTCTCAGTTCAGTTCAGCCACTGATGTTTGTACATTTGCTTTTTCCAGTTTTTTCAGTGACTGCTGTTTTGTTTTTGGTTACACCAGAGAACTAATTTAGGTGGTAGAGGTCGTGTGATCTCAGGTGTTTTTGAAATTAGTAGAGTTGGTGCTTTTCAGGGTTTTTTGGGATTGCAGTAAGTGCCCTTCCTATCCTTTTCTATTTAGTAAGTTTGGGCCCCAACGTTTGCTCATACTATTTTCTGTCTGTGTCAGTATTTCTTCTTGTCTAACCGCCATTATATGTTTGGGGGCTTTCTATGTTCTTTGGGGATCTGCTCCGGGGCAGATAGCTTTCCTCTTTCTATCTTTAGGTGTAGTTAGTTTCTCAGGCTGTGACGAGGCGTCTAGGACCAACGTAGGAACGCTCCACGGCTGCATCTAGTTGTGGTGGTTAGTCAGGGTACTGCAATCTCATAGTTTCCAACTGCTCTGGTGTATTTCCTTTTTTGCCTGCTCTCCTCAGCTACCAAATCATAACAGTATCACTGGCCAAAACTGAAAATTATATGGTACTCACAGAAGGGAAAAATATTGTGGAAAGAAAAAAGTTGTCAGAGTTGTCAGAGATTTTTTTTTTTTTCTGTTTGTTGCATTTTTTTTTCCCTCTGTATCTCTGGGTGCTGAGGAGGATTTTTTTTCTCTCTCAATGGAGTTTGCACAGTTGTCTGGCCGTGTGGATCAGCTTGCCACTGAAGTTCGGAATATTGCTACCTATCTTGCTAGGTTGCCTGTTGTGGAACCTAGGATCCCCATGCCAGATTTGTTTTTAGGGGATCGAGCTAAGTTTCTGAATTTCAAAAATAACTCTAAATTGTTTTTTGCCTTAAAATCTAAGTCCTCAGGGAACGCAGCGCAGCAGGTTCAAATTGTCATCTCTCTCCTGCGCGGCGACCCTCAGGATTGGGCTTTTTCCCTGACACCTGGGAATCCTGTTTTGAGTGATGTTGATGCGTTTTTTCAGGCTTTGGGGTTATTGTACGATGAGCCTAATGTCACTGATCAAGCTGAAAAAACTTTGTTGGCATTAAGTCAGGGGCTTGAGGACGCTGAGTTATACTGTCAGAGATTCCGTAAGTGGGCAGTCCTGACCAAATGGAATGACGACGCTTTGGCAGCTCTTTTTCGGAAGGGACTGTCAGATAATATAAAGGATGTTATGGTGGGATTCCCTGTTCCCTCTGGTCTCAATGATTCTATGTCATTAGCGATTCAAATTGACAGACGTTTGCGTGAGCGGAAAGGTATGCGTGGAATAATGTTGCCTTCTGAACCTGCTTCTGAATCCATGCAGTGTGATAGAGTGGTTTCTGGGGCACAGCGTCATGAATTTCGAAAGCGCAATGGGTTATGTTTCTACTGTGGTGATGCCTCTCATGCTATTTCAGTCTGCCCTAAGCGGGGAAGACGTTTTGCACGCTCAGTTGTCTTGGGTAGTGTTCAGACTAAGTTTTTATTAACTGTTACCCTGATATGCTCTCTGTCCTCATTTTCTGCTCAGGCTTTTGTTGATTCTGGAGCAGCTATTAACCTGATGGATTTTGATTTTGCTAAACGTTGTGGGTTTCCCTTGATACCCCTACGGAAGTCTATTCCCCTACTGGGGATCGATTCTACCCCTTTGGCTGAGAATAAACCTCAGTTCTCTACTCAGGTGATAATAAGGGTAGAACCTGATCATCAGGAGAGTTGCAAATTTTTGGTTCTGTATAATCTGCATGACATTATCGTACTGGGTTTCCCTTGGTTACAGTCTCATAATCCTGTTTTGGATTGGAAATCTGTGTCTGTTACCAGTTGGGGCTGCCAATGTGTTAATACCAACACTCCTGTTTTTTCTGCCTCCCCCCAGGCTCAGGATGTTCCTGACTTTTTGATTGATTTTTCTGATGTGTTTAGCGAAAGTAAATCTGCATCCTTACCTCCCCATAGGAGCTATGACTGCGCTATTGAATTAGTGCCTGGTAGTAAATTCCCTAAAGGTCGCCTTTTTAACTTGTCTGTACCTGAACATGACGCTATGCGGTCTTATATCAAGGAGTCATTGGAGAAGGGTCATATCAGACCATCCTCTTCACCCTTAGGTGCCGGTTTTTTCTTTGTGGCCAAAAAGGATGGTTCATTAAGGCCGTGTATTGATTATCGTCTCTTGAACAATATTACGTGAAATATCAATATCCGTTACCCTTGATCTCTGATCTGTTTTCCAGGGTGAAAAACGCTACTTGGTTTACCAAGCTTGACCTCAGGGGGGCATATAACCTTATTCGCATTAAGCACGGGGATGAATGGAAGACGGCATTTAATACCCCTGAAGGGCATTTTGAGTACCTTGTGATGCCCTTTGGGCTCACTAATGCTCCTTCTGTCTTCCAGTCCTTCATGAATGACATTTTCAGGGATTTTGTGGATAAATTTCTGATTGTTTATTTGGATGATATCTTGATTTTTTCCAATGACTGGGACTCTCATGTAAAACATGTTCGGACTGTGTTCCAGATTTTGAGAGAGAATGCTCTGTATGTGAAGGGATCAAAGTGTCTTTTTGGCGTTCAGAGGATCTCATTTCTGGGATTCATTTTGTCCCCATCTGTTATTGAAATGGACCCGGTCAAAGTTCAGGCCATCTGTGATTGGGTCCAACCTACTTCATTAAAGGCTCTTCAAAGATTCTTGGGTTTTGCCAATTTTTATCGTAAATTTATTGGTAATTTCTCTGTTATTGTTAAACCATTAACTGATTTGACCAAGAAGGGTTCTGATGTGGTGAATTGGCCTCCTGAGGCAGTCTCTGCATTTCAGGAACTTAAGCAGAGATTCACTTCTGCTCCTGTTCTACGGCAGCCTGATGTTTCTCTACCATTTCAGGTGGAGGTGGATGCCTCTGAAATTGGGGCAGGTGCCGTTTTGTCTCAAAGAGATCCAGAGACCTCTAAAAGTAACCCTTGTGCCTTTTTCTCTCGAAAATTTTCTCCCACTGAATGTAATTATGACGTGGGTAATCGGGAGTTATTAGCCATGAAGTGGGCTTTTGAAGAGTGGAGACATTGGCTGGAGGGAGCCAAACATCAGGTGGTGGTCCTTACGGACCATAAGAATCTAGTTTATCTGGAATCTGCCAAGCGACTTAATCCTAGACAGGCCAGGTGGGCCTTGTTTTTCACACGTTTTAATTTTGTGGTTTCATTTCTTCCTGGCACTAAAAATGTTAAGGCGGATGCCCTCTCGAGGAGTTTCCTGGCTGACTCTCCTGAGTTATCTGATCCTTCTGTTATTTTGAAAGGGGATGTAGTTCTTTCCGCCATCTCGCCCAATTTGAGACTGGCTCTGGAGGGGTGTCAGGAGGATAAGCCCGAGCGCTGCCCTGTTGGGAAATTGTTTGTCCCGGACCAGTGGAAAAAGAGTGTAATGTCTGAGATTCATTGTTCCGCGTTGGCCGGTCATCCCGGAATTTTTGGTACCAGAGACTTGGTTAGTCGGTCCTTTTGGTGGTCTACCTTGTCTCGTGATGTCAGGGAGTTTGTGCAGTCCTGCGGGACTTGCTCTCGCTCCAAGCCTTGCTCTCGTTCTAGTGGTTTGTTGATGCCATTACCTGTGCCCAAGAGACCATGGACCCATATCTCTATGGATTTCATTTCTGACCTCCCTGTTTCTCAGAGAATGACCGTCATCTGGGTGATTTGCGATAGGTTTTCCAAGATGATACATCTTGTGCCATTACCTAAGTTGCCTTCCTCCTCTGAATTGGTGCCTTTGTTCCTTCAGCACGTGGTTCGTTTACACGGCATTCCTGAGAACATTGTGTCTGACAGAGGAGTCCAGTTTGTTTCCAGATTTTGGAGGACCTTTTGTTCTAAAATTGGTGTTCAATTGTCTTTCTCCTCGGCGTTTCATCCTCAGACCAATGGTCAAACTGAGAGAACAAACCAGACATTGGAGACTTATCTAAGATGCTTTGTGTCTGCTGATCAGGATGACTGGGTCTCTTTTTTGCCTTTGGCTGAGTTTGCTCTTAATAATAGGGCTAGCTCTGCCACTTTGATGTCTCCATTTTTCTGTAATTCTGGGTTTCACCCTCGATTTTCTTCAGGAGACGGAGGCTTCTGTCTGTCCAGGTGTTGACTCTGTTGTGGAGCGTATGCAACAGATTTGGGACCAGGTAGTGGAGAGGTTGTCCCTCTCTCAGGAGAGGGCCCAGCGGTTTGCTAACCGGCATAGGACTGATGGTCCTCGGTTTAAAGTGGGGGACTTGGTCTGGTTGTCCTCAAGAAATATTCCTATGAGAGTGGCATCTCCTAAATTTAAGCCTAGGTTCATTGGACCTTATAAGATCATGGAGATTCTTAATCCTGTTTCTTTTCGTTTGCTTCTTCCAGGGACATTTAAGATCCATAACGTGTTCCACAAGTCCTTGTTGAAGAGGTTTGTTGAGCCAGTGGTTCCTACTACTGTGCCTCCTGACCCTGTTTTGGTTGAGGGCAATCTGGAGTATGTGGTTGAGAAAATATTGAATTCTCGTTTTTCTAGACGGAAACTCCAGTATTTGGTTAAATGGAGAGGTTATGGTCAGGAAGACAATTCTTGGGTGTTTGCTTCGGACATCCATGCTGGGAGACTCATCCGTGCTTATCATAGAACTCATCCTGACCGACCTGGTTGCTCAAATGAGGGTTCGGTGACCCCTCCTCAAGGGGGGGAACTGTTGTGAATAGGCTGGAAATGAGTTCTGAGCAGAAGCTCCCTCTGGTGGTTACAAACGGTACTGGACTGTCCAGTGAAGATTGTGAGGATTGGGAATCAGGTGTTGACTGGTCTTATATAAGGGAGTCGCCTTCCCATCAGGGTTGCCGGTGATCAATTGCTCTGGTCTCAATCCTTGATTCCTGTTTCCTTGGTAGCCTGCTGTGTCGTGTCTGAATCTCCTGCTAACAGATAAGACATTTTCTTCTTTTTGTTTTTGTGCTTGATTTTTGCATTTTGTCCTGCACTTTTGTGGGGGCCTTCAGGGTCCCTTCTGGGGGCTTTTGCCCTCTCAGTTCAGTTCAGCCACTGATGTTTGTACATTTGCTTTTTCCAGTTTTTTCAGTGGCTGCTGTTTTGTTTTTGGTTACACCAGAGAACTAATTTAGGTGGTAGAGGTCGTGTGATCTCAGGTGTTTTTGAAATTAGTAGAGTTGGTGCTTTTCAGGTTTTTTTGGGATTGCAGTAAGTGCCCTTCCTATCCTTTTCTATTTAGTAAGTTTGGGCCCCAACGTTTGCTCATACTATTTTCTGTCTGTGTCAGTATTTCTTCTTGTCTAACCGCCATTATATGTTTGGGGGCTTTCTATGTTCTTTGGGGATCTGCTCCGGGGCAGATAGCTTTCCTCTTTCTATCTTTAGGTGTAGTTAGTTTCTCAGGCTGTGACGAGGCGTCTAGGACCAACGTAGGAACGCTCCACGGCTGCCTCTAGTTGTGGTGGTTAGTCAGGGTACTGCAATCTCATAGTTTCCAACTGCTCTGGTGTATTTCCTTTTTTGCCTGCTCTCCTCAGCTACCAAATCATAACACGGCCCTAATACTGACCCCTGTGGTACCCCACTGCTAACCGTGACCCAGTCCGAGTGTGCTCCATTAATAACCACCCTTTGTTTCCTATCCATGAGCCAGTTCTTAACCCACTTACACATATTTTCCCCTTTCCCCATTGTTCTCATTTTTTGTATCAACCTTTTGTGGCACCGTATCAAAAGCTTTTGAGAAGTCCATGAACACCACGTCCACTGCGTTCCCTTGGTCCAGTCCGGAACTTACCCCTTCATAAAAGCTTATCAGATTAGTCTGACAAGAACGGTCCCTCGTAAACCCATGCTGATACTGTGTCATGAGGTTATTCAGCCTCAGATACTCCAATATAGTATCCCTTAAAAAACCCTCCAGGATTTTACCCACAGTAGATGTTAAGCTCACTGGCCTATAATTTCCAGGTTCAGTTTTTGCCCCTTTTTGAATATTGGCACGACATTTGCTATACGCCAGTCCTGTGGTACAGACCCCGTTATTATGGAATCTTTAAAGATTAAAAATAATGGTCTATCTATGACTGTACTTAATTCCTGCAGTACTCGGGGGTGTATCCCATCCGGGCCTGGGGATTTGTCAATTTTAGTGATTTTTAGACGCCGCCGTACCTCCTGCTGGGTTAAGCAGGTGACATTTAATGGAGAAATTTTTTTATCACTGATCATGTTATCTGTCATGGGATTTTCTTGTGTAAGTACAGTTGAAAAAAAGTCATTTAGCATATTGGCTTTTTCCTTATCCTCATCCACCATTTCACCCAGACTATTTTTAAGGGGACCAACACTATCATTTTTTAGTTTCTTGCTATTTATGTAGTTAAAGAATATTTTGGGATTATTTTTACTTTCTCTGGCAATGAGTCTCTCTGCCTCAATCTTTGCTGTCTTGATTTGCTTTTTACAGAATTTATTCAGTCTTCTGTATTTATTTAATGCCTCATCACTACCTACTTGCTTTAATTCCCTAGACGCTTTCTTTTTGTCCCTTATTGTGCCCCTTACAGCTCTATTTAGCCATAGTGGTTTCCTCCTAATTCTAGCATGTTTATTCCCATGGGGTATATACTGTGCACAGGTCCTATTCAGGATGCTAATAAATGTCTCCCATTTTCTTTGTGTATTTTTATGTCTCAGGATATCGTCCCAGTTTATTGCACTAACATCATCTCTCATCCATTGGAAATTTGCCTTCCTGAAGTTTAGTGTCCTTGTAACCCCTCGACTACACATCTTATTAAAGGATACATGAAAGCTTATTATTTTGTGATCACTATTACCCAAGTGACCCCCAACCCTTATATTTGATATGCGGTCTGGCCTGTTGGTTAATATTAGGTCTAGCAGTGCCCCCCTCTTGTTGGGTCCTGAACTAGTTGTGAAAGGTAATTGTCTCTCATAGTTGTCAAAAACCTATTACCTTTGCTGGAATTGCAGGTTTCTGTTCCCCAATGTATTTCAGGGTAGTTGAAATCCCCCATAATAATGACTTCTTCTTGAGTCACTGCTTCATCTATTTGCTTTACGAGGATATGCTCTGTTGCTTCCATTATTTTAGGAGACTTATAACAAACCCCTATCAGTAATTTATTATTTTTCCCCCCTCCCCTTATCTCCACCCACAGAGACTCTACATCTTCTTTAGAATCACATATATCACGTAGGATGGGTTTTAAGGATGATTTTACATATAAACACACACCCCCACCTCGCTTATTTGTACGGTCATTTCTGAACAGAGTATAGCCCTGTAAATTAACCGCCCAGTCGTGGCTCTCATCCAGCCAAGTCTCAAATATCCCCACCATGTCATAATTATGTTCCAACAAAATTAATTCTAATTCCTCCATTTTGTTGGTGAGGCTTCTAGCATTAGTATACATGCACTTTATGTATCTCTCTGAACCTCTATTCTTTCTTAAATTATTAACTGTTCTAACCCCACCTCCCATGCCACCCCCACCCCCAAATTCATTATTTGTGCCCAGGTCTCTATCTGCACTGCCTTCCCCTCCTATAAAATGAATACCCTCCCCCCAGTCCCTAGTTTAAAGACTCCTCCAACCTTCTAGCCATTTTCTCCCCCAGCACAGCTGCACCCTCCCCATTGAGGTGCAGCCCGTCCCTAGCATAGAACCTATAGCCAACTGAGAAGTCGGCCCAGGTCTCCAGGAACCCAAACCCCTCCTTCCTACACCAATTCTTGAGCCACTTATTAACCTCCCTAATCTCCCGTTGCCTCTCTGGTGTGGCACGTGGTACAGGCAGTATTTCAGAAAATACCACGTTGGAGGTCCTTGCTTTAAGCTAGCAGCCTAATTCCCTGAAATCGTCTTTAAGGACCTTTTACCTAACTCTAACTTTGTCATTTGTGCCAATGTGCACCATGACCGCTGGGTCCTCACCAGCCCCTCCCAGTAATCTGTCAACCCGATCAGCGATGTGTCGGACTTGAGCGCCAGGTAGGCAGCACACTGTTCGACGATCCCTGTCTTTGTGACAGATTGCCCTATCTGTTCCCCTAATAATTGAGTCCCCCACTACCAGCAACTGTCTGGCCTGCCCTGCTCTCCTAATTCCCCCCTTACTGGAGCAGACACTCCCCCGGCTTTCAGAGGACGTGCCTGGCTGCAGCAGTGCTACCCCTGTACTGACACCCCCCTCATCTACCAACTTTGCAAACTTATTGGGGTGTGCAAGATCAGGACTAGCCTCTCTGGCGCTCTTCCCTCTACCCCGCCTTCTAACTGTCACCCAGCTTCCTACTGGGAAGGGTACTTTTTAGCGCTATTTCGATTAAAAAAAAGAATAAAAACCTTCCTGCAGCTACAAGGTGACCCATCTGGACGGTCCGAATGGGTTCACTTGTGGTGGTTGGATGGCTTTTATACTTTTTTTTATCGAAATAGCGTTAACTACGGTAAGTATCCAATTTCATTTACATGTGCTATTACTATTTACTTGCTGTACGGTATAAGCTTATTTTACTTTTTGTTCTTTGGTTTTGTCTGGGAAATTTCTACATTGTGAACGTGAGCTTACACTATGCATGACTATCAGCTTATAGTTCGGCTCATTTCATTGGTTTTATTGAACCGTCAATTTTCTGAGAGATTCGGTACTTCCGTATGTACTAAGATTATTATCGCCCATGAAGCCCTGCCATGGGCCAACCTTGGTAAGAGTATAAGGATGGCGGAAGCAGAGGTCTTCAGTAAGTGCATGGCAGTCCATCCGCTAGCTCCAATCACTGCTGTTAGAGGCAGGTGGTGGCTGCTGGCATTCATTTTCGTGAATGACCACTCGACATCCGCTGTACATGTACGGTAGATGTCATGAAAGAGTTGAAGAGAATCCCCACCTTTCAAAAAAATATATGAACAGTTATGGAATAATTTAGAAGCTGGAGAAGCAAATTAAGTTTTCTACTTAAGTCAAAAATATCAACATTTTTGCTTCTTGGAAGCTTATTGACTGAAATTAGCCTGAGCTGCAATACCAAATGCAGCCTTTGGCCAAAAAGGGGCACTGTGTTTTTTAATTTATCAAACCTTTTTTTTTGTTGGTTTTTATTTTATACAAACATTGAACTTGTATCTTTACTTTTCAAGTTCCTTTATGGTCCAGCCAAAGCTGGAAGAAGCTCAAAGAAAGCTTTCTCCAAACACACAAACTCCACCAATCTTTACTCAACTCGCAGATCCAAGTTCTCACAATAAGCAGGTGTTTATTGCGTGGCAGGAAGCGGAAACTTGTCAACTTCATGTCACTGAACTCTTCTAATGCTTTGCCAAGTCCACTAATGATCGGCTGGCAGTAACATGATATCAGTGTGAGCACAAGATTATGCCAAGGATGCCAAGTATGCCAAGACCTTTGTGCCACCAGGTCTACATTTTGCATAGTTTGTGTCTCCACTGGCTCATTTATTGGGGATATTGTTCTAAGCTGGACAGAGTTAAAGTGCATTGGAGCCTTGCCCATACAGATGAATCAAAACACCCCCCAATGCACTTGCAGGGTAAAAAAGGGGTTAACAGTTAAAGGGGATGGGTCAACAGTTCACCAAACCCTGCAGTTGTGATGAGTTTTGAGAGCAAAAAGGGGAGCTTGCTAGTAAGTTCTAGAGAGTTCAATGTAGTCAATGGAGTGAGCCAGTCGGGAAGTGTGACGGGTGTGTGAAAGAAAGGAAGAACGAAAAAAAATTGGTTTGGTACCATGTTAGCCAGTAGAAAAAAACATATAGAGTGCTCTCAGTGGGAGAAGCAAAATAGGAATCTTGTGGGTATGATACCTTTTAATGACTAACAAAATATAGTGAAAGATATTACAGGGCAAGCTTTCGAGACTGCTTACGTCTCTTCATCAGGCTGGTGTAACAAAATGTTTGAAGAAACACAATTATATACAGTGAAAAACACAGGCATGGACATTTAAATAAACAAACACTGAGCTTAAAGAGAGTTTTGGGTATTAAGTGTTCCTTCTTGCATCTGGTTGCATCTCTCTTTAAGCTCAGTGTCTGTTTATTTAAATGTCCATGCCTGTGTTTTTCACTGTATATAATTGTGTTTCTTCAAACATTTTGTTACACCAGCCTGATGAAAAGACGTAAGCAGTCTCGAAAGCTTGCCCTGTAATATCTTTCACTATATTTTGTTAGCCATTAAAAGGTATCATACCCACAAGATTCCTATTTTGCTTCTCCCACTGAGAGCACTCTAAAAGAAAGGAAGGAGACAGAGCTAGCAAGCATGAAAATGGATGGAAATGTGGCTGTTGGATCTGAATATGGTTGATAAGTTAGGATGGAGAACGGGATGGAAAAACAGAAAGGCGAGGTCAGCTTCAGTGGTACAGAGCTAAATTTCCAGGAGTTATTGCCGTAGCTTAATGGGGACCCTGAGACAGCAAAGGACAAGAAGGGGAACGAGGCTCTGTGTAAGGCAGACCTGGAAGTGTGAGTGAAGAAATGCTGGACTTGCCAGGGCAGGACACTATAAAGTACTGATGCGGACTGGGTTCAAAAGGAACGTAGTTGGAATGTAGGGCTCAAGGCAACTATGCTATATAACTGAAATGCTTCTTGCAAGATCCATGCTGCCACCTGTAACCACTATGTATGAGCCTTTGGTGTAAACAGAAGATACAATGGAATTGTTATGTACCTGCTATCAATTTCTATAGTAAAGTAAAGTTTATTTAAATATAGTTGACTGGCTTCTTCCTTATCACAACTGTGGGTTCAGGGTTTATGTGTCATCTATCAACATGCAGCTATAGATGGAGATGCCTAAGGACTCGGTCACTACCATACATACAGTGGATTCGGAAAGTATTCAGACCCCTTTAAATTTTTCACTCTTTGTTTAATTGCAGCCATTTGGTAAAAGCAAAAAAGTTCTTTTTTTTCTCATTAATGTACACTCTGCACCCCATCTTTACTGAAAAAAAAACAGAAATGTAGAAATGTTTGCAAATTTATTAATAAAGAAAAACTGAAATATCACATGGTCATAAGTATTCAGACCCTTTGCTCAGTATTGAGTAGAAGCACCTTTTTGAGCCAATACAGCCATGAGTCTTCTTGGGAATGATGCAACAAGTTTTTAACACCTGGATTTGAGGATCCTCTGCCATTCTTCCTTGCAGATCCTCTCTAGTTCCGTCAGGTTGGATGGTGAATGTTGGTGGACAGCCATTTTCAGGCCTCTGCAGAGATGCTCAATTGGGTTTAGGTCAGGGATTTGGCTGGGTGTTATGAATGTGCTAGAGATGGTTTCTGAGCAGAGGCTCCCTCTGGTGGTTACAGACAGTACTGAACCTTTCAGAGAGGAATGGCAATCTGGGATCACTGGCTGGTCTGATATAAGGGAGGTTCCCTCCCATGATGGTTGCCGGTGATCAATTGTTCTTGTCTCAATTGTGGTTCCTGGTTCATTTGGAAGTTTGCTGAGTCTTGCCTGCATCTTCTGCTATCAGATAAGATATTTTCTGCTTTTATTTTTGTACTTGCTTTTTGCATTGTTCCCTGCACTTCTGTGGAGGTCATCCAGGTCCCCTCCGGGGGCTTGTGCTCCTCTCAGTTTATCTGAAGCCACTGTTATTTGTTCATTTGCTTTTTTCTGTTTTTTCAGTGGCTGCGGCTAGTTTGTTACACCAGAGATCTGATTTAGGTGGTAGAGATCGTGTGATCTCAGGTGTTTTTGCAATCAGAAGAGTTGGTAATTTTTAGGGTTTTTTTTGGATTGCAGTGAGTATCCTTTCCTGTACTTTTCTGTCTAGACAGATTGGGCCCCAGCGTTTGCTCATTCTATTTTCTGTCTGTGTCCGTGCTTCTTCTTGTCTAACCGCCATTACATGTTTGGGGGCTTCCTATTTTCTTTGGGGATCTGCTCCGGGGGCAGATAGCTTTCATCTTTCTGCCTTTAGGTGTAGTTATCTCTCAGGCTGTGATGAGGCGTCTAGGATCAACGTAGGAACGCTCCACGGCTACCTCTAGTTGTGTGGTTAGTTCAGGTTACTGCAATCCAATAGGTTCCAGCCTCTCTGGTGTATTGCCGTTTTTTCTTGTTCTCCTCAGCTACCAAAACACAACAGCTGGGCCAGTCAAGAATGATCACAGAGTTGTTCTCAAGCCACTCCTTTGATATTTTAGCTGTGTGCTTAGGGTCATTTTCTTGTTGGAATGTAAACCTTCAACCAAGTCTGAGGTCCAGAGCACTCTGGAAGAGGTTTTCATCCAAGATATCTCTACTAGGCCGCATTCATGTTTCCTTCAATTGCAACCAGTCGTCCTGTCCCTGCAGCTGAAAAACACCCCCATAACATGATGCTGCCACCACCATGTTTCACTGTTGGGATTGTATTGGGCAGGTGATGAGCAGTGCCTGGTTTTCGCCACACATACCTCTTAGAATTATCACAAAAAAATTCTATCTTCATCTCATCAGACCAGAGAATCTTATTTCTCATAGTCTGCGAGTCCTTCATGTGTTTTTTTTAGCAAAATCTATGTGGGCTTTTGACTCGCACCACAATTGTGGTTACCAGGGCTATGGGTACTCGGAGCCGAGCCCAATGATTTCTATGGGAGATGTCACTGGCAGCGGGACTCGGTCCGTGGCCCTGGCAGTCATGCGATGGGGAGATATTTACAGGGGATTATTAGGATAGGTAGTTCGTGACGCCACCTGTGGTATCTGGTTAATTGAACCAGCGCTGCTATAATGATCTTCACAGGGGATATTATGGGGGCAGCTGGGTGGTAAGTCTCCCACAGGTGAGACTGGTCCCTGGAAGTCTATGGTGGTGTTGCAGGGTGTAGATAAGAATTCAGCCACACACAATGCAGTTTCTTTTCATACCTTTTACTTGAAGGTGTTTCAAGAAGATCCCGGGAGCTGGTCGGGGTGGAGAATGCACACTCGGGTAACCGTTGAGCAGGTTAGAGGCCTCCTTTACTTCAATATGTATGCGAGTCCAACTTGCCTGAAGCGAAGTTAACTCTGTTATCTCCAGCTTTCTCAATAGCCGACAAGCCCGGCCGACGTTGTGGTGGAGCCTTCTGAATGGTGAGAACAGAGTCCTTCTATGCAGGGCCCTGCTAAAAGTCCCTGTCCCTCCTGACTCCGATTACGTATCGACACTTAGGGCTGCTCTCTGCGACCTGTAGTCCAGATGCCTCCGGTTATCTTGTTACTATGTTTGAAACACTAGCAACGCTTCGGACTCCGGTGTCCGGTGATTTAGTGCAGGCAATCCAATACCTGAAGCACTTCTCTCTGTCTTCTCCACTATGCCCTTCGCCCTGCTCTCGCTCTTAGCATAAGCACTTGTAGCTTTGATGGAAATAGTCAGCTTTCTCCAGAGCTCGCTGAGCAGCTCTCAGTATCCTCCTAGTTTCAGCTTCTGTTGAGGTACTGACTAAGGGTAGCTCTGACCAGGCTAGGATGATTCACTTCACCCGTACTAGCCTCCACTTCTTTGTCAGGTGAGCTACGCTAGCTCTGCGAGGATTCAGTCCTCTCTCTTCTCCCTCCAAGTCCAGACTCAACTGGCACTGAACTGCACTGTCTGAAGACAGGAAACTGACTGGTCTGAGCTCTTCTCAGACAGGAAACAGACTGAGCTCTGCTAAGTGTCACTCCCTCCTACACCCCTGGTGGGTGTGTCTGAAAGGGTGAGTGACGTGAATAGATAACAAGCTTTTGCGGTTACCTTCCTGTGCATTCTCCTGGATTTTATGTGTGTGCCTAAAGGGTATGCCACACTAAACAATATCGCTAACGGGATCGCTAAAAAACGTCACTATTTAGCGATCCTGTTAGCGATGTTGTTCAGTGCGGCAGCTTCCAGCGACGAGCTTCCTGCTGTGATCTCGCTCGTCGCTGGAATCGTTCCGGACCCTATTTTCTCGTCGGCGCTCCCGCTGGGTAAGTATCTAATCGCTGTGTGGCACCTTTTCTTAGCGATTTAGCGGTACTTTTGTACCGCTAAAGTCGTTAAGAAGATCGCTAACGGCGATAGCGTCGTTAACTATATCGCTAAATGCGGCAGCATTTAGCGATATAGAAACAATCCCGCTAGCGATCGCATTAGTATGCGTCGTTATTGTGATCGCTAGCGGGATTGTTTAGTGTGGCAGTACCTTTACATAGCTGGGCCACACATCCCCCCTTGGTTAAACACAGCACTCCCGTGCTGTAAAAGAGAAAAAGAAAAACATTTTTGTTTTGCATTAAACAACAACATTTCAACTCTTCCCGTCCGGGAGGTAAGACCTCTTTAACGTTACAATTTGTACAGTAGGAAAATACAAAAGTATCAAAAGTATCAAAACATTCTCATTAGACAAGACAAATTCTTGTGGAGGACCCGCACCAAAAACCTCCCACGTGGGTCCTGGGTGGGCTGCAGGACTTCATTGCTGCAGACCTCACTTTAGGCCCACCATACGGGTTTTTCTTCAGAGGTAGTTGTGTAGTAATGGTTTCGTGTAAAACCAAGATAAGGCACCGTAGTGCAACTATTTACAAAGCAAGTTCTTGGGCTGGCACAGTCCACAGCCACGCAGTCCATTGCATGGGAAAAAGACACATATATATATATAAATTTCAAACTTTATACATTTTGTTAGTGACAATAAACCCTGTCTGGGTCTTGCTAACCAGTGTACTAGACTACTCCTGATAGCGAATAGGTAGTTTTCCCTTAGTGATACGTTCTGATCTACGTGGGGTAGCGTCAGGTGCAGTAGTCTCTAACCTTTCTGTTCTGCGTAACGGCAAACTATAAATACGACTCCACCTCTCTAGGGACCTGGCAAGCATGCTAGTGACTGGACGAGGCGGTACTGCTTCACCAGCTTCACCAGGGGACTCCACTTCTTGTGGTGCTGCTTCTTGCGGTTCCGCTGCTTGGGATCCCAATGGTTGAGGGTCTGCCGGAACAGGTTCTTCTGGAACTGGCTCAACTGGCACAATTGGTATGACTGGTTGTAGAGACTCCTCTTGCGGTTGATAAAACTGCAGCACAGGAATAATTACAGCGTCTCCCAATCTGGGCCAATCCGCAGGTAAATCTCCCAAATCCGTGTGTATGACCGCTTCATCATTTTCTTTCTGAAGGACAACAGGTTCTTCCTCACGAAGCTTTAATGGGCCCGGACACAACTTTAGATGATCTCTAGACACAGTTGCAGTCGTTTTTCCTCCATCCTTGCTGATAGTACAGACCTTTCTGTTATCAAAATTGGAATTTTGCACGACATATGGCTCCTGTTCCCACTGATCATCCAACTTGTGCATTCTTCTTTTTCTTTTGAGCACCATTTCTCCAGGCATCAAAGGCTTAGCAGGAGCATTTTTGTTATAGTTCATCTCTTGTTTTTCTCTTACTTTGTTGAGACTGTCTTCCACGCAGGCTTGTACTCTCTTGTACTGTTCCTGTCGAGTGGTGTCCCAATCTTCAGCACTGTCATCAGCCTCTGGTTCTACCACACCCAGCTCCAAATCCATTGGCAATCTTCCTGGCCTTGCTCTCATAAGGTAGGCTGGAGTGCAGTTGGTGGAACTTACTGGTATGTGGTTGTACAAGTCAACCAGGTCAGGTAACAAGTCTGGCCACCGATTTCTTTCTTCCAGGGGTACAGTTTTCAGTAAATCCATGACAATGTGATTCATCTTTTCACAAAGGCCGTTGGTCTGAGGGTGTATGGTGTTGTTCTGATCTTTTTACATCCATACAATTGACAGAATTCCTGAAACAGTTCAGCTTCGAATGCAGGACCTCGATCAGTCAGCACCTGCTCCGGATATCCGTGTGGTCTGCAGAAACTTGCTTGGAAGGTTCTTGCTGCTGTCTCTGCTGTCAGATCTTTGACAGGGGCGACTACCAGAAATTTGGAATAGTGATCCACCATGGTCAGGGCATATGAGTATCCTGACCTGCTTGGGGACAACTTGACGTGATCCAATGCCACAATCTCCAGGGGACGAGTCGTCCGGATAGGCTGCAGGGGTGCTCTCTGACTATGATAGTCTTTTCGTCTGAGTCCACAGGGTCCACAATTCTGGCACCACTTCTCGATGGAGCTGCGCATCCCTACCCAGTAGAACCGACACCTCAACAGGGTCTCCAACTTTTTCCAGCCGAAGTGTCCTGCTTGATCGTGGTATGCTTCCAACACCATTTGGACGTCTGCTCTGGGAACCACTATCTGCCAAACCATTTCATGGGTCCTTGGGTCGACGTATCTCCTGCACAACTTCTCACGGTATATGAACAACGGCTTCTCTCATTCCACAGGAGCTTTGCTGGTATGGGTGCTTCTTTCTCCAAGGAGGAACCTTCCTGTTTTATCAACTCCTTGATACGGCTGACCACGGGATCACTGTCCTGAGTTTCCTTCCAGCTGTGATGAGGTAAAGGGTTCAACATCTCACCACACCGCTTCCTGTAGACTCGTTGCTCTTGGACCATCCCATTTCGGTGGAACGCAGGTAGCTCGATTTCTTCCAGATCGTCTGATTCTTCCTCCGTGTCGGATTCATGCGGCAATCTGGACAAGGCGTCCGCGTTAGCATTTTTACGGCCCGCTCTGTATTTGATGGTAAACTGATAGTTTGACAACTGAGCCATCCAACGTTGCTCCATGGCTCCCAGCTTGGCAGTTTCAAGATGCGTCAAGGGGTTGTTGTCTGTGTACGCAGTGAACTTGTTGGAGGCAAGATAATGTTTAAATCTTTCGGTAATGGCCCAGACCAGCGCTAGGAACTCCAGTTTGAAGCTGCTATAGTTTTCGGGGTTTCTCTCAGTTGGCCTGAGTTTTCTGCTGGCATATGCGATGACTTTTTCTTGACCTTTCTGCTTCTGACTGAGGACAGCTCCTAATCCTTCGTTACTGGCATCTGTGTATAGCAGGAACGGTTGGCTGTAATCTGGGTAGGCTAAGATTTCATCGCCTGTCAGGATCTCTTTCATCTCTTTGAATGCCTCAGCTTGTTCTTTTCCCCAATTGAATGGAGGGTTTCTGCTCTTGAGAGGTTGTCCGACCAGGAGGTCCTGTAAAGGCGCCGCCTTCTTAGTGTAATCTTTTACAAACCTCCTGTAGTAACCTGTTAATCCCAGGAACTGTCGTACTTCCTTTAGATTCTTCGGCTCCGGCCACTTCTGGATGGCTGTGACCTTCTCGGGGTCCGGCGCTACTCCTTCGGAACTGACAATATGTCCCAAGTACTGTACCTTCCGTTTGAGCAGGTGGCATTTAGAGGGCTTTAGTTTCATCCCAAACTTGGACAATGACTCGAATACCTCTGCCAGGTGCTTCAGATGATCTTCATATGTCTTGGAGTAGACAATCACGTCGTTCAGATACAGCAACACGGTTTCGAAGTTGAGATGTCCCAGGCAGCTCTCCATCACTCTCTGGAACGTCCCTGGGGCACTGCTGAGGCCAAACGGCATTCTGTCAAACTCGCAGAGTCCCATTGGGGTGGTGAAAGCAGTTTTCTCCCGATCCTCCTCAGCCACAGCTACTTGCCAGTACCCACTAGTAAGGTCGAGGGTAGAAAAGTAGTTAGCCGTTTTCAGAGCAGCTAAGGATTCCTCTATACGTGGTAATGGGTATGCATCTTTATGTGTTATGCGATTTACTTGTCGGTAATCTACACACATTCGCATGCTACCATCCTTTTTCTTAACTAGAACTAGAGGTGCTGCCCAGGGGCTACAACTATCCCTTATCACCCCGGCTTTCTTCATGTCGCGCAGCATTTCCTTAGCTTTCTGATAATGGGCTGGAGGAATAGGCCTGTACCGCTCTTTGATGGGAGGATGACTGCCTGTAGGGATATGATGCTGTACTCCCTTAATTGTCCCAAAATCAAGTGGGTGTTTGCTAAATACTTGTGCGTACTCTTGTACCACCCGTGGTACCCCCTGTTTCTGGTGGACGGAAATGGTGTCTGTCCCAATATGAAGCTGCTGACACCAGTCCGCTACCGGGGTTGCCGGATCATTATCCTCCGCTGGTTGGCGGGAGGCTAAGGACTCGGTTGTGAGGATAGAATTGTTATCTACGGCATGTAATTTAGCAACTGTAGCATAACGTGGCAAATTTACTTAATCGTCCCCCCAGTTGAGAAGTCGTACTGGTACTCTCCCATTTATTACTTCCACTACCCCTCTAGCAGTCATGAGTGTAGGTCTGTGCTCTGAATGATGGGGCTCTACTACTGCTTGGTAGTTCTGTCCTCTCAGACCTATGGCTGCTCTACACCATATTAACATTTCACTCATTGGGGGTATTACAATGGGGTTCGAGTCGGTGACCCGTACATTACCGATTTCACCATCTGTAAGCTTCGCTTGCTGCTGGCACATCAGGGCCCGGATCTCCCTCTGGATCACTCCCTTCTGCTTTGGCTTGGCAACTTCAGCGAGCTGTTGGAGCAAAAACACAACTTCTCCCAGACAGTTACTGATAACGTTAGTACCTAGTATCACATTTAAGGCATTCTCCTCATTTACAGTCTTTACCACTAAAAGTCCCTGATCCTTCAGCTCCACCCTGCCCACTTTTACGTTTACATTTTTGGCTCCAATTATTTCAACAGGGAGACCATTGGTGGCGTACACTGTCAAGTCAGGGCTCGGGGGCTGGAGACTGTCCATGGACCAAAATTTATTGTAAAGGACGTCAGGTATGATGGTCACCTGAGATCCCGTGTCCAGCAGTGCAGGGATTGCAATCCCATCCAGAATCATGGACAGGTAGGGCCGTCCACCCACGAACCTGCGGTTCCAGTCTAAGGGGCCTGATGAGTCTACTCCTGGGTGTTGGCCCTCTGACCCAGGATCGGCTCGTTTAAAGGACATTGCTGAGCCATATGACCTTTTTGATTGCAGCGGTAACAGATGATCTCTCGGCGAGGATGGTGTTGATCAGGAGTCGCTCCTGGGGGTGGCGTGGTCCTCCTCCGGTGAGGCGACGTCCTCCATTTCCTCCGGTTCATCCAAGGGACATCCTCCGGACAGTCGGCTAGTAGAATCTTTCCTCCTTCCTCTTTCCGCAGTTGCAGGGCATCCATTATAGTGGCCAAGTTCTTAGTCAGCTGGCGCACTTCTGAGCGCAGACATTCCAACTCACTAGGGGCGCCACCTGCGTTTTAGCTTCTGCTACCTGCGGGGAAAAGGTGGGTACTGCCGGCTTAAGAGTGGCTTCACCCGGGTGATACTGATTTGCCACCTCAGGCTTTTCCAGGGGTCGCAGTCCTTTTATTGCCATGTCCTTTAGGGCATCAAAGGTGGCATTTGGATGATCCAAGGACCACCAGTTTACAGTCCTGCCTTCCGTTGGAGACCTCAGTCCCCGCACGAATTGCTCTTTCAACATTTGGCTCTCATCAATGGGACTTGTAGGGTTAGCCTGTTTAAGAGCTCGCAGGGCCCCCTGTAGTCGGCAGGCGTAGTCCCTAATACTGTCACCCGGTCTCTGGAAGCACTGATAAAATGCCATCCGGAGATCCGTTTCTGTACGGTCCTCAAAGATGGCCTGTAGCTTTAAGAGAATCGCAGGTACCGACTCCTGGTCTGCAGCGGGCCAAGTCTCTACTTCTCTCTCAGCCGCACCAGCTAACTGTCCTATTACCACAGCAGCTTTTTGCTTCTCAGTCATTGAGTACATGTCTAAGATGCTACATATTTTCCTTTTAAACCCTGGCAGGGTGTCGGGCTCGCCGCTGTACTGGGGAAGCCACTTCGCTCCAGGCATGTATGGGAGCGTTAGCGGCATGAGCGGGACCACCGGGCCAGGTGAGGGGCCCGCACCTCCATCCTGCACTACAACGCCAAGCGGTGGGCTATTGGGGCCACCGGCTGGGGCCGCTCCGTCTGCTGGTTGTTGCGACATGTTGATGCCCCCTTGGTTAATCTGAGCCTACCTCTTTCACAGGCTGCAGCGTCGCAGGCACAGCGGTGGAGACAGGACCTTGTCGCTGGCGCTCTGATGATGCCGCAGTATCTTGGGATGCAGTTTGCGATGCGGATTGCAATGCAGATTGTGATGCAGTTTGCGATGTGGATTGTGATGCAGATTGCGATGCAGTTTGTGATGTGGCTTGCGATGCAGTTTGCGATGTGGCTTGCGATGCAGATTGCGATGCAGATTGGGGTGCAGGTTGGGGGCGTGTCCAGGAAATTGCGCGTTATTTTAGGTACGCCCCCCTTCTTCACCAGCGCCTGAGGGCGCGAACATGGCGGTAAAATGGCGGAATTTGGCGCCAAATCCAGCAAACAGTCTTTTTCACCAAACAGTTCAATACAGGCACACAGGACTCACAATTGCAAGCTTTCGTATCCTGTTCGGGGACGCCAAGTTTTTAGATTGACTCGCACCACAATTGTGGTTACCAGGGCTATGGGGTACTCGGAGCCGAGCCCAATGATTTCTATGGGAGATGTCACTGGCAGCGGGACTCGGTCCGTGGCCCTGGCAGTCATGCGATGGGGAGATATTTACAGGGGATTATTAGGATAGGTAGTTCGTGACGCCACCTGTGGTATCTGGTTAATTGAACCAGCGCTGCTATAATGATCTTCACAGGGGATATTATGGGGGCAGCTGGGTGGTAAGTCTCCCACAGGTGAGACTGGTCCCTGGAAGTCTATGGTGGTGATGCAGGGTGTAGATAAGAATTCAGCCACACACAATGCAGTTTCTTTTCATACCTTTTACTTGAAGGTGTTTCAAGAAGATCCCGGGGAGCTGGTCGGGGTGGAGAATGCACACTCGGGTAACCGCTGAGCAGGTTAGAGGCCTCCTTTACTTCAATATGTATGCGAGTCCAACTTGCCTGAAGCGAAGTTAACTCTGTTATCTCCAGCTTTCTCAATAGCCGACAAGCCCGGCCGACGTTGTGGTGGAGCCTTCTGAATGGTGAGAACAGAGTCCTTCTATGCAGGGCCCTGCTAAAAGTCCCTGTCCCTCCTGACTCCGATTACGTATCGACACTTAGGGCTGCTCTCTGCGACCTGTAGTCCAGATGCCTCCGGTTATCTTGTTACTATGTTTGAAACACTAGCAACGCTTCGGACTCCGGTGTCCGGTGATTTAGTGCAGGCAATCCAATACCTGAAGCACTTCTCTCTGTCTTCTCCACTATGCCCTTCGCCCTGCTCTCGCTCTTAGCATAAGCACTTGTAGCTTTGATGGAAATAGTCAGCTTTCTCCAGAGCTCGCTGAGCAGCTCTCAGTATCCTCCTAGTTTCAGCTTCTGTTGAGGTACTGACTAAGGGTAGCTCTGACCAGGCTAGGATGATTCACTTCACCCGTACTAGCCTCCACTTCTTTGTCAGGTGAGCTACGCTAGCTCTGCGAGGATTCAGTCCTCTCTCTTCTCCCTCCAAGTCCAGACTCAACTGGCACTGAACTGCACTGTCTGAAGACAGGAAACTGACTGGTCTGAGCTCTTCTCAGACAGGAAACAGACTGAGCTCTGCTAAGTGTCACTCCCTCCTACACCCCTGGTGGGTGTGTCTGAAAGGGTGAGTGACGTGAATAGATAACAAGCTTTTGCGGTTACCTTCCTGTGCATTCTCCTGGATTTTATGTGTGTGCCTTACATAGCTGGGCCACACATCTTCATATGTCTTACACTGAGGAGAGACTTCTGTCAGGCCACTCTGCCATAAAGGCCCGACTGGTGGAGGGCTGCAGTGATAGTTGACTTTGTAGAATTTTCTCACATCTCCCTACTGCATCTGTGGAGCTCAGCCACAGTGATCTTCAGATTCTTCTTTACCTCTCACACCAAGGCTCTTCTCCCATTATTGCCCAGATTGGCTGGACGGCCAGGTCTAGGAAGACTTCTGATGGTCCCAAACTTCTTCCATTTAAGCATTATGGAGGCCACTTTGCTCTTAGGAACCTTCAGTACTGCAGAAATTCTTCTGTAACCTTGGCCAGATGTGTGCCTTGCAACAATTCTGTCTCTGAGTTCCTTGGCCAGTTCCTTTGACCTCATGATTCTCACTTGGTCTGACATGCACTGTGAGATGTGATGTCTTATATAGATGGGTCTGTGCCTTTACAAATCAAGTCCTATCAGTTTAATTAAACACAGCTGGACTCCAATGAAGGAGTAGAACCATCTCAAGGAGGATCACAAGGAAATGGACAGCATGATGTGACATAAGTATGAGTGTCTGAGCAAAGGGTCTGAATACTTATGACCATGTGATATTTCACTTTTTCTTTTTTAATAAATTTGCAAAAAAATCTACATTTCTGGCTTTTATCAGTCAAGATGGGGTACAGTGTGTACATTAATGAGAAAAAAATGAACTTTTTTGCATTTACCAGATGGCTGCAATTAAACAAAGAGTGAAAACTTTAAAGGGGTCTGAATACTTTCCAAACCCACTGTAAGGATGAACCAGTGTCACTAGTGTTTAGGGTAGAACACCTCGGCCCATGCAACCCTTCAGTTCTACAACCCATATTTTTGATTTTCAAAATTGTCCTGACATGTTCCTTTTAAAGCCAATATATAGTATAAATACTATTTCGAAATTTATCCTGAACACAGAAGCCAAACGGTACAAAAACTCTCTGCTCTTGACTCCTAGGTGGTGGAAGTCCAAGAAGGATGCAGCCCCCCTTGTTATATTTTGTATTACTTCTAAGTGTAAATATCCCCTGATGACCCTGGGCAATAGGACATTAGGTGAAACTCGGGAAGATACCCTGATATGTTAATTGCTCATTAACTTTATTAAAGGTGATCTGGCATTCATGTTCCCCCAAGATTATGCACCTTGCGGACATGCATATAGTATTTACCATACAGTGTGTAAATGATTCTACTAATATATCCAAAAATAATACAAATATGGAGCACAAATTATTGTGCATTTGGGGAATTGCACAATATGCCTATTACAGGGACTTGCTCTTTGGCCCCATTCACATGTCCCAGTTTTGTCTACATGTTCTAACCAATTTTTTTTAGGACACATCAATCATGTATCTATTACGTGATGCACAGGAAAAAAAAAGGTTTTAACATGGGAAAAGGTTCACTAATCACAGAAATCTTTCCCATGGCCAGCAGAGGGCGCTGTGATTCTTTGGTTCGGCAGGTTCTCGTTATTTAGTGTATTGTACAACTTCCGTTTTTTTTTGTTTTTTTTGCTTTATGTCTCATTGTGGTGGCCCAAAACTGAACATGCTGTGAGTTATAACTTTGTATCAATTGGACAGTTACAGTTGGGAGACTATTACCTTAAAGGAAAGCTATCACTTGCCATAAATATATCTTTTTTCATATGGTGCAAATGCCGCTGTTCTCCTGAATCCCGTAATGTTTTTATTTTCTTCCTGCTCCTCTCCATTCCTGAGATATGGCCTCATCTTCCCTGTACATAAATCTAGTCTTGTTAGCCAATAGGGCGTTGTCCTCAACTTTCCTCTATGGGAGTCTACTTGACCTCGCCCAGTTGACTAAAGACTTATACAAAGAGAAGATGCTGCCATATCTCAGGAACGGAGAGGAGCAGGAAGAAAAGAAAAACATCGCCGGAATCAGGAGAACGGCGACATTTACGCCAGGTAAAAAAAATTACATAATTACAGCAAGCCCTTTTTAAATTAATTATATTGTGCCATATAAAGAGCATTTAACGACAAAAACATCAGTGAGCAAAGCAAATCAGGCGAATATGAAGCCCCTGACATGATGGGAATCACAGAATTAAAAATCGAATATGTGTTTTGCCCATTTAACTCAGGATTGTTGACGTTGAGATTATTGTTAATGTTGGCAAGAACCGGAGCGTCTCTTTAAGGTGAAGAAGAAATGTGCTTGTGCATGTAAATAAAAGAGATGCAGAAATAATTACATTGCAGATATACAAAGCTGCTCAGCGGTGGGTTTCTCGACATGGCTGTAAACAAAATTGCTTATCTTTTTTCAAATAAAAGACCCCCCATGTCCCTGGTGGTTTGTATATAGCTGCTTTTATTACTAGTTATACTCAGGCAAAGCAATAACATTTGTACTGAGAGCCGCAAAGTCTTCCAAATTCTAAAAATGTTGTGGCTTATTCCAGTAGATCTGCAGGGAGGCAATACGTGGTGACACACAAAGGTGCCGTTTCTTCAATATTTCTTTTTTTTGTGTCTATTTTTGTGTATTTTTCACCTGTTTTTCTTATGTGTCCTATTTATATTTGTATTTGCGCCTTTCCTAAAGTCAGTTTTTTATGTGTTTGTCTGTATTTTCTTTTCATTCAGTTTGCCCATTTTGCCATTGTGACCAGGTTTAGATTTCCCAGATGTTTCCCACCTGGAATCATCATTTGTGACTTTTTCAAAAAGTTGCAACATTTTTGTGCAAATGTATTCTAGTGTCTAGTTACTTGCAACATTTTGCTTAAAAATATCTGGCACACATAAAATTACTCCAAGAGGTACATTTGCTGCAAAAACATTTTAAAAAGTTTTCAAAAACTTTTCAAAAAGTGCAATTGACGAATCCATGTGAAAACATTTATTTATTTCTCGGGTGGCTGGGGCCAGATGTTTTTAGCCAGGTGGGGCCAAAAACCATGACCACTTCTAGGCTTTTAATATCTGCTCTCAGTCACTGACTTTCTCTCTCTGGTGCAGAAAATTGCGCGGGAGCCCACAACAGTTTTTTCCGTGAAAATAATCTTTTATTAAATACCTACAGCTCCCAAATTTTGCACACACATAGTACTAACAGTAGTAGTTACTGACATATATAAATCGAACTGTTCTGCAATGGTTTACTGTATATAAACCATGTCTCCTATCCTGTCGGCTTCTGCAATAATTTTACAGAAGCCGACAAATGAAATACCGGCTAATCTTCTAACTATCTGTCTATGAAATATAAAGATATACAGTACAGACCAAACGTTTGGACACACCTTCTCATTTAAAGATGTTTCTGTATTTTCATGACTATGAAAATTGTAAATTCACACTGAAGGCATCAAAACTATGAATTAACACATGTGGAATTATATACTTAAAAAAAATTGTGAAACAACTGAAAATATGTCTTATATTCTAGGTTCTTCAAAGTAGCCACCTTTTGCTTTGATGACTGCTTTGCACACTCTTGGCATTCTCTTGATGAGCTTCAAGAGGTAGCCACCGGAAATGGTCTTCCAACAATCTTGAAGGAGTTTCCAGAGATGCTTAACACTTGTTGGCCCTTTTGCCTTCACTCTGCGGTCCAGCTCACCCCAAACCATCTTGACTGGGTTCAGGTCTGGTGACTGTGGAGGCCAGGTCATCTGGCGTAGCACCCCATCACTCTCCTTCTTGGTCAAATAGCCCTTGCACAGCCTGGAGGTGTGTTTGGGGTCATTGTCCTGTTGAAAAATAAATGATGGTCCAACTAAATACAAACCGGATGGACTAGCATGCCGCTGCAAGATGCTGTGGTAGCCATGCTGGTTCAGTATGCCTTCAATTTTGAATAAATCTCCAACAGTGTCACCAGCAAAGCACGCCCACACCATCACACCTCCTCATCCATGCTTCACGGTGGGAACCAGGCATGTAGAGTCAATCTGTTCACCTTTTCTGCATCGCTCAAAGACACAGTGGTTGGAACCAAAGATCTCAAATTTGGACTCATCAGGCCAAAGCACAGATTTCCACTGGTCTAATGTCCATTCCTTGTGTTCTTTAGCCCAAACAAGTCTCTTCTGCTTGTTGCCTGTCCTTAGCAGTGGTTTCCTAGCAGCTATTTTACCATGAAGGCCTGCTGCACAAAGTCTCCTCTTAACAGTTGTTGTAGAGATGTGTCTGCTGCTAGAACTCTGTGTGGCATTGACCTGGTCTCTAATCTGAGCTGCTGTAAACCTGCGATTTCTGAGGCTGGTAACTCGGATAAACTTATCCTCAGAAGCAGAGGTGACTCTTGGTCTTCCTTTCCTGGGGCGGTCCTCATTTGAGCCAGTTTCTTTGTAGCGCTTGATGGTTTTTGCAACTGCACTTGGGGACACTCAAAGTTTTCCCAATTTTTCAGACTGACTGACCTTCATTTCTTAAAGTAATGATAGCCACTCGTTTTTCTTTACTTAGCTGTTTTTTTCTTGCCATAATACTAATTCTAACAATCTATTCAGTAGGACTATCAGCTGTGTATCCACCAAAATTCTACACAACACAACTGATGGTCCCAACCCCATTTATAAGGCCAGAAATAACATTTATTAAACCTGACAGGGCACACCTGTGAAGTGAAAACCATTTCCGGTGACTACCTCTTGAAGCTCATAAAGAGAATGCCAAGAGTGTGCATAGCAGTCATCAAAGCAAAAGGTGGCTACTTTGAAGAACCTAGAATATAAGACATAATTTCAGTTGTTTCACACTTTTTTGTTAAGTATATAATTCCACATGTGTTAATTCATAGTTGTGATGCCTTCAGTGTGAATGTACAATTTTCATAGTCCTGAAAATACAGAAAAATCTTTAAATGAGAAGGTGTGTCCAAACTTTTGGTCTGCACTGTATATATATATATATACACCTATTTTAGGTATATATATGTATTCTACCTTTTCTATTTTTACCTGTCAGTGTGATTTTTACAGTAGCCGCATATGAATTGCCAGCTTTTGAAAGGACACTGGTGAGTAAAAATCGCACAACACTCGCATGGTACGATTGCTGTGCGAGTGCTGTGCGATTTATTTTTTTTTTATCGCACCCATTGACTTCGATGGCGGGTATCTGATCCGATGCTATGCGATTTGCGATTACAATCGCAGCATGCAGCGATTTTTTTACAGCCCAATCTTGATCCGATCCGAGCTGGAAAAAAAAACAGATGAAGACACCATCATAGATTAACATTGGTCCGAATTCAATCCGATTTTTTATCAGATTGAATTCATCCGATTTCATCACAAGAGAGCATGAGCCCTAACACTGCTATCTTTAAGGGCATCTTGTGGAGATTTGTTGCAGAAGACCGGAGAAGATGGAGATCTGCAGAGACGGCTGTGGATGAGAAAACTCATCATGGGGTCTGGACAAGATGAAAAAAAGGAGAATGACTCCAGAGACAACGTCATCTATAAGGTACCTTGATGTAAATATTATTTGTGATACTGATGAATGCTCATGATTTTATTTATGTTAGGAGCATTAAAGGGGTTGTCCAGGTTTGTGCTGAGTCTGCAGTCATTCTATGTGACTGCAGACTTCTCAATTCTCACAGTGCGCACTGCACGCTGTTAGGATTCTCTCATGCTGGGAATTTACATTCATGCAGTCACATGCAGACTAGACATGTGTGGCCTCACTCAATGAAAATGAACGGAGCGAGGCCGGGCACGTCTAGTCGGAATGTGGCCAGAAGTATATAAATCACATGCTTGTGCTGACATGACCATCCACAGGCAAGGGAGAATCCTAAAAGTGTGCAGTGCATTCGTTGTGAGAATTCAGAAGCTGCAATGTCAGGATTCAGCTCTGCAGGTTCCAGTAGTCATCGCATAGACACTTCACTCATCATAAGCAATTTTAAATATTAATGGTCCTGTGACAATGAGATTCTCTTCCTGCTTCTCAGTTTTTCACTGAACATTGAGAGAATTAGGGAGAGCAGCTCGTCGGTACATGACTAATGCAAATCGCATATGTGCTGGGGTGGGGGGCGCCAAACTGAATTCTTGCCCTGGTGCCAGAAAACCTAGATACACCTCTGCTGGGGGTAATGCCACACACATGTGCTGGAGTCAGATTAGCAGGAATACGGCAGAATGAGACTTCCCAGGGGCACCGACCTTGTTGTACAGGGCGCAGATATGCAGAGCGGTGTTTCCTGACGCATTCTGAGCAGCAGGGTCAGCGCCATAGAAGAGGAGATGCTCTAGGTGTTGTGAGTGGCCATGCTGGCAGGCCTAGGCAGGGAGAAAACACATCAGCATTCATTATGACAAATCTGGTCTATAGAATACCGCAGCTTGTTACAACACACAGATTGTAATGGTACATGCATATAATTTTTTTGGAGTGGGTCAAAAATGATGAGTTTATTAGTGGAAACCACTTCTTTGGGAAGTTTTTGGAGGAGTTTTTTGCCTCCTGAAGCATTTTTTGCAGCCTTTTGATTGGACATTGTATATTTTGGAAAGTTTTCCATCAAGAGAGTCTTCAAAGAAGTGACATACACTTTTTTTTCCCACCAGGCGTTTTTGAAAACTTGAAGCGGAAAATAAAACACTGAAAATACAGACTGGAAAGTGATTTTACAATAGAAGTGAATAGAAAGAGCCTTTCAAACTTTCTAAGTGATTTTTCAGGTTTCTTTTGGAGCACTTGAAAAGACTCCTTAAATAAATGTGCTACACATATTTAAGGTGTGTTCAGACTTGAGGGTTTTTTGCTGAGTTTTCGAGCAGAAACACTCCAAAACTTCCAAGAAGTTCAAAACCATGAGTTTTGTTTGTAGAGTTGGGATATGTGCACATGGAGACATTTTGTTGAGTTTTCAGAGTAGAAACTCAACGTTTTTGAGAAATTTTTACATTTGGACCAGGATTTGAAGAGTCTCTACTCAGTTTCTGCTCCAAAAAGTTCTTCTAAACATCTGTGCACATCGTTTTGGAGATTTTCTGTTCTAAAACCTCAGAAAAAAACTCAGTGTGAAAATACCATTATACAGGCAAAAACCATCGCTTTGGAAGTAATTGAGTTTGGCCCCGTGACAGCTCCTACCTTTATCAAACTAATGTACCGTTTATGATTCTGGGAAGGCTCAATGACCAGCCCTTTAGAAGTTGTAACTTTGGCCATAATAGTTGTTATACAGCTTTCCCATCAATAAAGTCAAATGTTTTTAACAGCATTTCACCAGCCTGCTAAAGGGTGAATCAGGACCCCATTACAGCACCTACAGATGTCATCCAACCAGCTCCCCTAGTTTACTAAATGGAAACTTTGTTTTTTTCTGCCATGATAAATAATTCACCATTATAGTTCATTGATTTTCTGTGCAGCGCTTAAGAATTATTGTATAATGTAAAATCGATGAAAGTCAACTTACACGTGTCTTTGTATTAGTTTAAGGGTTATTCATATTTTCATGATTGGATATTGTTGGATAGAGGTTGTAAATAAAAGCAATTTAGCAATTTACTACTTATTAAAATTTTCAATGGTTCTTGAAATATTGACACTTTTCTTTTGGTTACAGCTCGTTGCCTAGGATACCGTCCGCCACTGCAGGACAGCAGAACATGGGCAGTGCTTACAAGCTTTTTTCTTTTGAGCTTGTACGTGCTATTTGAAGCTGGTCAGGATTTCTGGAACACGCTGTTACCTCATAATCCTGGCCAGCTTCAGTGCAGCACTTAAAAGCTAGTCTGCAATGATGGTCAGTCTCCTAGGCAATTGGCTGTAAACAAAAGTAAACTGTTATTATCTCATGAACGGCTACAAATTTGAATAAGCAATACGTTGCAAAAGTGCTTTTTTTACAAGCACTTCTTGACAATACCTTTTGATAAATATGGTAAAAAAAAACCTTTAAACATTTCTGAGATAGATTGGTGATAGAATATATGGCTGCTATGGGTCTCTCCAGTATTTCAGCTAGGCACCATAGAAGTAAAATCTATAGGGATCTCGAAGTCTGTATGGAAATACTCTGTACAATATTGTGACACTGGTGCATGCTCCCATGGGACAGCATTCTGTCTGGCTTTATATTGAACATCTTTGATTATTCGCCTATCTTAGCTGTTTATACAATCTACCTCACCTCTGTACCCTTTGTCTGTTTAATTAATTTTTTGAAATAAATTATTATGATTCATTGAAATCCTCCCCTGTTTTGCTGGACTTATCTGATCATATGGTATTACATTATTATATTACGGTCCTGCATCTATTCCTTTTTCTTTTTGTTGGTTGCTGTTGTTGGTCTGGGAGGTATATCCGGTAGGCCACGGATTCGGTTTTGGGTTTATATTATTTCTGTACAAGAGAAAGTTGGTTTTAGGGCCACCCCTAGCATTCAGAATTTGTAACTAATGCAAAAATTGAACTTCCCAGTTAAAGCCCTAATCACAGCCAATCTTTCCAACCTCTTTCTTTTAACCTTAATATTTTAATTGTCAATTGTAATTCCACTTTGCTGCATGCCTTGTCAAAAGTGTTAAAGAACATGGTTATTATTACCTGGTGAATTTCTTGCCAGCCATTTTCATCAACTGTGCCAATGTATGCTCTATTATAGAGCAATAATTCGCAGCACCTGGGATCTCCACCGACCATGGCAGTATGGTATAGTGGAGTTAGACCTCGACGATCTTTGTAATTTGGAGAACCGCCAAGATCCAAAAGTGTCTATGAAGGGAAAAAAACATGAAGAATTAAAATAGACTTTCCTTTGAATTAAAGTTTAATTCAGGCACTAAGTAAAACTCCATTGCGGTACCTCATATAAACATTGTGATCACAATGTTTTCAAGAGGCTTTTTTTGCTGTCGTTTCTCCCACTGTTGTTAAGTGTGGTAAACATCACCCATTAATACTTTTTGCCATAAAACATCACAAACAGAACATACATTATTGTAGTAATCTTTGAAAACAGCACAATTTGAAATGGAGAATAAGATTGCCTTAAAAATACTAAAACAATTGAAGAAAGATGATCTAATGGGAATTTTCTATATTTAAAGACCCTCAGACATATAATTTAGATGGAACATAACCTTGTAGGGGATCTGCATGCATGAATTTACAGGATATACAGTATATGCCACAGTGTTAACTCCAGAACAATAAAGTTGGAGAGACTATTTTAATTTTTGCAATTGCCTCATAGTTGTCTTTTCTATGCCTTTTCCTGCAACTTTACCAGGTCTGAAATATTTAAAATTAAACGAATAAATATTCTGATTATGTCGTAAAAATATTGGGAAAATGGAATAAATATGAGACAAACAAGCCTTTTAAAAAATTAAAAATTCATGACCAAACTACAATAAATCTGATGGCAGAAGACAACCCTTTTGAACTTTATGGCTGGAACATCTTATTTTTACAACATCTATGTGTGGGGGAATGGAAGTGACAACTGCTCTTTCACCACAAAATCAAACTCGAAATAGTTGAAACATTTTAACCGCATAAGTATCAATACTGTTATTCGACTACAATTATAATATATAGTATGAGCATCAGGATCATGTAAAGTAGAAGGATCCAATCTGTAACCGGTATTGCTGACGCACTACAACTCCTCAAATCCCTGTCAATCCGTTTTATGACGTGTTGGAGTGTTTGAAGTCTGCAATCTGAGAAACGAAATCACAGATTGATAATAATAGTAATATACATAATGTTAGGTTAATTTGAATTTGGGGGGATTAAGTTTTGTGCATCAGCCTATAAATATATATTCATATGATAAATATGCAGCAGTGACTCACGGCATAAATTATTTATTACGCCAATTACTTATTGATAGAGGAAAGCAAGAAAAATCAACATTGCTACACAAGCCGAATAGACAAAAATGAGTCTTACAGGATGCAATACATACAGAAATAGAAGCAGAGGCGTAACTTGGGTCATAGTACAACACAAAATACTACAACTCACTTGATGCACAGGATGCAAGGAACAATTGTTTCTAAAAAATCGGAACATTCCTGCCAAATTCAGGACAGTTGGTCTGCATAAACATTACCATGTATGACTTTATAGATTTACATAAGTACAAAAAACAGCTCAGAGATATCCAATTATTTCCTTTAAAGCAAATAGAGCCAAAATGTTGGCGCTAAATAATTTCTTGTTAAGGGTTCAGAATTTTATTTGTCTGATACAGAGCTTTAAAGTCTCTTCAAGCCTGTGCAATGATTTTTGGATGCCTTCAGCCACCACTAGGTGGAACATAAGAGCATAAAAATTGCATTAAATAACTTGAAAAAATCCTCGAGGTCCCCTGATTATGACGCTCTTTTCTATTTTGTGCTGTGTCGTTCTATTGTAGAGGTATTCACATTTGTTGCTTTTGCAGAGCAGTGTGTGAAATCTCTGCTTGCAATCCAGCTGTGCATGTCTTCAGAGCTTTCACTCTTTCTTTCCTACTGCTGCTACCAATCAAAGCTTGACACCTGATCAAGCAGTAAAGTAGTCTGAGACACTACCGAGCTCACACTTGCAGTATTTAGGAGGGAAGGGTGAATGCAAACACCCCCAGAAAAGATTGTGCAAAAATGTCCAGTTGATCTCCAAAAAGAGATTTCACATAGTGTCCTCCAAAAGCAACAAATGTGAATATATCTGCAATGGAACGACTCAGTACAAAATGGAAAAGAGTGGCAGAGTAAGGAAATCTCTGGGAGTTTAACTACATTTTTTTGAACAAGTGACAGGTCCATTTTAAAGAGAATATGTCAGCAGGATTTTGCTATGTAATCTGAGAAAATCATGATATAGAAGCTGAGACTCTGATTCCAGTGATGTCTCACTTATTAGGATGTGTTTTGCTGTTTTAATACAATCAGTGTTTTATCAACAGGTTGTTATCACTACAGTACTAGGTGTCTCGTGACTCCTGGTCCAATCCCACCCACAACACTGATTAGCAGCTTTCTCTCAATATACAGTATACACAGAAACTTGAGCGTCAGTGGAGGGGACAAGGTTATACTCAGTTCAGCATTCTGAGTTCTGCTAGATCTGCGGCAGAGAAAACTGTAATTCTGTAACAACTGCTGCACCCAGTAAACTAAGTGATACATCACTGAAATCAGGGTCTCTGTCCCTATTTCATGCTGCTGTTGCGATCAGGAGCCAGTGATGGGAGTTGTCATCAGCATCTGGGAAAAGCAGTACACTTTGTTCTGATCCCAGGAGCCGGAGGCTGAAGGCAGCTCCCATCATGTTTGTCAGCTGTTTGCTTAGCTTTTGCTGGTGAATTTATGGGGGACCCCAGAAAAAAAGTTCCATAGAGTTCCTCTATAAACTCAAACTAGCAAAGGCTAAACAGACAGCTGTGGGTTGATATTAACAGCCTGGGAAGGGGTCAGAGATATTGCTCCCCTAGGCTACCAACATCAGCCCTCAGCCGCCCCAGAAATGATGCATCTATAAGATGCGCCAAATCTGGCACTTAGCCTTGCTTTTCCCACTTGCCCTGTGGCAGTGGCAAGTGGGTGTCATGGGGTGGCTGAGGGATGATGTTGGTAGCCTGGGGGGCAATATCTCTAACCCCTTTCCAGGCTATTAATATCAACTTATAGCTGTCTGTTTAGCCTTTGCTGGTTTGAAATTATAGGGGGATCCTACATAATTTTTTTTTCTGAGGTCTCTGTAAATTCACCAGAAAAAGCTAAGCAAACAGCTGTGAGCTGTTATTAATAACCTGGGAACTTTATGGGATATTGTCCCCTTTCCCAGATTAGTAACATTAGCACCCAGACCGTGTCACACTCATGTAATCCGTGTGTCATCTGTGTGCACATGTGCAGCATGCATATTATCCGTGGTGTGCAAAAAACCTGACATGTCTGTGGGTTTTTCACATGAACACACGGTCCGTGTTAAAAACCTGACGCACCATCATTGAATACAATGGGTGTGCATGTGTCCGTATTTGTGGCCCTTAAAAAGCAGACCGCATGCGGACACAAAATACAAACGAGTGAAAGAAGCCTTAACGCATCAAAAATCAATTGACAAGTCATCAAAACTGGAACCTTTTGAATACAAACATCAGAAATTTGCAGGGATTATTTTAGAAAAATCAGAACAGTTGGCACATAATCTATAGCAATGGAGGAGCGCTGCTACCAGGAGCTGCCATACATGGGACCATCTGCTGAGAGGACCTCCTCCATTGCTATAGATTTAGCTCACAGCGCTTTCTCTTTGAACCAGGGTCCAGCGCTATACAGTGTTCATTATTCGTGGATCTAATAACAAAATAGACGTCTCTTTAGCAAGTATTTTTGCTCAGTTCTAGCACAATATGTTCTGATGAAGGTCCTTATTTGTGGGGCCGAAAACGTTCAACTATATTAAATCTATTTTGTTTGGATGCAAATAAAGAAATCATAAGCAATCATCCTCATCTCTTCGTAATCTCCATTGAGTGCCGAGTTACATTTACTATTGATTGTGGGCTGGAAACCCGACTTGTGCACCAGATACTGCTTCATTGAATGCCGTGTTATCTATCCATACTTTATTCAATATCTGTTCCTCTTCTGTTGCCTTTATTGCTGCTTTTGCAGAGTGCAGCAGTCCTTATGAGTTTGTCATCGACTGTTGTGCTCTGTTGGGCGGTGACCGGATAGCAAAGCTGTTACATGACTACAACTATAATATGAGCATCAGGATCATGTAAAGAAGCTTTATTATAGTGAGCTTTGTGATTTGGTTCACTGCCCATGCAGAGCGTAACAGCCATTGACAAATCAATCTCACCTGTTGCGCTCTGTATATGTAACTCCGGGTGGGTATTCTCTGTGGAATTCCAAGAAATCAAAGCGCTTGCAAGTGCCAATCACTTTTTTTTGGGAGCAGCTTGGGAAACGAAAGTGGCAGTGAAATTTTGCACTCCCTAGTCTTTGGTTCCCTGGCCCAACCCCCGAGGAACACCACTAGGTTCAGTCAATTGCAATCTAATATTCTAGGGGGGATAACACCTTGTCCATTCTCCATCTTTTCCCAATCTTCTGAGCATGAGATACAGAGCTCAACTATGTACCACTTTGGGATATCACAATTAGTCGTGTCAAATGATGAACACAGCTTAGCTACAACTGTGGGCACACGGGAAAAACAAAATGGACCATATTTAAGTGCATTTCTCCGCAGGCTAAGAATGGACTTTCACCAATCGCAGACACGTGCACCACAGTGGGGTACCGTAGCTCCGCTACTATTGACCTCAGTACGCTACACTGTCATTTGCTTCTATGGCAACCAGTTATTGTTAAAGGGATGGGGACACAAATCTACAGATTACTTTGTCTCCTGCTATTGTCTGTTAAATGAACAGCGATATGTTCATGTTATAACATTCTTCCAGAAAATACGAAAGATTCGTACGACTTAAATGTTACCATGGAAGCAGATCCCCATCCTCCCCTAAAGCTATTAACCCCTGCAGGTAATGATGAGTCAAACTGGGCTGCGGGCCAACATGTGGTGCTAGGAGGGGGTTATATGTTGTCGTCCAATAAACGCGGTAACGTGGACTGCGGAGGGTTCATGTGCAAATGCAAGTGGGGTGGTTAGTGCTGAAATAATATTGTACACTACTCTGTTATACTGAAAAGAAGTGTAGATCCCTAAATGGCTTTTAATGTAAACCAGCAAAATTAGTGAGTCGCCCGTAGCCAGGGCCAGTGGGGTACTCGGCACCGAGCCCGTTCACTTCAATGGGGGATGTCACGGGTAGCACAGCTCGGTCCGTTGCCCTGGGGGCTCACCTCAATAAAAGGGGTATTTACAGGGGATTATAGGTTGGTAGAAATGTTCGTGACACCACCTGTGATTCCTGGTTAGGGTGACCAGCGCTGCAGGACAGATCCTCTGAGGGGTTGTTACTGGGCAGCAAGGTGTTAAGTCTTCCACAAGCAAGACTGATCCCTCAGGGTATATGGCGGTGTAGGGGTGCAGGATCAATAAGGCAGACACACACACGAAAGTCTCTTTCTGTATCTTTACTGATGGTATAGTTGCAGGCACGTCCCGGGAAGCTGGCAGGGTGGAGGATGCACTTTCAGTAATCCCACTGAGTAGGTGTAGGGTCTCCGTACTCCTGTATGTGTGTGAGTTTCTGACCTGTATAGAACGAAGTCTAACTCTGTCTTCTCATAAACGCCCGGCTGACTTTGTGGTGAAGCCTTCTCATGGATAGAACAGTGTCTCTGTATGCAGCGTCCTGCTAGACCCCGTCTTCCTGACCTCGGTTACATATCAGCACTGCTGGGCCCCTGCGACTTGAAGTCCCACAGGGTCTCCGGTATCTCCTACTAGTCGTGTAGATGCCAGCAAGCTCGGACCAGGTGTCCGGTAGTGCAGAGTAGAGCTAAGCGATCAATGCTGTTTCAACCTCTGTCACTCTCTTCTTCCTTTCCACTCGCCTTTCGTCCTACTCTCACTTTTAACATAAGCACACTCTACCAGTAGATGGCAGTTTCTCCTTCTCTTCACCGCTCTCAAAGCGTCGGCACGCTTGCTCACTAACAATACCTCAGTTGACTCAGTTTTGACCAGGCTAAGTGGCAATCTTTCCCACCATTACTGGACTCCACACAAAATAAACTAAGTTCAAGCTGTAAACTTCAGTCTTACAACACTGCAGTTCCCTTTCCTTTGCTTCCTTCTGAGGCTCTGTCCGAAGTAGCTATCAGGACCTTCCATCAGACTGATCTACGCTCACTTCGAGAGCTACTTTCCACTTTCCTAGGGAACTATCAGCTTGTCACGTTCTGAGGTAACTTTCCTCTCAGCTCATCTGAGGTAACACCAACAACTAGCCAATTCTCAGCTAGACTGCCTTCATCTGACTGACGTCTCTCCACAACCCTTATATATATGCATACTCTCCAAGGGCTCCCTCTGGTGGCTCCAGGGAAAAGTGAAGGTGTGAATGAATATCAGGTGTGAGTGTGGGTTTACCTTCTGTGCATCCTCCAGGGTAACATGTGGCCTCAAGCGCAGCTGGGCTACACATCCCCCCCTAGTTATCATCAGCACTCCCGGACTGAAAAAGAAATAAATTTTTATAACATCAACAATAAACAATAACTCTTCCCTTGCGGGAGGTAAGGACACTTCAAACGTTGCATAAATACAAATACAAGTAGAAAATAGCAAATACTTTCAAGTGCAAATATATACAAGATTCTTGTGGAGGACCCGTACAAAACCTCCCACGGTGGTCCTGGGTGGGCTGCAGGACTTCCCTTCTGCAGACCTCACTCTAGGCCACACCATACGAGTTTTTCTTCAGAGGTAGAACGGTTTACGTAAAACCAAGATGGGGCACCGAGTGCCAACTATTTACATCTAGAGTTTTTGGGCTGGTAAAGTCCTCAGCCACGCAGTCCACATCAAAGACATTTCACATCATCAAAACCACATTACCCAACTGGGGTACAATACACATCACCATGTAAACATTTTCACAATAAAGTGCGACTCTTCAACATAACTTCTCTGGCAACTATGTACAGTACAGTAAACCCTGTCTGGGTCCTACTGGTCTTCTTTAGCGAACATGGAAGCATCCTCCATACCTGGGGCTGGAAGCACACTGTGCGTTCTGAACCGCATCACCATTAAGTCATGTCCTGCTACCGGTGTCTGGGTAGCCACAGTTCTCTTTTCTACTTTTGTTCTGCGACTGCCTGGGGGCCTGACAGGTGCCTCTCCTAAGCTTAGGCTCTGCAGGTCGCACAGGCTTGGCTCAGCAGGGGACGCTTTTGCAGTCGCTGCGCTCTGCAGCGTTTCCAAGTGTGACACACTAGCAGTCGCTGCGCTCTGCAGCGTTTCAGAATAGGACGCAGGTGCGCGGCCGGGCACTGGTGTGGCTGGGGCCTGGGACGGTGAGACACGGGGTGCGTTTCCGGCTTCAGGGACCGGGGCGCTGACTCTGGAGACGTTCAGGGCATACCACCCTTTAAGCCCCAATGCCGCGTGTAGGAGACTACATCCCCTATTAACAGATCCCTGCCCGGGCGCCCTTCAGGCAGGTGAGACTCCACATCCCTCCGGTTGACAAAGACCTCCTGGTACAGGCCGGGTTCGTGGATGAACCCCCAGCCTCCCTGGAGTTTGAAGTCTCGTATACCCCCCTGGAGTCGCGGTTCCCGGAGCGTACCTTTATCTCACCGGACGATCTCCTTATCGGCAAGATCCTGCTCCCGGTACCTCTGGCGAAGCTGCTGCGCCTCACGCTGCTCCCGCTGATGCCGCTGCTCCTGCTCATGGCGTCTCCACTCGTTCTCCTTCTGGGCAGCGTACTCCACGTCGTCCAGGAACTCCATTTCCTCCCAATCGATCTCCATCGCTTGTGGCTGGGTTTCTTCCGTCGTCCCTACCGGGGGACTGCATTCCGCTGCTACCACTGCGGCCTCTGGTTCCAGGCCTGGCTGGCGTTCCGGTCCGGGCAAGGCCTCCTCAGCCTCCTCTCCTCCCGCCGCGGCCTCGGCTGGGTCAGGTACAGCTCTTTTGGGGCCGGCCTCCGGTTCCTCTTCAGCCGCTAGTTCCAGTGGTGGTGCGGGTGGCAGTTGCGCATCCAAGGGGGAAAGCAGCTGGTCCCACTGCAGCCGCAGTTTCAGGGCACGCCAGCTCCGCTCCATCACCTCTATCTCTGCGCGGTGTCGGGCCAGATCCCGCAGCGTCGCATCCACCTCCTCCACACGATACATCATTTCTTCGTCCTCCCGACCTGGGGAAGGTTCGAGCACAGGCTGCACCACTTCAGGGGAACGGGGTCTGCACACCGCCATTCCCCCACACAGTGACTCCTGTCCTTCCGCCATCTCACGCCAGGCCAGACTGTGCTTCCCGTCTAGAATGCTCTGGTCTTTTCCGTGGAGGCGGGACTTTCGCTTTTTCTTCCTTGCACTGAAGATGAAGAGAAGGCGGATCTCTCTTGCAGTGGGGCATGCTCTGACATTATACAAGCACTTAGACAGGGCGGCCATAACTTTTGCGCCACAGTGTGGGGGTACGCCCACGAATACACGCCCCTCTTCTTCACCAGCGCCTAAGGGCGCGAGCATGGTGGCAAAATGGCGGCAAATGGCGCCAAAAATCACAAAACAGCAACACAGTCTTTTTGCACAAAAACAGTCCATTCAGGTACACAGGACTCGCATATAGCGAGCTTCGGATCCTGTTCGTGACGCCAAGCTTAAAGATGAGTCGCCCGTAGCCAGGGTGAGTCGCACGTACCAGGGCTTTGGGGTACTTGGCACCGAGCCCGTTCACTTCACTGGGGAATGTCACGGGTAGCGCAGCTCGGTCCGTTGCCCTGGGCGCTCACTAAAGGGGGATATTTACAGGGGATGATAGAATGTTCGTGACGCCACCTGTGGTTCCTGGTCAGGGTGACCAGCGCTGCAGGGTGGGTCCTCTGAGGGTTTGGGGCAGCAAGGTGTTAAGTCTCCCACAGGCGAGACTGATTCCTCAGAGTATATGGCAGTGCAGGGGTGCAGGAGCAATAATGCAGACACACACAAACAAGTCTCTTTCTGTACCTTTACTGGTGATATTTGCAGGCACGTCCCGGGAAGCCGTCAGGGTGGAGGATGCACGTCCAGTAATCCACTGAGTAGGTGTAGGGCCTCCTTACGTCTTTAATGTGTGTGAGTTTCTGGCTTGCATAAAACAAAGCTTAACTCCGTGTTTTCAGCTACGCCCGGCTGACCTAGTGGTGAGGTCTTCTTGTGGACAGAACAGTGTCTCTGTGGCGGTACCTGCCAGACCCCCGTCTTCCTAACCTCGGTTACGTATCAGCACTGCTGGGCCCCTGCGACTTGAAGTCCAGGGTCTCCGGTGTCTCCTACCAGTCGTGCAGATGCTGGTAAGCGCGGACCCAGTGTCCGGTGGTGCAGAGTGGAGGTAAGCTATCAATGCTGGTTGACCTCGGTCACTCTCTTTTCCTCTTTCTTCCACCTGCCTTTCGTCCTACTCTCACCACTATCATAAGCACAAACTAGCAGCAGATGTCAGCTTTCTTTTCTTCACCGCTCTCCAAGCGTCGGCACGCTTACTTACTGAAACGCTCGCTGGGGGACTCTCAGTGGACTCAACTTTGACCAGACTAAGTGGCAATCCTTTCCACTACACTGGACTCCACGATGTAAGCTGAGTAAGTCCTGAAGTCCTCAGGCTTTCAGATAAGTCTTTCTTTGGCTAGTCTTTCCCTCTCTACTCCTCTGAGGTAACTAGCTTGTCTGTCTCAGCCCTCCGACTAAACTGATCTGAGATAACTGCCGTTCTGAGGTAAAACCAACGACTAGCTAACTCTCAGCTAGACTGCCTTCAAGTCACTGCTCTATCTCTCCACACCCTTATATACCTGCATACTCTTCAAGGGCTCCCTCTGGTGGCACCAGGGAAATGTGAAGTGTGAATGAATATCAGGTGATTGTGGTTTACCTTTCATGCATCCTCCAGGGTAACATGTGGCACCAAGCGCAGCTGGGCTACACATCCCCCCTAGTTAATATCAGCACTCCCGGGCTGAAAAAAGAAAACAATTTTTATAATAACAACAAAACATAACTCATCCCTTGCGGGAGGTAAGGATACTTCAAACGTTACCATGTGTACAAATGGCAAATAGAAAATATCAAAATACTTTCACACAATAAATACAGGATTCTTGTGGAGGACCCGTACCAAACCTCCCACGGTGGTCCTGGGTGGGTTGCAGGACTTCTCTGCTGCAAACCTCACTCAAGGCCACACCATACGGGTTTTTCTTCTGAGGTAGAATGGCTTACGTAAAACCAAGATGGGGCACTGAGTGCCAACTATTTACAACACAGTTTCTGGGCTGGCAAAGTCCTCAGCCACGCAGTCCTTTAAAAGAGCATTTCACATATTATACGACACATTACCCAACTGGGGTACAATACTTCAGACATTATCAACATTCACAATAAAAAGTGCAATTCTTCTTTAAACTTTTTACATACAGTAAACCCTGTCTGGGTCCTACTGGTCTTCAGCAAATATGGCATCTTCCACACCTGGGGCTGGAAGTATACGGTGCGCTCTGGAACGCATCACTAAGAGATCGTGTCCTGCTACCAGTGTCTGAGTAGCTACAGTCCTCTTTTCAACTTTTACTTTGCGACTTCCTGGAGGCCTAACGGGTGCCTCACTTAAGCTTAGGCTCTGCAGCGTTTCCAATTGTGACGCAGATGTACGGAGTGGCTCAGTAGGGGTCGCTGTAGTAGTCACGCTCTGTAGCGTTTCCAATTGGGACGCAGATGTACGGAGTGGCTCAGTAGGGGGCGCATTTGCAATCGCTGCGCTCTGTTGCGTTGCAGAATAGGACGCAGGATAGGATGCAGGTGCGCGGCCGGGCACTGATGTGGCTGGGGCCTGGGACACTGAGACGCAGGGTGCGTTTCCGGCTTCAGGGACTGGGTCGCTGATTCGGGAGACATTCAGGGCATACCACCCCTTAAGACCCCAGTGCCGCATGTAGGTGACTACATCCCCAATTAACAGATCCCGTCCCGGGTGCCCTTCTGGCAGGTGAGACTCCACATCCCTGTGATTAACAAAGACCTCCTGGTACAGGCCTGGTTCATGGATGAATCCCCAGCCTCCCTGGAGTTTGAAGTCTCTAATGGCCCCCTGGCACCGCGGTTCCCGGAGCGTACCTTTGTCTCGCCTGACGATCTCCTTGTCAGCAAGATCCTTCTCACGGTACCTCTGGCGAAGCTGCTGCGCCTCTCGCTGCTCCCGCTGCTGCCGCTCCTCATGCTCCCGGCGTCGCCACTCGTTCTCCTTCTGGGCGGCGTATTCCACGTCGTCCAGGAGCTCCATCTCCTCCCAGTCGATCTCCATCGCTTGCGGCTGGGTTTCATCCGTCGTCGTCCCTTCCGGGGAACTGCATTCCGCTGCTGCCGCTGGTTCCAGGCCTGGCTGGCATTCCGGTCCGGGCAGGGCCTCCTCAGCCTCCTCTCTTCCAGCCGGGTCTTCTGTGGGGTCAGGTACAGCTCTTTTGGGGCCGGCCTCCGGTTCTTCCTCAGCCGCTGGTTCAGTGGTGGTGCGGGTGGCATTTGCGCATCTTGACGGGAGAGCAGTGGGTCCCACAGCAGCCGCTGTTTCAGGGCACGCCAGCTTTGCTCCATCACCTCCATCTCTGCGCGGTGTCGGGCCATATCCCTCAGCGCCGCATCCAACTCCTCCATTCTCTGCGTTCTCTGGTCATTCTCCCGACCTGGGGACGGTTCAAGTACAGGCTGCACCTCTTCAGGGAAACGGGGTCTGCGCACCGCCATTCCCCCACACAGTGACTCCTGTCCTTCTGCCATCTCACGCGAGGCCAGACTGTATGTTTCATCTGGAACACTCTGGATTTTTCCGTGGAGGCGGGACTTTCGCTTTCTCTTCTTAGCATAGAGGATGAAGAGGAGGCGGATCTCCCTTGCAGTGGGGCAGGCTCGGACATTGTAGTAACATTTAGACAGGGCGCCCATTACTTTCGCGCCACGGGGGGGGGTACGCCCACGAATACACGCCCTCCTTCTTCACCAGCGCCTCAGGGCGCGAATATGGCGGCAAAATGGCGGAAAATGGCGCCAAAAATCACAAAAACGTAACACTGTCTTTCTGCACCAAAACAGTCCAATTTAGGCACACAGGACCTGCATATAGCGAGCTTCGGATCCTGTTCGTGACACCAAAAGATGAGTCGCACGTACCAGGGCTTTGGGGTACTCGGCACCCAGCCCGTTCACTTCACTGGAGAATGTCACGGGTAGCGCAGCTCGGTCCGTTGCCCTGGGCGCTCACTAAAGGGGGATATTTACAGGGGATGATAGAATGTTCGTGACGCCACCTGTGGTTCCTGGTCAGGGTGACCAGCGCTGCAGGGTAGGTCCTCTGAGGGTTTGGGGCAGCAAGGTGTTAAGTCTCCCACAGGCGAGACTGATTCCTCAGAGTATATGGCAGTGTAGGGGTGCAGGAGCAATAATGCAGACACACACAAACAAGTCTCTTTCTGTACCTTTACTGGTGATATTTGCAGGCACGTCCCGGGAAGCCGTCAGGGTGGAGGATGCACGTCCAGTAATCCACTGAGTAGGTGTAGGGCCTCCTTACGTCTTTAATGTGTGTGAGTTTCTGGCTTGCATAAAACAAAGCTTAACTCCGTGTTTTCAGCTACGCCCGGTTGACCTAGTGGTGAGGTCTTCTTGTGGACAGAACAGTGTCTCTGTGGCGGTACCTGCCAGACCCCCGTCTTCCTAACCTCGGTTACGTATCAGCACTGCTGGGCTCCTGCGACTTGAAGTCCAGGGTCTCCGGTGTCTCCTACCAGTCGTGCAGATGCTGGTAAGCGCGGACCCAGTGTCCGGTGGTGCAGAGTGGAGGTAAGCTATCAATGCTGGTTGACCTCGGTCACTCTCTTTTCCTCTTTCTTCCACCTGCCTTTCGCCCTACTCTCACCACTATCATAAGCACAAACTAGCAGCGGATGTCAGCTTTCTTTTCTTCACCGCTCTCCAAGCGTCGGCACGCTTACTTACTGAAACGCTCGCTGGGGGACTCTCAGTGGACTCAACTTTGACCAGACTAAGTGGCAATCCTTTCCACTACACTGGACTCCACGATGTAAGCTGAGTAAGTCCTGAAGTCCTCAGGCTTTCAGATAAGTCTTTCTTTGGCTAGTCTTTCCCTCTCTACTCCTCTGAGGTAACTAGCTTGTCTGTCTCAGCCCTCCGCTAAACTGATCTGAGATAACTGCCGTTCTGAGGTAAAACCAACGACTAGCTAACTCTCAGCTAGACTGCCTTCAAGTCACTGCTCTATCTCTCCACACCCTTATATACCTGCGTACTCTTCAAGGGCTCCCTCTGGTGGCACCAGGGAAATGTGAAGTGTGAATGAATATCAGGTGATTGTGGTTTACCTTTCATGCATCCTCCAGGGTAACATGTGGCACCAAGCGCAGCTGGGCTACACAAGGGCCTGTGGGGTACTCGGCACCGAGCCCGTTCACTTCAATGGGGGATGTCACGTGTAGCACAGCTCGGTCTGTTGCCCTGGGGGCTCACCTCAATAAAAGGGATATTTACAGGGGATTATAGGTTGGTAGAAATGTTCGTGACGCCACCTGTGGTTCCTGGTCAGGGTGACCAGCGCTGCAGGATAGATCCTCTGAGGGGCTGGTACTGGGCAGCAAGGTGTTAAGTCTTCCACAGGCAAGACTGATCCCTCAGGGTATATGGCGGTGTAGGGGTGCAGGATCAATAAGGCAGACACACACACGAAAGTCTCTTTCTGTACCTTTACTGATGGTATAGTTGCAGGCACGTCCCGGGAAGCTGTCAGGGTGGAGGATGCATGTCCAGTAATTCCACTGAGTAGGTGTAGGGCCTCCGTACTCCTGCATGTGTGTGAGTTTCTGACCTGTATAGAACGAAGTCTAAATCTGTCTTCTCATAAACGCCGGCTGACTTTGTGGTGATGCCTTCTCATGGATAGAACAGTGTCTCTGTATGCAGCGTCCTGCTAGACCCCCATCTTCCTGACCTCAGTTACGTATCAGCACTGCTGGGCCCCTGCGACTTGAAGTCCCACAGGGTCTCCAGTATCTCCTACTAGTCGTGTAGATGCCAGCAAGCTCGGACCCGGTGTCCGGTAGTGCAGAGTAGAGGTAAGCGATCAATGCTGTTTCAACCTCTGTCACTCTCTTCTTCCTTTCCACTCGCCTTTCGTCCTACTCTCACCTTTAACATAAGCACACTCTACCAGTAGATGGCAGTTTCTCCTTCTCTTCACCGCTCTCAAAGCGTCGGCACGCTTGCTCACTAACAATACCTCAGTGGACTCAGTTTTGACCAGGCTAAGTGGCAATCTTTCCCACCATTACTGGACTCCACACAAAATAAACTAAGTTCAAGCTGTAAACTTCAGTCTTACAACACTGCAGTTCCCTTTCCTTCGCTTCCTTCTGAGGCTCTGTCCAAAGTAGCTATCAGGACCTTCCGTCAGACTGATCTACGCTCACTTCGAGAGCTACTTTCCACTTTCCTAGGGAACTATCAGCTTGTCACGTTCTGAGGTAACTTTCCTCTCAGCTCATCTGAGGTAACACCAACAACTAGCCAACTCTCAGCTAGACTGCCTTCATCTGACTGACGTCTCTCCACAACCCTTATATATATGCATACTCTCCAAGGGCTCCCTCTGGTGGCTCCAGGGAAAAGTGAAGGTGTGAATGAATATCAGGTGTGAGTGTGGGTTTACCTTCTGTGGGTTTACCTTTCGTGTCCTTATGCGCAAGCAGGTGCTGATGTTTTATGTGTTTTTTGTTGTTGTTTTGTGTATTGTTACATTATTGTTCATTTATTACTTTAGAATATTATATTTCTGCAGACAGAGCTGCAGTTCACCTCTGTGCCCTTGGGGTATTGGGGTTTGTCATTACTACAAGTTCGATTCACCATTTGCTGTTTTATTTTCTTAAGTGATTTTTCCTTTTTTATGTCTTGTGGCACCAAAAATGCCCCTTATTTTTGTCTCTAACCTTTTTTTTTTTGCACAAGAAGTCGCATGTTCCATTAAAATGTCAGTAAATTTGTACAAAAGTTTCAGACATGAATAAAATCACTGAGGTAGGGAAAAGACGGGAGTATGTTTGCGAAAAATTTGGTGACTTTTTAAAAAGTCGCAATTGATGAATCAGTCAAAAATATTTGGAAATGCAAAAACCCCACCCCCGATGATGAACTAAAAAAAAACATGGGAATCCTTGGCCTAGCACCTTGGATGCCTCTGGCTCTTACTGGTTACTGGGACCTACAATGTCATGATGTCACTTGATGTCTTGTCACTAAGCCTCATGAAATGCCATGGTGGGCATTGCTCACAAGAAGTAGTAATCGCAAGTGGAACCCATGCTGCCAGGCCCATGATGTCGAGTGCACAAGTGAAGACTGGCTTCCTTGGAGGACTTGTGGGAGTTTTAGAAGAGATAGCTAAACTCCCAGGTGCTACCATAATTCCATTGATTTCCAGTGATGTTCCATTATTAGACTGAGTTCCAGTTTCCAACCTCATATTAACAGGGCGTGGAAGAGTTGAGGATAGGCATGAAAGAGGCATAGCCTAAATGTGGAGTGAAGGAGACTTGATGGAGAGGGTGAGGTCATAGAGAAATGCTGTGATCAAATCCTTCAAGTTGGCAACTATGGCTTTAAATATGTATGAAACTCAAAGATATCCAAATGTTTTCATCTACACCAAATAAATCCAAAATGTTGGTGCTAAATAAATTCCTTATAGGGTTTGAAGTAGAGGTAGGAGAATCGGTTCACGTGAATCTGGTCCATTGGCCAGGTCAGTAATCTGTGACCATTGGATGGAGGTCTACGAACCTCATTTCTTCCCGGAATTTCTGGCTCTACTTTTGATTAGCGTTCGATATTCTCATTGTTGCGTGATGCAAACACGACATCAAAAGTAGGGCTAGGAATACAGGGAGGTAAAGAGATTCACAGACCTCTCATCCAGGGTCATGGATTACTGACCAGGCTAGTGGACAAGAGTCCTAAAAATTGTTTCTTCCATCTTTATTTAGAAGCTCCATTACTATACTACAGTCATGGACAAAAGTTTTGAGAATGACACAAATATTGATTTTTACAAAGTCTACTGCTTCACTTTTTCTAATGGCAATTTGCATATACTCCAGAATGTTATAAAGAGTGATCAGCTTAACAGCAATTAATTGCAAGGTCAATATTTGGCTAGAAAATGAACTTTATCCCCCAAAACACATTTCAACATCATTGCAGCCCTGCCTTAAAAGGACCAGCTAACCTCTTTTCAGTGATTGCTCCATTAACACAGGTGTGGGTGTTGATGAGGACATGGCTGGAGATCAATCTGTCATGATTAAGTAAGAATGACACCACTGGACACTTTAAAAGGAGGCTGGTGCTTGGCATCATTGTTTCTCTTCTGTTAACCATGGTTATCTCTAAAGAAACACGTGCAGTCATCATTACAATGCACAAAAATGGCCTAACAGGGAAGAGTATCGCAGCTAGAAAGATTGCACCTCAGTCAACAATCTATCGCATCATCAAGAACTTCAAGGAGAGAGATTCCATTGTTGCCAAAAAGGCTCCAAGGCGCCCAAGAAAGACCAGCAAGCACCAGGACCATCTCTTAAAAGTGTTTCAGCTGCGGGATCGGGCTACCAGCAGTGCAGAGCTTGCTCAGGAATGGCAGCAGGCAGGTGTGAGTGCATCTGCACGCACTGTGAGGCGGAGACTCTTGGAGCAAGGCCTGGTCTCAAGGAGGGCAGCAAAGAAGCCACTTCTCTCCAGAAAAAACATCATGAACAAACTGATATTCTGCAAAAGGTACAGGCAGTGGACTGCTGAGGACTGGGGTAAAGTTATTTTCTCTGATGAATCCCTTTTCGATTGTTTGGGACATCAGGAAGACGCCTCATTCGGAGAAGACAAGGTGAGCGATACCACCAGTCTTGTCTCATGCCAACTGTTAAGCATCCTGAAACCATTCATGTGTGGGGTGGCTTCTCAGCCAAGGGAATCGACTCTCTCACAGTCTTGCCTAAAAACACAGCCATGAATAAAGAATGGTACCAGAATGTCCTCCAAGAGCAACTTCTCCCAACCCTCCAAGAGCAGTTTGGCGATCAACAATGCCTTTTCCAGCATGATGGAGCACCTTGCCATAAAGCAAAGGTGATAACTAAATGGCTCAGGGAACAAAACATAGAGATTTTGGGTCCATGGCCTGGAAACTCCCCAGATCTTAATCCCATTGAGAACTTGTGGTCAATTATCAAGAGACGGGTGGACAAACAAAAACCTAAAAATTCTGACAAAATGAAAGCATTGATTGTGCAAGAATGGACTGCTATCAGTCAGGATTTGGTCCAGAAGTTGATTGAGAGCATGCCAGGGAGAATTGCAGAGGTCCTGAAGAAGAAGGGTCAACACTGCAAATATTGACTTGCTGCATTAATTCATTCTAACTGTCAATATAAGCTTTTGTTACTCATATGTTTGCAATTATATTTCTGTCTGTGATAAAAAAAACATCTGTCAAACACACATAAAAACCAGAGGGCAGCAGATCATGTGAAAATATAATATTTGTGTCATTCTCAAAACTTTTGGCCATGACTGTACAAAGCCTAAAAATCACCACCACCAGAACTCAAAAAATACACCACCACTAGGACAAGCTTAGGAGCGTGTAGTATTTTCTCATGTCTAGGGGTTGTGCACTCCTGATTATTGAAAGTTTGACTCAGCGGCATGTTTGCGCCGCTAGCTCGAACTGTGCACTCAGTGAGATTGCAAGCAATGGTACCTATACCTTGTGAGCTCTATAGCAAAGAGTTTGTAAGTGCTGTGCTTTTTATCTAGGAGACTGACCACTGCTCTTAGACCGCAGAGGTGGCCACTAATCTAGGCAATGAGCAGTAAACTATCTAATTAAAAAATCCCTTAATTATTGAGAACGGCGAGGATTTTTAATAAGAGCTAAATTGCAAAGTTGCTTGTTTTTTCCCAAACACTTTGCAATTTTAACTATTTAAGAAAATGAGAAAACCCAGTTAATATATAGAACTGTATGCAGATAGCTCCTCAGCTCCCCCTAGGGGTGGTTGATGGCAGCCAATTTTCATAATTGTTTCTAAAACGCATTTAAAGTTTCAAAAAAATGAAACTCAGACCACTAAAAAGATAAATTATGAAATTAATCAGCTCTGAATCTACAACATTGAATTTCTAAAAAGGCAAACCTGAAACGCGTCGATTAATGCTTTGTTAATGGATCACAAATCAAGTGTGTTAGTCATCAAAACTGGAACCGGTTGAATGTTTGATCGGATCAGCGTTTTCATGGTCTGCGTGTGACAGACCAGCAATGCTCAGGAGATTTGATATATGAACAACATCCATTTTTTTTATGGCTGGTCTTTCATGATGCAGAAATTTCCACAATATATGCCCACAAGTTACACTTATACCACAAAATTCATAATTAGCACATTAGTGGTGATCAAAGTAAAAGGACCCCACAAAATGGTATACAAAAATACAAAATATCTTTATTAACAATAAGTACAACGTGAGAATACACAAAATTATTCAAGGTAAAAAGCACAAACAAAAGAGGGACATGAAACCATAGTGGAAGATTTTTACCACAGCAGATAAAGCTATGTGCCAAATAGTATAAGGTATACCCAATGGTCAATCCCTAGATTGGCATGTTAGAGTCGCCTACGGTATACAGTATATAATGGATTTAACTACCAAAAAACCTGGTACTACCGATTTAGGGAGATACCAATGATGCAATGTAGTAAGTTGTTATATAAACGGTCATACCTCAAAACACATTCCAAGGACCCCTAACGGGCAACCAAACATACTAAAATACAATCAATGGTGGTCAGTTAACCTACCAATAGCTCTGCTGGGAAACCACCTGAACGTCCCTCTGCCCCGACGCGTGTTTCGCACTGCTTCTTCCTGGAGGCGTGACAGGGCAGGGGGACGCCCGGTTTAAATAAGGCCAGAAATGACATAATACTCAAGGATAACCCGAAACCCCTGTGTCAATAAGGTATAATACAATCCATTGCACGGAGGAATCATGACGCTGGCATACAGCTGTACGATCACTACTGACCAATGAAACCAGTCAGAATGGTCATGTGTTCCGTTTACCGCAGGTCCTTTAGTAAGGACAGCGCATGCGTCTAATCACGTGATGTAAACTAGCCAATGGAATGAATGAATTCAATCATGTGTCCCGAAGGTCCTTCTAAGATTAACCAGTAATACCTTACTGCGCATGCGTCATGATTCACACTCTTTACAACAATAAAAACAAATAGCTGCATTTAAAAAAGTATTTTCATCATGAGAACGCCTGTATACTTAACGGAGTTTTGGGGAAGATCCTGTAATTATGAGGATGTATTATAGCGGCGCATGCGATGTCATATGGTAACTGCTAATTAAATTTGAGGGAAGCAGAGCGGATCACATATCAAGGATGGCAAGTCCTATTAGGGAATATGCACATCACCAACACGTATTGACCGCTAGACTACCCTCAGCAGCCCACATGACCCGCACGCGCACCTTCCTCAAAAGTCAGGGAACTTGAAGCCATTAATAAAAATTTCTAAACAACCAAAATTCATTAAATGAAATAAAAATGAAAATAAAAATAAATGTGAAAATAAATAGTGAATTGTGACATATATATAATAAAACAACCATATAGTAAATTAATAATAATTATTAAATTGGTATATTATAATAAAATATGACACCTAAATTAACAATTTATATAATTGTGCATATAAAATTTTTTTTTAATAATGCTAACATTAATACTAATAATGAGTGATGATGAATGAATATACATAATATAGTGACTACTAACAAAAAACATATAAGAGATTTGTTGGTTGTAGAATCATCTTCCCTCTTCAGATTCTTCAAAGGGCACATCAAGGGGAAGATATCCTCGGTCATCAGATAAAGGCCTTTTAAGGTTTGTTATATTAGTATGTCTTATTAATTATTGTTTAATATGTTCTTAGTTCATTTTGTCCGGTTGATTGATTGGCCTTTATCAATCATTATATGTTTTTTGTTAGTAGTCACTATATTATGTATATTCATTCATCATCACTCATTATTAGTATTAATGTTAGCATTATTAAAAAAAATTTTATATGCACAATTATATAAATTGTTAATTTAGGTGTCATATTTTATTATAATATACCAATTTAATAATTATTATTAATTTACTATATGGTTGTTTTATTATATATATGTCACAATTCACTATTTATTTTCACATTTATTTTTATTTTCATTTTTATTTTATTTAATGAATTTTGGTTGTTTAGAAATTTTTATTAATGGCTTCAAGTTCCCTGACTTTTGAGGAAGGTGCGCGTGCGGGTCATGTGGGCTGCTGAGGGTAGTCTAGCGGTCAATACGTGTTGGTGATGTGCATATTCCCTAATAGGACTTGCCATCCTTGATATGTGATCCGCTCTGCTTCCCTCAAATTTAATTAGCAGTTACCATATGACATCGCATGCGCCGCGATGAGGATGTCATTATCATGTCATTATGAGGATGTATTATAATACATCCTCATAATGACAGGATCTTCCCCAAAACTCCGTTAAGTATACAGGCGTTCTCATGATGAAAATATTTTTTTAAATGCAACTATTTGTTTTTATTGTTGTAAAGAGTGTGAATCATGACGCATGCGCAGTAAGGTATTACTGGTTAATCTTAGAAGGACCTTCGGGACACATGATTGAATTCATTCATTCCATTGGCTAGTTTACATCACGTGATTAGACGCATGCGCTGTCCTTACTAAAGGACCTGCGGTAAACGGAACACATGACCATTCTGACTGGTTTCATTGGTCAGTAGTGATCGTACAGCTGTATGCCAGCGTCATGATTCCTCCGTGCAATGGATTGTATTATACCTTATTGACACAGGGGTTTCCGGTTATCCTTGAGTATTATGTCATTTCTGGCCTTATTTAAACCGGGCGTCCCCCTGTCCTGTCACGCCTCCAGGAAGAAGCAGTGCGAAACGCGCGTCGGGGCAGAGGGACGTTCAGGTGGTTTCCCAGCAGAGCTATTGGTAGGTTAACTGACCACCATTGATTGTATTTTAGTATGTTTGGTTGCCCGTTAGGGGTCCTTGGAATGTGTTTTGAGGTATGACCGTTTATATAACAACTTACTACATTGCATCATTGGTATCTCCCTAAATCGGTAGTACCAGGTTTTTTGGTAGTTAAATCCATTATATACTGTATACCGTAGGCGACTCTAACATGCCAATCTAGGGATTGACCATTGGGTATACCTTATACTATTTGGCACATAGCTTTATCTGCTGTGGTAAAAATCTTCCACTATGGTTTCATGTCCCTCTTTTGTTTGTGCTTTTGTACCTTGAATAATTTTGTGTATTCTCACGTTGTACTTATTGTTAATAAAGATATTTTGTATTTTTTTATACCATTTTGTGGGGTCCTTTTACTTTGATCACCACTAATGTGCTAATTATGAATTTTGTGGTATAAGTGTAACTTGTGGGCATATATTGTGAAAATTCTGTCATTTTGCTGTTGTTTAACAGAGCCCATTATCCAAATGGATTTCAAAGCCAAAGAGACTTCTTGGCAAATGAAGACTTCAAATATGTTTCAAAAGGGTGCGGGAGCACATTTTAATCCGGTCTCTAGTGGTTATCATGACAATTTGAGAAAATACAAAAATGCGCTACATAAAAAAATTAAAATCTGGTGGACCAAGGTCACCTTGGAGAGTTATGTTTCCCAAAAAATTGTACCCATGGGATTAAGAGTTAACATCTTCCCCACCTTTGATCTTGAAGACGAAAATCTTATTAATCGGTGGATTAGAGCTGCAAATACTTGTTCCCTGGAGTTTATTTCTATCATTATTGAAAAGAACATTTCATCTCTCAAAACCATTGAGGCTGAAATTGATGCCTTACAAAAATTACTGCAACAGGAATTGAGTGGTGAAAAATTTGAAGAAATGATTAAAAAATTGGACAATGATGTTGAAAAATGGGAACACAATGTCAGTATTAACAAACAAAAGAAATATGAAAGAGATTTGAATGATTTTGAATCCAATAAAATATTTCGGTGGCAATTGAAGAATGATTCTGTAAAAAGAAAAACATCTCGTAGTTCATCCACTGTGTCCATTTCATCTATGAGTGAAAGTGGGGAATCGGCATATGAAGGGAGGTATGGTCTTAGAACCAGACAATTTTATAAGAAGAATTCAACCAGTAAGAAGTCAAAGGATGGGATTAAGGTAATTAATTTATCTACCCACATACTTACTGAGGATCAGGAGAGTATTTTATCTAAAGGTCTGACTTTCTCTCCTTCAATTGAATTAGATCCATTCACGGTCATAAAAGATCTCCACCTTTTTGCAAGGAAGTTGGTGTTAAGGAGGTTACATGCCGGGGGAGAAGTTGATGTGGGCTTTCCTTCCTCAGAGGAACAACAAGCACTTGGCGTTTTGGAGTCCCTATTGGAGGAAAATATCTCCATAGTAAGTGGTGATGCTGATGATGTCCCTTCCGTTAGCAATGTTGATGAGGATGCTTCTGCTGTTAATAGGGAATTCCCAACTAAGATTCTGGGTACTTCCAAGAAATTTCTGGCACTATCTATGGTACCTGCGGTGGATACCTTTACTAAAATGGTATCGTTGGATGTTGAGAGGTTGATGAAAACCAAAAATAGGGCATTTAAAAATCTTAGTGGTGTTGAATGGGAGGCATTGCAGCAGTTGAAAACTTGGGATGATGTTGTCTTCAAAATGGCGGACAAAGGGGGAAATATCGTAGTGTGGCCAAATGCTATGTATGAGATGCAAGCCTATAAAATCTTGAATAATTCCATTGAATATAAATCACTAACGTTTAATCCCATGAGTAAGTACAAAGCAGAATTGATTCTTATCTTGCTTAGGGCCTATGAAGACGGCATCATCCCTAAAAGACTGCTGGAAATTTATGAGAAATTAAACCCTAGATTGGCTACTTTTTATTTGATACCAAAGATCCATAAAGATCCCTCTAATCCTCTGGGAAGGCCCATTATATCGGCCAATGAGGGACTTTGTGAGATCATTTGTGATCTAATTGAATACTTTTTGAAGCCCTTAGTGATGCAATTACCTTCCTTTATTAAGGATACCACTGCAGCATTAGGTCATCTTGAAAACATTCAGTTGACTGACGACATGGTGCTTGTGACAGCGGATGTGGAAGCCTTATATTCTTCAATTAATCATGTTGATGGATTGAAGGCAGTAGCAAGATATTTACAACATAGCAACCTGACTAAGGAAATGACATCTTTCATCCTCACCCTATTGGAATTTGTGCTAACGCATAACGTCTTTATTTTCAAAGAAAAAATCTACTTACAACAAAGAGGCACCGCTATGGGTGCCTCATGTGCACCCTCCTACGCCAACCTTTTTATGGGGGCGTGGGAGTGGTCTGTCTTTCAGGGCGAAGAAATTGGTGGAGTTGAACGGGTCCATAACTGGATCCGTTATATAGACGACATTCTATTTATCTGGGAGGGTCCAGTTGTGGACCTCGAAATTTTCATCAACCAATTAAATAACAACAACCAGAATATCAAGTTAACATATAAATTTGGTCGCCAAATTGATTTTTTGGATTTGTCGATTTCAGCTCTTCCTAATGGTCGGTTATCTACCACCATCTACCGGAAGCCCACATCAACCAACTCCTTTTTGCACGCCACATCAGCACATCCTAGGTCCACTATCCAAGGTATACCCATTGGTCAATTCATCAGAGCAAAAAGGATATGTTCTGAGGATTCTTTATTTGAGGAACAATCAAAAATTTTGAGAAAGCGTTTTCAGGAAAGAGGATATGGTCATCGTTCTATTCAAAGAGGATATGCCAAAGCGAGGAATACTCCTAGAAACCAGCTACTACATAAAAATCAACCAGTGGCACCGTCAACAGATGGTGACCAACAGGTAAGATTCATTACGAACTATAATAGTAGGTGGACAGATCTCAGAAAGATTGTAGAAAAAAACTGGAGTATTTTGTTTACGGATTCTGTCTTGAAGAAATGCCTCCCTAGTTTACCATAGGAAAGATGTGTATCTTCGTACCGTGTTAGCCAGTAGATAGTTTAAAGATGCGGTACATTCTGGTATCCTCAATTATCCCTAGTTTACCATCATTTGTGGCAAAACGTGCTCCCAATTTACGAGATATCTTGGTACATAGTTTCTATGACCCCAAAAGTAGAGCTAAAAAGGGAAAGCAATTGGAAAGAAAAGGTTTTTTCCCTTGTGGGTTTTGTAAGGGATGTGGGAATATGAAAAAAAGCACTACTTTTTCCAATTTTGATAATTCCAGAGAGTTTTCCATAAGAGCACATATCACATGTTCATCAAAAGGGGTGGTTTATTGTGCAGAATGCCCTTGTGGCAAGAAATATATCGGTATGACAAGTAGGGAATTAAAAATTAGAGTGCGTGAACACTGTCTTGACATTGAGAAGGCGAAGACAGTTAATGAGGTCATGTCCTTAAAAACCTTGCCAAGGCACTTCAAGAAATATCACCAGAGTAATTCCAGACTTCTGGTATTTAAGGGAATAGATATGGTGGAATTAGGTCCAAGAGGGGGAGATCTGGCAAAAAGAGTTGCCAAAAAGGAATGCCAGTGGATCTTTAGGCTGGGTACTCTCTTCGCTCAGGGTCTTAATGAGAGTTTTGGGTTCAGCGCTTATTTGTAACTAACCATGAGACCTTTTAGGAGTAGGGGGGTTTTGCATTTTAATATGTTGTTAATCTTTTTAAGGTTTGTTATATTAGTATGTCTTATTAATTATTGTTTAATATGTTCTTAGTTCATTTTTGTCCGCTTGATTGATTGGCCTTTATCTGATGACCGAGGATATCTTCCCCTTGATGTGCCCTTTGAAGAATCTGAAGAGGGAAGATGATTCTACAACCAACAAATCTCTTATATGTTTTTTGTTAGTAGTCACTATATTATGTATATTCATTCATCATCACTCATTATTAGTATTAATGTTAGCATTATTAAAAAAAAATTTTATATGCACAATTATATAAATTGTTAATTTAGGTGTCATATTTTATTATAATATACCAATTTAATAATTATTATTAATTTACTATATGGTTGTTTTATTATATATATGTCACAATTCACTATTTATTTTCACATTTATTTTTATTTTCATTTTTATTTTATTTAATGAATTTTGGTTGTTTAGAAATTTTTATTAATGGCTTCAAGTTCCCTGACTTTTGAGGAAGGTGCGCGTGCGGGTCATGTGGGCTGCTGAGGGTAGTCTAGCGGTCAATACGTGTTGGTGATGTGCATATTCCCTAATAGGACTTGCCATCCTTGATATGTGATCCGCTCTGCTTCCCTCAAATTTAATTAGCAGTTACCATATGACATCGCATGCGCCGCTATAATACATCCTCATAATGACAGGATCTTCCCCAAAACTCCGTTAAGTATACAGGCGTTCTCATGATGAAAATACTTTTTTAAATGCAGCTATTTGTTTTTATTGTTGTAAAGAGTGTGAATCATGACGCATGCGCAGTAAGGTATTACTGGTTAATCTTAGAAGGACCTTCGGGACACATGATTGAATTCATTCATTCCATTGGCTAGTTTACATCACGTGATTAGATGCATGCGCTGTCCTTACTAAAGGACCTGCGGTAAACGGAACACATGACCATTCTGACTGGTTTCATTGGTCAGTAGTGATCGTACAGCTGTATGCCAGCGTCATGATTCCTCCGTGCAATGGATTGTATTATACCTTATTGACACAGGGGTTTCGGGTTATCCTTGAGTATTATGTCATTTCTGGCCTTATTTAAACCGGGCGTCCCCCTGCCCTGTCACGCCTCCAGGAAGAAGCAGTGCGAAACACGCGTCGGGGCAGAGGGACGTTCAGGTGGTTTCCCAGCAGAGCTATTGGTAGGTTAACTGACCACCATTGATTGTATTTTAGTATGTTTGGTTGCCCGTTAGGGGTCCTTGGAATGTGTTTTGAGGTATGACCGTTTATATAACAACTTACTACATTGCATCATTGGTATCTCCCTAAATCGGTAGTACCAGGTTTTTTGGTAGTTAAATCCATTATATACTGTATACCGTAGGCGACTCTAACATGCCAATCTAGGGATTGACCATTGGGTATACCTTATACTATTTGGCACATAGCTTTATCTGCTGTGGTAAAAATCTTCCACTATGGTTTCATGTCCCTCTTTTGTTTGTGCTTTTGTACCTTGAATAATTTTGTGTATTCTCACGTTGTACTTATTGTTAATAAAGATATTTTGTATTTTTGTATACCATTTTGTGGGGTCCTTTTACTTTGATCACCACTAATGTGCTAATTATGATGCAGAAATTGCAGAAAGAAGCAGAGAAATGGATAAAGTGCAAATCATTACTCCTAATATCCCGTACTTCAGTCATCCCATATATCAGTCACCCTGGATATGACAGATTTATTTTGTGCCCTTCTTTCCAAGTGTCATAGGGGATTTCTTTAGAATGTGATATATGAATCTGTTTCTTCACAGAAAATGCACCTAATTATTTTCTTAATTACAATCTTGTATTTTTTCTCAATTTTTGGGGGGTTTTGGTAGGTGATTACATCCAGAAACTTGTGGTTTGTTTGCAAGTTTACAAATTGTAGGGTCAAGAAAATGGACAATAAGGGACAAACATAAATAATATAAATAAATAAATAACATGGAAAGCCTCATAGCAAAATGTTGGTTAACCCAGGTGAGATACTTGTGCCACATTCTGCTCCAAGGCGCCATCAGAACACTTGGAGGGGGAGACAGGAGCTGACCCATTACTGCCATTATCTGTACTCCACATGAGTACATTCTGACATCAGTGCATCTGAAGGCAGGCAAATAGACTGGGGAAAAGCAGGGGTTCAGAAGTCACTTGGGTAAACATATAACCCTTAAAAGACTACATTTATTTAGGATAATTTTAAAATAGTGTAGGGAGCTGGACCCGACCTCGGGTGCCTGCATGCTGGTTCCAGAGCAGGAAGGGCTGCATCCTCTGTTCCTCGGGGGAGGCCTAACTGTAGCAGATCTTTCCCTGCTGTCTGAGGGAAGGAGGAGGGAGACGGGGTTTCCTGCTGACAGGAGGGGGCAGGGAGAGGCAGGGAAGGCACGTAGCAGCACAGGGAAGGTAGAAGAAAGCGCGCGAAGGAGAGCAGTGTGGTGCCAGGGCAGAGCAGCGTGCAGAACTGTGAGTGGCGCGCCCTGCTTCCCTTGTCCCCTGCATAGGGTACCGACACTGCGACGGGTCGCATAGAGAGGGTCCCGTCACCTGCAGAGCCAAGTGTGCCCAGCAACACTCTGGAGAAAGGGACCGCTGCAGAGCTGTACGGAGCAGATCAGAACCGTGCAGAGCCGAGCTGCATACACAGAGCTAAGCCGAGCCCAACAAGCAGAGCTGAGTTAGCCGTGCAGCAACCTGAGAGAGTAGTGGCTGGCCCTGAGAGCCCCCGCAGCGTGCACACTAGTGCCTGTCATCACCCGCCGCCAACAGCGTGGACCAGAGAGAAAGAGACGCACAGTGTGAGTCCGGTCTCCGTGTCCGTGAGTACTACCCACATCCCCCATCCAAGTGACCGAGTACAGGACAGACCCTTGCGCCCTGACCGTGCCATTAAACAACTCCTGGGCCACATGGGGCCCATACTAGTTCATGACCCCCTTTGCCATCGGCCACTTTGGGCTCGCTTGACTGAGACTGTCAGGAGAGTTGTACAGGAGCCACGTCGGGCTTAGCCAACACCGTAGCACATAAACTTTGCCAGAAACTCCAGTATATGGACAAGGGGCAGTGAAAGGTACCGGAGACCGACCACTGTTACCAGAAGACAGGGGGCATAGTCTGTTTGACCCCATTAATGAGGACCCTGCGTCGGCCGTTGCCGGTAAGCAGCCCTCCCAGGGCAGTGGGGGTACTCGGATCAGAGCCTATTAACTCCTATGGGGGATGTCACGGCAACACAGCTTGGTCCGTGGCCCTGGGCGCTCACCATAAATGGGGAGTATATTTACAGGGGAATGAATGTTCGTGTAATTGGTCATGACGCCACCTGTAGTGTCTGGTCAGGGGGACCAGCACTGCTGTGCAGATCCTCTGGAAGGGATGGGGTTGCGCAGATAGATGTTAGGCCTCCTACAGGTGAGGCTGTGTCCTTCCAGGGCAGGTAGATGTGTAGGGATGAAGGACGAAGGGAGACCCGGCAGGTTAAGGACAAGAAGGTGGACACACACACAAGTCACTTTGGTACCTTTACTGAAGATGTTGCAGGCACATCCCGAGCACTGTAGGGTGAAGGATGCACATCCAGATTCTCCCACTTACTAGGTTTAAGGCCTCCTTGTTCCTTGCCTTTCCATAAGGAGTTTCTGGCCTGCCTGCAGCTGGGCCTAACTCAATCTCTATCCTGCACCCGGCTGACCTTGTGATTGGACCTTCCCTTGAAGTACAGTGTCCCTGCTTGCAGGGCCCTGCTTGCCTGAACTCCGTCCTCCTGGCCCTGTTACATATCAGCTCTGTGGTGCTCCTGGGACTTGTAGTCCTCCAGGAATTCCGGTGTTCTGCTAATGGGTCGTGGAGATCCCTATAGGCTCGGACCCGGCGTCCGGTGTATACTTGCTGGGGTGAGCTGGTTAGGCTCTTCTGCCCCTTTTTCTACTCCCCTCTTGCCTTCGGCCTACTCGGGCCCTCACATGATTATGCACACTGGCAGTTGGTGGGCTGCCTCTTCTGCCACTCTCAGAGCGTCGGCACGCTCCTAGCTCTCTAACTTGAGCTGAACTCACTCTGCTGCAGACTGCAGGCTTCTGACTTTTGCTCAACTCTGCTGAGCTGCACTACTCTCAAGTCTGCTCTGAACTCAACTCCACTGAGCAGAACTCCACTGCAGTCTGCCCTGCAGACAGACTGACTGACTTCCTGCCTTCATCCTCTTTTATATTCCTATCAGGCTCCCTCTGGTGGTCTTAGGGGAGGGGTGAAGGTGTGTGTATGTATAGTGAGACCTCTAGTGGTACAATCCTTCATGCACCCGTCTGGATTTGTGGAACTGAGCGAAGCTGGGCTCCACACCGGCACCTGTGAGTCCGCAGCAGGAGCTGCAGTATTGACTTCCTTACTCGTTTGATAAGATTTGAACTGTTGTATTGTACTGTGCCTTTAATACTGTTTCTTTAAGACTGTTTAACTCTTTACCTCCCTGCGCGGAGTATTTCCTCTGTAAATAAACCCGTTAACCTTTGCTCTGCTGTCTGCGTTCCACCACTGCATGCTGCGTTCCTGCGAATACCACATTAGCACCAAAAGAAAACCCAAGTGCACAAACTGGTGACAGACTAACCAAGACAATAAACAATATATTTCATGTGAGACTGTTCAGATACATCATATGCAGTCAAACACATGTTCCAACAGAGAGCCTCTATGCTGTCTCTTCCTCCTCACAACAGTCCGAGGATGCAGGCAGGGCTGCCACTAGGAATTTCAGGGCCCCATACTGGCAAAATTTTCGGGGCCCCTTGAGACTCTGCCAAGGCTCCACCCCTAGTTCTGCCTCCACCCTAGTTCCGCCTCCACCACGCAAACCTTCCATAGTCGCCCAGGGAGAGACTAATGTGGACTGGGGGCTGCGTCCAACTGTGCCCAGGGGGAGGCTAGTGGGGACTGGGGGTCCTCATCCAACAATGCCCAGGGGGAAAGCTAGTGGGCCCTGTAGGACACAGCGCAGGCCCCTAAGTCACCACAAGCCTCACCTTGGGCACTGTTGGACGAGGGCCCCTAGTCCCCACTAGCCTCCCCTGTGCCCTGTTGGACAGTCACGTGGCCCCCCAGTCCCCACTAGCCTCCCCCTGGACCCTGCTGGATGTGGCCCTGCGGCCCCCAGTCCCCACTCGCCTTCCTGCCTCATCAGCCACACGCAGCATGCACACTACCAGTCCAAACTAAGCAGGCACGGTGAGCCACGCCACCTGAAGCCTCTTCTCACCCTGCTCGCCGCCTCTGCTTGTCCGATGCGCCCGCAGCCGCACTCTGCCTGCTCATCTGTCGTCCGCCTCCACGTGGCACACCTCATGCTGCTCTTGTCTGGAATGAGGAAGAGGAGTAGCGTGTGGTGTGACGTCAGGACCATGATGCACCCGGGCCCGGGCAAAGTTTAAAGGTACAGGAGACAGAGTGCCCATGTCCGTTCTGAAGGCGCCGCTTGCACAAAATGTCCAGGGGCACAGCGATGAGGAGAAGCAAAGAGAGGGGGGCCCGAGCGCCGCCCCTGGTCCGGGCAACCAGCATGCTCAGGATTCCCTTTTTGCTTCTAATCACCGGGCCTCATACAGTAGTAAGGGCAGTAATGACCTGATGGCGGCCCTGGAGAGTCCGGGGGATAGAACGGGCAAGATAACCCCTATTGGAAAAAATTCCCAGGTACAACCCCACATGGCCTAGGAAACCCTACGTGTCTGCTGTCATCCCTTCCTGCCAGCAGAGGTTCGCACCCTAAAAAACAATACTTGGCGCCCCCACTCCACGATGGCTATCTCTTACTGACCCTGCAGGCCCTGTGCTTGATATGCATGCAGGGCGCCTAGACCAGACAACAACTAGGCTAAGTATTAGGGTGGGTAACACGTGGTAAATAGAGATAAAGGTACTTATATTGATGCAGATGAATATTACATGCTTCTATGCCCCTGCCTCGATGCGTTTCTCCTTTGGTGGTTCATCAGGAGGCTGGTATATTCGTGAGAGGTATAGATGCCTATAGATGCTCATACAATAATTAGATCTATCTGTTAGGCCCAAATAGTATCTTAATATATGTATATACGGGCTGGCGGTGAAATTATAACTATGATAGCCCATATCCCGTCCTATGGTGTGATATCAGATTGGATCACCACCGTAGTTAGGCCATCGAGTGCCGGTGTGTGGCATATCCCAGGTACGGAGCAGTCTGCGTTCCAGACTGGAACGCATAGATGCCAACCGCGAATGCGCAGGAGGAAATACTTCCACCGGGCTGCTGCCCGATTTACATCGCATCCAAGGTGGCACCAGTTACCATCATTGCATGGCCTCTTAATCGGGGAAATTCCTCTTTTCCACTGCTGTATAATACGTCGCCCGCGGCTATGCGTTCCAATTTGGAATGCACCGCTGGCCCCCGGCGCAGGTTCCTGCGAATGCGCGATTAGCATCTATACTTCCCAGTTCTGGAACGCACCGCCGGTTTGCATCTATGCATCTTTTCACCTCTGGGACCCTCACCTTTTACGAGATTGAGGGGCCCAAGTAGTCTGTTGAAATGGAACCATGGACAAGTGTGAGAGCTGCATTCAAAGTCTTTGGGGCAGACTGAAATAGCAGGGAGCTGTGCTGGGTTATCTTTGGCAGTTCCCTAGACTTTTAATGGAGTAGTACTGTGCACGTTCACTATAGTCAAACAGGAGACTCGGGCCTCTCATTTTACTAACCAGTGGTGGACGAGGTTCTTGTAATCTTCTGATGGATAGGTAATAACCTGCAATCTTAGTTTTCTGACTCTCACACAAAAGGGAAGGGAAAAAAAGATTGGACTTGTTGAATTTCAACGTGACTGATCCTTTACTTTCTGAGTTTGATAATTCAGACTACAGTAGTCCGTTTCTCACAAAAAATGCATGTTTGGCTATGTAGAAATGGGAAACTTATGTTTTGGAGCAAAATGTGCAGCATGGAAAACCACATCATATTCTACAAAGTCATTTTTACCATAAACCTATGGAATATAATAAGGAGTAGAGATGAGCAGATTGATCCAGAGAGGATCGACTTTGAGTCGAATCTTCTGAAATGTGCAGGTTGCTGAAAATTCAAACACTCTGCAATTCGATTTGCGAGGATCTCCCAAAAAAAGAACACAATTTCATAGACTGCTGAATTCTCCCAGAGTGGGCTAATGACATTCAAAATATATATAGGGAAATACTGTAGCACTATAGTCACTCAGTGTAAGTGTGAATTGATAGGTCTGTAATATATTCCACCTTATTAATGGCCTTTTTAATTCTTCACATACAACAAAGAAGGAGGGTCAGTATTAAACTCCTCAGTGCTAATTTTTCTATTACCATTACCTGTAACCATCTTCTGTGTCACAGAAAGTGTGCTTCCTGGATTGTTTTACAGACTAGAATTATATTTATTATTAATCCAAAAGAAAAATCTCTATAATCCAGAAATGTAAACATACAAAAAATATTTTTGTTGTTTTGTACATTTCTTTTTTTTGCAGTAGTCCAATGAAAGAACCGTACACTCTACCCTAATGCTGCTGTTGGTTACCTACCACCAGTTGTCAGAAATTTTTCCGGTCAATTAAAGGCTTTTCAGAATTGTGATTTGCAGCAAATTTATTTGCCACAAATCAAATTTTGGGGAAAATTCAGAGAAGCTGTGGAATTTGAATTCTAATTGATCCGCCCAACTCTGTCTAACAAGAAATGGATCAGTTGACCCAAGTGTATGAGCATCATTGCTGTAATGGAAAATAAGAAAAGTTGTCAAATAGACCCAAATGACAAATGTGTTACTCTTACCATGAGCGCATTGTAATTTCGAGAGCAGACGGCCTTGTGGAGAGATGTAGTGCCATCGCGGGCACGGAAGTCAATGTGGGCTCCTCCCAGGCAAAGCATCCTTATGACATCCACCGTTCCTTCCATTTGTGAAGCCAAAGTCAATGGTGTCTCTATAAAGGATCCAAATGGCACCGATTTATGTAAGCATACACATGTGCACTGCAATATATGATGGACATATGGCAGTTCTACACAGTATATGAAATTCACAGAAAATAATCTATGAATTCCAAACTGGTAATTTCTAAAATGCAGATAAAGTCCTATATACAAATTACAAAGTGGAAAATAAAAATTATATCTGGTCATATGCTTCTTATGGAACCATAAGCAGCCATTTGAAAGGCTGTGGGTAATTGGTCACTCGGTTACCCACAAGGACACAACTTTGTACTGTGTTTTCCATACCCTTCTCACCCCTCTTCCTTCATGCCTTGATTGGTTGGCACAGGAACATTTAAGTCCTGCCACAAATTTCGCTGAGAAATGTCCCCCAATCGTCGTCCTTATTTGGCCTGAGATGGCCTAAGATTGTCAGTATTGTATCAGAAAAGGGGATTCCAGGGACTTTGGACAGCTATACTTATTTTAGGATCTGATGTGTTGTTTCTTCTTGGAAAAACTACAGCCAATCAATGGCTGTTGATTGACTGGTGCGCTCACGTGACACCCCTGACAGATATTGATAGAAGGAAATTGATGGGGGACAGCACCAATACGGGAGGTGAGTATATATTTTTTTATTTCTTTTCCCTTTGCCCATAAATAAGGGGTTGTACAGTAATAGAAAACCCCTTTAAATCATTTCAGTCAGGTTTTAATTACTCTTTTGGTACTGTGTGTAATGGGGTACTTTGGGGTAACATACTGTAGGGGGCATCATACATTGTGTAATGGGGTACAGTGAGGACACCATACTGTGTGGGGGTATCATAATGTGTGTAATGGGGTACTATGGGTGCATCATACCTTGTGTAATGGAGCACAGTGGGGATATCATGCTGTGTGTTTTGAGGTACTGTGGGGTCAACATACTGTATGGGTGCACTGTGGGGGCATCATACTGTAAGCATGTATCATAGTGTGTAATGGGGTACTGTGGGTGCATCATACCTTGTGTAATGAGGTACAGTGGGGACATCATGCTGTGTGACGGCATCATACTGTGTGTTATGTGGTACTGTGGGGTCATCATAATGTATGGGTTCATCACAGTGTGTGTAATGGGGTACTATGGGGCATCATACTGTGGGTGTCATCATACCTTGTGTAACAGGGCACTGTGGGACATCACACTGTGTGGTGAAATCATACCGTGTGTAATGGGGTACTGTAGGGCATCATACTGTGTGTGAGCATCATAGTATGAGTAATAGGACAATTTGGGGACATCATACTGTGTGGAGGAATCATACTGTTTGTATTGGTGTTCTAAGGGGCATCATACTTTGTGAAAGAATTATACTGTGTGTAATGGGTTACTGTATGGGTATCATACTGTCTGGGGGCTTCATACTGTGCAGTGGGGCACTGTTGGAGCATAATACTATGTGGGGGAATCATATCATGTTTAATGGGGGACTGTGGGGGCATCGTACTGTGTGGGCGCATCATACTGTATGCAGTGGGACACTGTGGGGCATCGTACTGTATGGGGGCATCATGCTGTGGGGCACTGTGGGGACATCATACTGTGTCGGGGAATCATACTGTCAGTAATGAGGTACTGTGGGGGCATCATACTTTGTGAGACAATTATACTGTAATGGGTTACTGTATGGGCATCATAGTATGTGGGGGTATCATACTTTGCAGTGGGGCACTGATGGAGCAAGATACTATGTGGGGAATAATACTATGTGTAATGGGACACTGTGGTGGGCATCATACTGTGTGGAAGCATCATACTATACTGGATGCAGTGGGGCAAGCATCATACTATACTGGATGCAGTGGGGCACTGTGAGGGTATCATACTGTGTGCAGTGGGGCACTGTGGGGGCATCATACTGTGTGCAGTGGGGCACTGTGGGAGCATAATACTGTGTGCAGTGGGACACTGTGGGGGCATCATACTGTGTGCAGTGGGGCACTGTGGGGGCATAATACTGTGTGCAGTGGGACACTGTGGGGGCATCATACTGTGTGCAGTGGGGCACTGTGGGGGCATCATAGTGTGTGCAGTGGGACACTGTGGGGCATCATACTGTGTGCAGTGGGGCACTGTGGGGGCATCATAGTGTGTGCAGTGGGGCACTGTGGGGGCATCATACTGTGTGGGGCATCATACTGTGTGTAGTAGGGCCCTGTGAGGACAAGAGGCCATAAAAGAGGTATTAAGCTGTGTGTGAATACTAAGTGGCGTCACTTGGGGCACTATTTCTATGTGGGAGCACAAAGAGGACTGGGTGGGGTCAGGGGTGCAGTTTAGCGGCCTGTGCCACAAAATAAGTCCCTTTTTCCCATTGGGGGCATGCATAATGTGCCCAATTGCTTTCCAAGTAGCTGTCTGAATATGGATGTCAGTGGCAGCTACAGACACATGCAGGTCTCCAGACTTTGGTTGATAAAAGCTGTAAAAGATAAAAGTGACAGGGACGCTAGATGTGTATACTAAATGTGTGAAAATCACAAGAATTAAAATAAATCATGTTCTGCCGCATATAAAACATACAGATTAAAGGGAAAACATTACAGTCTGGTGACCCACTGTGTAGTAGGCACGTAAACTGCAAACATGAAAGGCGACTATGACATCAATCTACTAATGCATATGTATATATGATGAGCCCCGGGCCTTCCTCTGGAGATCTCTGCACAGCTGTCTAATGAAATGTGTGATATTTATCACGTAAAGTTTTACTATAATTAAAATACCCCATGTATCGGATACTAACATGTCTAATGGTGGTGAGTACTGTCCTGTGCAGTCTATGGAGACTGAACTGCAGCCCATCTGACCCATCTCTCAGGGTAAATAATGGTGGGACAGGTGTGCAAATGTAATGTTTACCCCCTAAAAAAGGAACTACACCTGATGTATCTGGTAGCTACTAATCCATCCCTCACCTTATTATATTAGTGAAGACCACATAATGCTACAGAGTGGGGTCACCAAGTGCTGAGGAGCTGAGAGCTGAGGGCAGAAAAGTCACCACCACTCCATAATTGCAGAGTATGGACCTCCTCTGGTAATAACATAAGCACAAACACTGCGCCCCCGCCGGGAGCTTCATGGCCGAGCAGCATGCAGCCTTACATCACCAAGCACAATGCTGAGCGTCGGATGGAGTGGTGTAAAGCTGTTGAATCGCACAGCCAGGGCCTGTGGGGTACTCGGCACCGAGCCCGTTTACTTCAATGGGGATGTCACGGGTAGCGCAGCTCGATCCGTTGCCCTGGGGCTCACCATAAAATGTGGGATATTTACAGGGGATTAAAGTATGTACAGTTTGTTCGTGACGCCACCTGTGGTACCTGGTCAGGGTGACCAGCGCTGCAGGGTAGATCCGCTGAGAGGGTTGTTACTGGGCAGCAAGGTGTTAAGTCTTCCACAGGCAAGACTGATCCCTCAGGGTATATGGCGGTGTAGGGGTGCAGGATCAATAAGGCAGACACACACACGAAAGTCTCTTTCTGTACCTTTACTGATGGTAGATGCAGGCACATCCTGGGAAGCTGTCAGGGTGGAGGATGCATGTCCAGTAATTCCACTGAGTAGGTGTAGGGCCTCCGTACTCCTACATGTGTGTGAGTTTCTGACCTGTATGAAACGAAGTCTAACTCTGTCTTCTCATATACGCCCGGCTGACTTTGTGGTGGAGACTTCTCTTGGATAGAACTTAGTCTCTAATGGTTGAGCTGACCAGACTCCTGTTCTTCCTGACCCCGGTTACGTATCAGCACTGCAGGGCCCCTGCGACTTGAAGTCCCACAGGATCTCCGGTATCTCCTACTAGTCGTGTAGATGCTAGCAAGCTCGGACCCGGCGTCCGGTAGTGCAGAGTAGAGGTAAGCAATCAATGCTGTTTCAACCCCTGACACTCTCTTTCCTTTTTCCACTCGCCTTTCGTCCTACTCTCACCTTTAACATAAGCACACACTAGCAGTAGATGGCAGTTTTTCCTTCTCTTCACCGCTCTCAAAGCGTCGGCACGCTTGCTCACTGAAAATACCTCAGTTGACTCAGTTTTGACCAGGCTAAGTGGCAATCTTTCCCACCATTACTGGACTCCACAAAATAAACTAAGTGCAAGCTGTAGACTTCGGTAACTCTCCGTAACTGCTGTTCCCTTTCCTTCACTACCTTCTGAGGCTCTGCCTGAAGTAGCTGTCAGGACTTTCCGTCAGACTGATCTATGCTCACTTCCAGGGAACTAACAGTCTGTCACGTTCTGAGGTAAAACCAACAACTCCTCTCAGATCAAACTCTCAACTGCACAGCCCTCCGGCTAATCTGATCTAATCTGCTGTCTCTCCACAACCCTTATATATATGCATACTCTCCAAGGGCTCCCTCTGGTGGCTCCAGGGAATAGTGAAGGTGTGAATGAATATCAGGTATGTAAGTGTGGGTTTACCTTCTGTGCATCCTCCAGGGTACATGTGGCTCCAGAGCGCAGCTGGGCTACACACTGTCACCACTGGAGTTTGGAGGAAACGTGTTCTGTGCAGTGACAGATCACACTTCTCTATCTACTTCTGATGGAGGAGTCTGGGTTTGGTGATTCCAGGAGGACGTTACCCCCTGGCTGCATTGTGCCCGCTGTACAGATGGTGGAGGAGGGTAATATTATGGGTTCTTATCAGGGTCGGCCTCGGCCTCTTAGGCCTTGTGAAGGGAATCACTTATATGTATTTCAGCATAAGACATTGTGGACAATTGTAGCTTCCACCTTTGTGGAACAGTTTTGGTGAAGACCCTTTTCTGTCCCCATGACTGTGCCCAGTGCACAAGGTCCATACAGACATGGGAAGGAGTTTAGTGAAAGAACACAGAGCCCAGACCTCAACCCCATCCAACACCTAGAGGAGAGATTGTGAGCTCTGCAACATCAGGGTCAGACCTCACAAATGCTCTTGTGCATGAAGGGGCAAAAATTCTCACAGACACCTGCAAAAGCTTGTAGAAAACCTTCCCAGAAGAGTGGGAGCTGTTATTTGTGTAAAGGGACCGACTCCATATTAATGGCTATGGATGTAGAAAGTGAAATCAGAAAAGCTCCTTTAGGTGTAATGTAGAAGGGGCACATACTTTTGTCACTTTATGATGTCCTAATGGCGCACATTACGTGCCTTAACTTAATATTCATAACAATCAGCACAATGCTACATGAGCACTGATTCCTTGGTGAACCAGAGTATTAGTTTCCAATACGTACTGCCATTACATATCTGCTACCTAGTGGGTTAGTGTCAGAAATGTACATGTGGACTTTCCATCCATGTGATGGTATATTTTACCTCCACCTTCGGAGTCATGGTAGTTGGGATCCAAGCCTTTGTCCAAGAGCCTGGCTACTTTCTCAGCTGAACCATGTTGTACATACTCCACAAATTTTTTCAGACCAGCCTGCAAAAAAATCCAATTAATAAGAGATATAAAACAATTTGATAACATGTAGGGTTTTTAGGAGAACCAGGATGTGTGATCTACTGAGTACAGGCTGCTGATAGACAAAATAATAGACATGGTGGACCATGAAAACCAGAACCTCATAAATTTTCCGTGTGCCAGAACCTATTGTTCTGCAAATTAAATATGGTTCATTGGGTAAGATGTATAGCAGCAATGAGTTCAAAAGACCTTATACGATAATATCTAGTAGCCATTTGCAACACACCACACACTTTGATTACCCTACTTCTTTAACCCTAGCGCAAGATTTCAGTACTTGACTGTATGTTCTTCTGCTAGGATTATTTTCTCAGAGTTTTCCTAGTTGTGTTCATGGAGTGGTCATTTTTACATCTATGGATCTATCACTTAGTCACACAGTCATCCAGGCTTCATGGAAATGCATAGCCCCTGATATCTCTTCCCACTCTTCTCTTTCTTCTTCGTTCTTCTCTTTCTTCTGATCTTCCTTCTAGATCCGGTGCCATACATTCGTTATTCACAGTCCGAATATGGACTGAAATGTCCAGATTGTGCGCAGGTCTCCTGACCCAAACCCAACAGTATCTTAGACATAATTTGGGCTGTTGAGTTTGGGTCAGGAGAGCTACAGTTAGTCTGATGATCGTGGTCCACATTATGACCATCAATGTTGGACAGAACATGTGAAAACCTTATGATGCATTCTCATAATCCTCTCCTGGACGACTGCAATAATATTGGGTGTCTGAACACATAGTTGGGTGCTCTTTTTAGTATCAGCCATGGATCTTGTGGCTACATCATTTCTGCCTAAAACCATGTATACTGCTTTTTATTTGTACGGGAACGCCAGGAAATTGACCAGCAGGACAGCCGTGTGTTTTTGGGAATAATCCAATGTGTACGTTGGGCCACTTTGGTCACTCACACATAGCACTACTGCCCTCCAAAATGAAGAACCAGGCTTCCAGAAAGAGGACAATGGGTCTCTTGTAATATGAAAGCTGCTAGGTCCAACAACAGTTCTGATGAATAAGGTCTGATAAGTGTCATCCTGTACAAAGCAATCAAGGAGAAGAGGGGTCTTTTTCTGTGGTCCACCCGATGCTTTTACATTGCCATTTCCACCATTCCCAAATTTATCCTACGATGTGGGTTCCATAAATTGATCCGTAAAGAAAATTGTGCACATGAATCAATGGCATAATTCAGGTAGGAGAATCCCAGTAATATCTGTAACAGGAAGCAGATTAATATACAGCAGCATGGCTTTGTGAAAGACATATAGTCGGCCAATAGACCTGTGAGCTGACACAAAGCATTGCATTACTCCGCTCCGACAATCTCATTTATTTTTGCACCATTAAGAAGAAATACATCTGCGCGGTTATGAAGCCACCCTCACCTGTCCCGTCACATAAATCATCGATATTTTATTATCTCTGCGGCCGTTGACACCTTGATGAACGATCCTCACTATTTTCCACTAAGCAACTTGGTCTGGTGATTTATCTGTATTTTGCACAATATAAGCTGGGATATAGACGGCTCCGGTGCCAGGGAAAGAGTCAAGGGGCCATCTTCCAATCCAAGGCATGCAAAATAATTGCGGTAATTGAAAAAAAAATGTACTGTACTAATGATGATTAATTTTCAAAATGACCAATATCTTTAGGCTATCTAATATATTGTGTAGAGCAATTCCATCCACAAGAGCAGCTTTCAGGAGATGTAGATACATTCCTGTCATTTTCTACCTACGCTAGAGAATTGTGTTCATGGAGTGGCCAACTATGGATCAATTAGTCATCCAGGTTTCATGGAAAAGCATAGCTCCTGATCTCTCTTCCCAATCTTCTCTTTCTTCTTCGTTCTTCTGTTTCTGCTGCTCTTCCTACTATACTTGGTTCCATACATCCGATATCCATGGTCTAAATATCTACTGAAATGTCCAGACTGTGCACGGGTCTCCTGACCCAAACTGAACAGCATCTTATGTAGACTAAATTGATCTGATGAGTTTGGGTCAGGAGATCTACGGTTAGTTTGGTGATCGTGGTCATCATTATGGCCGTCAATGTCGGACAGGACGGGGTGCATTCATACTGAGCTGGTGATGTGAATTTTGAAGCAGATCTACGTCAAAATCCACATCAAAAACAACTTCAAACACTCCATCAATACTCTTCCTATTGATTTTAATGGGAAATCCACACTGCTGTTCATACAATGAGCTTTTGAGGAACTTTGTGTTGACGAGGTTTTGAAAACTCTGCCAGGAAAAAAGGACATGCCATTTCACTTTTTTTTATAAGGATTCCTCCTGGAATCTGCTCCAAACGTGACACTGCAAAGAAGAGTATGGGGAAAAAATACTTCAAAAACATCTTCAAAAGCATGTCAGATCTGAAAATCATGTCAAAACCCACATGGATTCCTACAGTGAAGTTCCCTTGTAAACCATGTCAGATTTGTGTGTTTCAAAAAAACCCTATTGTAACCTACCCTTATACTGAAGTTCTATGCAGTTAATGCAGTTCCTGATCTATGGAGGACTAGGATTGAAAATCTAGAAAAACTGAGTTTTTTTTAAGCTCCTCAATATTGTAATTACAACACCAAGAAGGAAAAATTGTGGAATGATGGAAATCACAGTATGGAGACATGTTACCGATATGTAAATGATAGAAACCTGGAATCAAAATTTTCAAAACCTTTTGATTTATTCAGTCTGGAGTCTGAGCCACATGTAGAAATCCCGGCACTTCAAGCCTCAGCTCCCATCAGTGACATTAGTGGTCATCTGAGGAAGGTTCTGCTACTAATTGCACTCGGGGAAATCATCAATATCCGCTGCTAGCAGCTCCTGTGTAATCACCAATCTAGGACATCCATGATGTATGCAAGTCCGGTGACGTTGCAGCGCTGGAAGCACGTTTAGACCTCGCAAACTGCTCATAGTAGCACCAGCAACATGCGGCCCGGAGATTTCATGTTGAAAAACAGCTCCTGGGATACTTTGGAGAAATGGCCACACCATTGGTTCCACAAATTGTACTGAAAGTGAAATTGGACATCACATACTGAGCATAATGCTTACAAAGTGCCTACACAGACCATCAGAAGGTGTTTACATGACAATGAGCTACAAGCCAGACATCTAGCTAGAGTTGTCCATTGACCCGACACCACCGTTCTGAAAGACTATCATGGCACAGAGTAAAATAGCAATAGGGGCTAGACAGAGGTCTGTCCTCTTCAACGATAAGTCTTGCTTTTGTCTTGAATGCATTGATAGCTGGAAATTGCTCTGAATACTATGTGGGTAACACCATGAAAAAGCCTTCAAAAGGGATCATAACATCAGTTCTACTTCCAGAATTATGGTGTCGAAGAGCATAATGTATGGTAACCGAACTCCTCCAGTCGTTGTCCCAGGTACACTAACAGCTCGGTGTTACATCATTTTGATTGTGGAACCAGCGGTGCACAATTCTTCAACGTGTCCCAGGAGCTGTTTTATAACATGACAACTCCAGTCCGCATGTTGCTTATACTATTGTGAGCCGCCTAAACATGCTCCCATAGCTCCAGCGTTTCCAGACTTGTCTCCATCGAGCACATCTGGGACATCATTGGTCGGTGATTACACAGGAGGAGCCAGTAGTGGATCTTGATCATTTGCCCAAGTGCAGTCAGTGGCAGAACCTTTCTCATACGACCATTAATGATCTCACTGATAGCAGCCGAGACTGGAAGTGCCGAGATTTCTGCATGTGTCACTCATACACCAGACTGAATAAATCGAGATGTTTAGAAAATTTTGTTTCCATTTTTCCATCATTTGTAGATCAGTAACCAGTTAATCCATCTTGTAAATTCCATCTTTCCACGACTTTTCTTTCTTGGTGATGCAATTTCAATATTGAGGAGTATATAAGAAAATCATTGCTATTTATTACAGTGCCCTTAGGGCCTTTTCTAAATAATGGTCAATTAGAACGGTTCTTCTTCAAGAGATCTGATACTGACTAGCACTTGAAATCTTAGCATGTATACAGAGGGGTACATATTTTCATAAAGTCCACATTATGTTGCCTCCATTCATTACCTTACCATAAAATTAAATGAATGCAAGGCACTTATTATCTAGGAAATAATGATCACCTTAGTGTGGAGCTTCGCCAATTGCTTTTCATCAAGGTTCGTCTGTTTGTAAACTCTTGTTTTGTAACGGAACTATGGAAAATAATTAGCAAAGGTTAGACTGAAGCCACGAATACTCATCAGGAGTTTCAAGTAACTTTTCCCACTAAGCTGTTGTGTGAGTACATGTAAAATAACACTACTTCTGGCCAATATATGCCTTACATCCTGGATTTTCACCAGTTTTCCCCACAGCAGGCTCTATTTCTCAATTTTTAATTGACTCTGAGATGGTGGGATGAGACTAGCTGCTATGATGTCTCCCATACACAGCACAGCACACTGAGAGGGATTCCTGTCTTGGAGTGAGGTAACAGACTTGTTAGAAAGCTCAGCACAATATTTCTTTGTCTCTTGCTGCTTGTATTCTCACCCTCCTCTCATATCTGTATGTAATCTGACACCTCACTGTACTGGCAGTCATAGAAAAGACAGAGTAGAGCAAGTTTTTCAGAATAATAAGTTCTTGAGGCATAGGGTAGAGAAAGAAGTGGCTCATAAATGGAGATGGAGGCATATTTTTTCTGATAATATATTATAGAGTTTCTTATATTCACTTACACTATTGACATGTGTGTAACGATTGAGGTTGTGGCCGCGACAAGGCCAATGTGGGAAGGTGGCCCACTGATTTCAGCACCTTCTGGGAGTGGAAGAAGGTAAAGAGAAGCATTTTTTAATGTGTTCGAAAAGACCAGCAGGATCGAGGACATTATGCAGTCATTGTACAGAAAGGGGCCAGGATGGAGAGCATTATTACTGGAATGGGGCTAGATTAGGGGTAATTATAACTGTAAGGGGCCCAAGATGGGGGACATCATTACTGTAAGGATCCCAGGATGGGGGACATTATTACTGTAATGTGCCCAAGATGGGAGTCATTATTACTGTGGCACCCCAGGAGTCCGGTGGCCACAGTGACATTGCCTCCCTCACAGGGAGGAATGTCATGCCTGGAAGCAAGGAGGGGTCCCCTTTCCAGGTGTCAGTAGGAGAGAAGTCGAGCAGAACCTGGGGAGTGGAGCTGTGATTAAACTCGACCCAGAGCTGAGCGCTAGGAATTGGATACCGGAGTCCGTGGTTGCGCAGGTACTGAACTCCTGCCAGCTAAATCTGGAGGATAGGGGACTGCAGTCTCCTGGCCCCATCTAATACCCGGCAGCACAACAGCATACCAGAGCCTGGAGCCGACACAAAGGAGCGGCACCTGTGATGGACTCGAGCTGCCTGCCATGCGGGCAACGGTTTGCTTTTAAAAAAGAGAGAGTCAGTTAGCAGCAGGAGGGTGAGCTGTTAGGCAGCGAGAAAAAAAGGGAGGACAGCGCAGAAGGAAGGACTCCGTACCTACCTGGTCAGGTGTCTCCAAAATTGCTTCCAGGCTGCTCAGCTCTCCATCACAATCTGTTACCAGTGCCCTGGTCTGTACTATCAACCATCAAGTAAAGGAAAAGAAAACTACAGGCCTTGTGTCCTCCAGTGATCTCTTGCCCCTGAGTCCTGCACCACAAAGTACACGAAGCCTGAAATAAGCAGAACTGGTAGCCCTGGGGCCCCGCTCCACCTGTGGGGAGCAGAACCATCCCAGATGGGTCACCATCAGTCCCAGCGGTCTCCTTTAGCAGCATCGACCATCTGTTGCCGAACACCACAGGTGGCGTCATGTTAAATCCCATATACATATTCCCCATTTTACGATTCAGCCAGGGCCATGGAGTCAGGTCTCGGCCTCGTGACTTCCCCAAAGAACTGTCCGACCCGGTTCCGAGTACCCCATGGCCCTGGTGGGCGTGCCATTACTGTGAGGGGCCCAGGATGGGGGATATTAGTACTAGAAGGGGCTCAGGATGAGGGACATTATTACAAGAAGGAGCCCTGGATAGAAGACATTATTACTCGAAGGTGCCCAGGATGGGGGACAGTATTACAGCATGGGGCCGAGGATGTAGAATGATATTATTACATGGAGGTGAACAAGTATGTCTTTATAGGATCTAGATTGTTACAAGAGCCCATAAATCTGTCCAACATGTAGATGGGGGCCCAAATTTTGCACTGGGCCTATTGGACTCTTCTTATGCCACTGACTATTGATTTATGCAATGTTTGTTGAAAGTGCAATTCCCATTTAACCCTCAACTGGTGAGGTGGGGTGTGCCACACCCCAGGGAATTTTTGTACAAAGTCATATTTCATAATGCCCTCGTATTGAATCATCAAAGTATTACATTTTCAGATACTTGTGGGTGTCAAAAATTTGTTATACTCATGTGTAATCAATCGCCAATAAGAAAACGATTAAAACAAATGTGATCTTTGCATTTTCTGTAAAAATAAGAGATTTCTAAACATTGTGGTATAGGAAACTCCACATCACCAGTTGCGTGACAAAAACCCCACCTCACCAGTTGAGGGTTAAAGTGGTTTTTCAGCCTTGAACTTAATTTCTGCAGTAATTCAATCTGAATGCAGATTGGAGAATTTTCGCAGTGTGCAGGATTCCTCTAAATTGCCAGATCTAGCAAGCGGTTACATGCTGAATAGATTTCTCATCTGCTTCTCTCAATAGCATATTGATGAGAATCTAGCCCACATGTATTTGCAAGAATGCAAAATTGCATACCAATGACCATGTGACCTCTTGCTCTATCCGGCAAAAGAGGAGAATCCTAATAGTGTGCTTAATGCACACTGTTGGGATGGGATTTACCAATCTGCTGTGACATAACGTAAATGCAGAAATTTAACTCAAGTCCGAAAAACCCCTTTGAAGTCGTATTATACTCCATAGCTGAACTCACAATTTTGTTCTTTTTTCAAGCAATTGGATAGCCATCAGACACACTTTTAACAGCTTAAAGGGGTTTTCCACTTATAGGATACTGATGACCTATCCTGAAGATACTGGTACAAACCTTAACTTTCAGATACAATCCAAAAATTCAGTGCCATCCTAAGGTTAAAAGGGACGTGTTTATGTAATCCTTACCCAAATGTGGGTGGTATTATCTCGTTTGTGAGCACTCATAGGAATTAAAGATCCCCTTTAAAGCAACAGGAATGTTTTTAAATATGGGTGAGCTTCAACTTGTGTTTGACTTCCCTACTCGGTGCTGTAATTGATTCTGGTATCAAAAATCTGATGGCTCCCTTTAAGTTCAAAGTTGGCAGAATTGTGAATGCAGCTTTGGAGTATAATACTATTTGTAACTTAGGATGAGTACAAAAGAAATAATGTTGTGTGTTCTTAAAGTTACTTGACTTTTGATGGCGTTTCATTCTATATGGAAATTGAAAAAAGTGATCAGTGGTGGATGTAAACTTTAGGGGTTAAAAAGAGCGACTGTTCGAAAGAAGGAAGAGAAAAAGGGATCGAAAGGATCCACTAATAACAAGATGATAAATCTCTGCGCCATTTCATCCATGGCTAATCACTAACAAGATAACGTAACATGTGTCTAAAACTTTCACGGAAGATGAATTGCATCAATTATAGCTCCAAACACATTAAATTTTCCAGAATCGGTCCTTTCCTTCCGTAAATTATTCATCTCTCCTGACATATACATTTCTTCACTTCACCTTAAAAAATGAGATACTGACCTCCAAATATGGAACCCCTTTCTCAAAGGACTGCGGATATTCCCGGAGGAGCCGCTCTTCATCCAAGAACTTGGCGTCCCTTCCATTGGTTGCTGGTTGGAAGAGGCCATAGTTGAGGACGTCCTTCAGGCTCTCATTCAGGGTGCACAGTATCTGCTGCTTTGCGACCCAGATGGTGGCATCTGGGTTAAATCGGAGGCATTTCTGGAAAAGAAAAAAATATATAAAGCACAAGATAAAATGATAATAGATGGATGTAACGTCAGCTAAATAGAAGTTTGAGAAGAATTGGGATGGAGGAAACTGTCTCTCTGATGCCACCATGAAAGTCAGTGTCTGACCCTGTAGAGAGCCTGAGGTCCCTCTAAAGACAGCGGTGAAAAAATGAGAAACCAATATATTAGCTTCAAAATTAAAGTGGTTGTATAGGATAAGAAGAACGTGATACTCTGGAGTTGTTTGCATTAAAGGTGTCTAAGTGTGGTCACCCAGTGGTTGAGATGCCTAAGTGTGGTCACCCAGTGGTTGAGATGCCTAAGTGTGGTCACCCAGTGGTTGAGATGTGAATTGAAGCCTGTCGATGGTTTTGTAAGAATGTCTCCATAACTGTCCACAACAACATCGCAGCTTGTGTTTTTACAGCATTCGTAACGAGTCCATTATGATCTCTCCTGATGCAATATTTCACTTGAAAAAGGACCTCGAGTATCTGTTTTGACTGTATAAAATAGCAAAGCATTATGGCTGTCAAATAGCATCCTTATGTGTGTAGTGTAACCCTTACCTTTACAAAATTAATAAAAATATTTTGTAGAAAAAGCAATGGAAGGTTGCGTTTTTTCTAATTCTTCTTATAGGCACATTTTCGACCGGTGTCCACAGCAAATTGCGTATTAACGGTTTCTGCATTTTTGCTGCATTTTCCCCTTTATTTTATGCATTTTTGGTGCAGATTGGAAGCAGCATTTTTTACTTTGTTTTTTATTTTTTTAGTACAGAAAATCTTTAATTCTGCATTTAAAACTGTCAAGTATTTTTTTGTCTCCCCATAGAGAAAAAAAAATTGTACAGTTCAAAAGCATCGTTAAAGACATGGTGGGCATAAATGTTCACAAAATCACATCCAATTTGTTCTGGACTGGTAATTGCAGCTGATATTCTGCACCAGAAAAAAAGGCAGAAAAAAAGCAGAATTTACAGTATGTGGGAACATGGTCTATCAAGACAAAAGTAAAGTTTGCAAGATACCTGCCAACTGAATGTTTGCTTGGCAGTCAGCTCTGTGTGAAATAAGTATTCGATCACCTACCAACCAGCAAGAATTCTGGCTCTCACAAACCTGTTAGCTTTTCTTTAAGACGCCCTCCTACTCTGCACTCATTACCTGTATTAATTGCACCAGACTGAACTTGTTACCTGTGTAAAAGACATCTGTCCACACACTCAATCACACTCCAACTTCTCCACCATGGCCAAGACCAAAGAGCTGTCTAAGGACACCGGGGACAAAATTGTAGACCTGCAAGAGGCTGGGATGGGCTACAGGACAATAAGCAAGCAGCTTGGTGAGAAGGCAACAACTGTTGGCGCAATTATTAGAAAACTAGATGGTGGCCCGATTCTAATGCATCGGGTATTCTAGAATATGTATGCGGCTGACCGTGCGCGCATAAGCAGTGAAACAGTGTTTAAATGGGTTGTGCACTACTTTAAATTAACGTTACTATGTATCTCTCCAGGGCACCGAATGAATTTTGTTATGACGTCACGTTGTGAATAGTGCTTGTGACAACATCGCAGACGACGCACAGCTTGCACGTAATTTTCCCGGCTGCAGCCGGCTGTTGTTTCCGCTGACATGACGACTATTTGCTGCTGCAGCCAGGGGTATTTTGTAACGTTTGCGGCAAGATCAGTGATTGGTCGCGGCCGCAATTTAAATGTGGCGCCCAAATCGGTGATTGGTCGCAGGCAGCGTCCGCGACCAATCAACACAGCGGTGTTTAAGTTTAGTGGCAAGATCGTTGATTGGTCGCGGTGAAAGACCGCGACCAATCATCGAATTGTATTGTGGGGACCAGAGAGCACCGCTGCCTATGCGGCTACTTCCGCTGCGAGAACCCGGGACATGAGCGGGTGCTCGCAGCAGAAGTATCCCGACCCGCAGCGCCGCTCCCGGTCCTCTCTTGACATCCTACCCACATGGATGTCAGCGTCGCTGCCTGTGCGGGTACTTCCGCTGCGAGAACCCGGGACAAGAGCGGGCGCTCGCAGCAGAAGTATCCCGGTCCTCCCTTCCGCATGGAGGTCAGCGGCGCCGTCGGTCGAGGTCCTTCTGCTGCTAGCGGCCGGGAGATGAGCGCCTCGCGCCGGTCATCTCCCCGCTGCCTCGCTGCTGACCTCCGTCCCGCAGATGAGCCGCTAACGGCCGCAATTATTTTTGTGAAATACCGAGACGCTGATTGGCCACTGCCGGACCAATGAGCGACGCGGGATTTCCTGGACAGACAGACAGACAGACGGGATAAGACAATTATATAGTAGATGGAAGAAACACAAGATGACTGTGAATCTTCCTTGGTCTGGGGCTCCATGCAAGTTCTTGCCTCGTGGGGGAAGGATGATTCTGAGAAAGGTCAAGAATCAGCCCAGAACTACACGGGCGGACCTGGTCAATGACCTGAAGAGAGCTGGGACCTCAGTCTCAAACATTACAGACTATGCCGTCATGGATTAAAATCCTGCAAGGCACGCAAAGTCCCTCTGCTCACCCAGCACATGTCCAGACCCATTTGAAGTTTGTCAATGATCATCTTAATGAGGCATACCTCTAGAGGAGGCATGGGAGAACCTCATGTGGCCAGATTAGACCAAAATAGAACTTTTTGCCATTAACTCCACTCGCCATGTTTGGAAGAAGGATGAGTACAAGCATAAGAACACCATCCCAAACATGAAACATGGTGGGGGAAACATCATACTTCGGAGGTGCTTTTCTGCAAAGGTGACAGGACAACTTTATCATATTGAAGGGAGGATTGATGAGGTCATGTATCATATTCGTGAGATTTTGGCCAAGAGCCTCCTTCCATCAGTAAGAGCATTAAAGATGCGTCATGGCTGAGTCTTCCAGCATGATAAAATAGAGATGACCATGACACTACTGTATAATAGTGCACAAGTAGGATCCAATCCCCTCCAATGAAATGTAAGAAACCTGGACACTCAGAGTAGATGACAATAAATAAATTATTTAATATGCAATCCAACAATAAAGGTTCACAAAATTTCGGTCTACATTAGACCTTCCACAGTGTGCCTATTGTTCAATTGAAAAGATATCAGAGTGCGTTTTATCCCCTGGGTCAGCTAGGAAGCGCTGAATGTGGTGTCCACCACTGGTTCAACTGATAAACGTTGTGAATCTTTATTGTTGGATTGTATATTAAATCATGTATTTCATTTCATCTATTCTGAGTGCCAAGTTAGCTTACGTATTGTTCTAGCATAGCAATGACCCAAAACACACAGCCAGAGCAACTAAGGAGCGGCTTCGTAAGAAGCATTTCAAGGTCCTGGAGTGGCCTAGCCAGTCTCCAGAATTGAACCAAACAGAAAATCTTTGGATGGAGCTAAAACTCAGTGTTGCCCAGTAACAGCCCTGAAACATGAAAGATCTGGAGAAGATCTGTATGGAGGAGTGGGCCAAAATCCCTGCTGCAGTCTGGTCAAGAATTACAGGAAACGTCTGACCTCTGTAATTGCAAACAAAGGTTTCTGTACCAAATATTAAGCTCTGCTTTTCTATTGTATCAAATACTTATTTCATGCAATAAAATGCAAATTAATTATTAGTGATGAGCGAGAATCATTGTTGCTCCGGTCTCCCCGAGCATGCTCGGGTGATCTCCGAGTATTTTGGCGTGCTCGGAGATTTAGTTTTCGTCGTCTCAGCAGCATGATTTGCAACTTGTAGACAGGCTTAATACATGTGGGAATTCTCAAACAAATAGGCATTCCACACATGTATTCAAGCTGTCTAGCATTCGCAAATCATGCAGCTGAGGCGATGAAAACTAAATCTCCGAGCACACCAAAATAATGGGAGATCACCTGAGCATGCTCGGGGAAACCCGAGCAATGATTATACTCACTCATCACTATTAATTATGTAAAAATCATATAATGTGATGTTCTGGATTTTTTTAAGAGTCTGTCTGTTAGGGTTCGAGTTCCCGCTCCTGCACAAGGGGAGTCTCGAACCAGTGCCGCTGCGGTCTCCCATTCGTCTCCGGCCGCAGTGGACCCTGCTCAGCAGAGACGTCGTTCCAGGCGTCTTGCACACTCCACTACTGGGCAGTGACTTGCTGCTGCCTTTCCTGGATCTGCTATTGTAGCCAGTTCTGGAGCAGACGTCTTTGGGATAAAGTCCTGCATTTTCCCTTCTGAGCGTGCCCAGAGTGAGATCTCTCATTGGAGATCAGGGGTCACATGCTCAGGTACTGCAGCGGCTCCTATTGGCCCGCCAGGAAGGCCCTGTTACTACTAGTCTTCTGAACAGGTTCTCATTGGTCCTTGTTCCTGGAAGGTCCTGTGGCTGTTGCTATAAAAGGGTAGCATGGCTGGGCCGCCATGCGCTAATATCAACCATTGTATGCTATGCGCCAGTGTGGTCATGCGTGTGTGTGGTTAGGGACCCGGCTGAAATAAGCCACTAGAATACCGACTTAATCGGTGAGGAGTTTAGTGTGCTAGCTGGTCAGGGTCGGTGTCCTAGATGCCCTAGATTACCGGCATAACCGGTGAGGAGTTTGAATGCCGTATTCAGGGTCTGGCGTTCAGACGCCATAGATTGCGGGTGACTCCCGCGAGGACATTAGCGCATGACCACGTATTATGCTCGCTTAGCAATTAACCGTGTGCCTGAGAGCCTGACAGGACACGGCGTTTGTTCTCAGCGGCTCTGTGACGTAACAGGGTTCGCTCTCGACGCTAGACAGCGCCCTAGCGTTTTACTTTGCGGCTCACTGAAGCTAAGTGAGTTCGCACATATCGCCATATAGCACTGTGGCATCCCGTTAGCGGCTCTGTGAATTAACAGAGTCTGCACTTACTGCCACAACGCGCTACGGCGTTTATTTTAGCGACTCTGCGGGATAACAGAGTTCGCTACTTTCGTCATCTTACTAGCAGCAGGCTTTGCTTGCACGGTGGACCCCGGGCTGCGAACGCACCTCTCCACTTTATATATTTGGTGCGTTCCGCAGACCCTAACATAATATTAGCGCCAGGGTCTGGCTAGTAAAATGGCGGACGAACAGCGTCTATTGCAGTACATCCAGCAGCTGAAGGGTAGGTTGGAGGCTCTTGAGAGCACAACCTCAGCTGTGGATGTTACCGCAGTCGCTGTTCAGGCTGCTAGCGTGGCTGCAGCCAGTTTGTCCTCTGCCACCTCTGCCCCTACATTATCCCACCTCCCGCTTCCTGACAAGTTTGCCGGTGATAGCAAGCAATGTCGGGGATTCGTGAGTCAGTGCTCTATACATCTTGAGCTTCTGGCTGCACGTTTTCCCACGGATCGGGCACAAGTGGGTTTTGTACTTTCTCTACTCTCGGGCAGAGCGTTGGAGTGGGCAACGCCGCTGTGGGAGCGCGATGATCGTGTGGTGCAGAGTGCTCCTCGTTTCTTGGAGGCTCTTAAAAAGGTCTTTTTAGGACCCCAGGTCACCCACGATACGGCGCTACAACTGCTGGCATTGACACAGGGTTCGTCTTTGCTCAGTCAGTTTTCCGTCCAGTTTCGGACTCTGGCTGCTGAGCTAGATTGGTCTGATAAAGTTCTTATTCCTATCTACTGGCGGGGACTGGCTGACCATGTTAAAGACGCTTTGGCTACCAGGGAGATTCCCGCCACACTGGAGAAGCTTATCTCCATATCTACCAGCATTGACCTCCGTTTTCACGAGCGGAGGTTGGAGCGGGCCCAGTGTAGGCAGAGGTTTCGGTTGGCTCCTACCTTTGCCAAACCTCTCGAATTTCCCGATCTGGCGTCCGAACCTCAAAAGGCCACAGAAGTTCCTCATGCAGGACCTAAGTCTCGGTCCGTCCGAGTATCCGTGGTTTGTAACCATTGTCAGCAGACAGGACACTATGCCAACAGATGTCCACAGCGATCGGGGAAGCGATCGCGTCTAGTGGCCCTGGGAGGAGGTTCACTAGAGACAGCGGCATTTTCCTCCAAGATAACATTTAAAGGGACAATCACTGTTGGTACTTCCATTCTCACCGCCGACCTTTGCGTGGACTCAGGAGCAGAGGGGAATTTCATGTCCTCTAGCTTTGCTCGCCGTCATGCAATACCTCTGGTGGCGCTTGACAAATCAGTGACTGTTCGGGTAGTGAATGGGTCGTCATTGCCCTCACAAATTACTCACCAGACTGTCCCACTTGCATTGTCTGTATCTCCTTCCCATCAGGAATTTATTTCCCTACTCGTCCTTCCCGAGGGAATAGACGAGATCCTACTAGGTATACCTTGGCTCCGTTTCCACTCCCCACATATAGAGTGGACTTCGGGTAGGATACTGGGTTGGAGTGATGCATGTACAGGCAGATGTTTCAGAAGTTGCGTTCAGGTTACCACTACTGAGTTACCCGCAGATCTTACTCCACTTCCCAAGCACTACTGGTCATATGCAGACGTGTTCTCCAAGAAGGCTGCGGAGACTCTTCCGCCTCATCGCCCCTATGACTGTCCTATCGACCTCTTGCCTGGCGCAGAACCTCCTCGGGGAAGGGTCTATCCCCTCTCTCTTCCTGAGACAGAGGCCATGTCGCAATATATTCAGGAGAACCTGGCAAGAGGGTTTATTAGGAAGTCGGTGTCACCGGCAGGGGCGGGATTTTTCTTCGTGCAGAAGAAAAACGGAGAATTGCGTCCGTGTATTGATTACAGGGGTCTTAACGCCATCACCGTTAAAAACAAGTACCCGTTGCCCCTGATCTTGAGCTATTTGATAGGCTTCGGGGAGCAAGGGTATTCACTAAACTAGATCTGCGCGGTGCTTATAACCTGATTCGCATCCGTGAGGGGGACGAATGGAAGACGGCTTTTAATACCAAGGATGGGCATTACGAATATCTGGTGATGCCCTTTGGGCTCTGTAATGCTCCAGCCGTTTTCCAAGACTTTGTCAATGACATCTTCCGGGATATGCTCTCCACCTCGGTCGTAGTCTATCTGGATGATATACTCATCTTCTCTCCAGATATTGACTCCCACCGGAGGGATGTTGGCAGGGTCTTCGACCTCCTACGGGCAAATTCCCTTTACGCAAAGTTGGAGAAATGTGTGTTTGAGCAGGAGTCCTTACCTTTCCTGGGCTATATCATCTCCGCCCAGGGATTGGCTATGGATCCTGCCAAACTACAGGCGGTGATGGACTGGCAAGAACCCCACTCTCTAAAGGCGGTGCAGCGCTTTATGGGGTTCATTAATTACTACCGTCAGTTCATTCCCCACTTCTCAACTTTGGTAGCTCCCGTGGTTGCCCTTACCAAAAAGGGAGCTAATCCCAAATTGTGGTCTGAAGAGGTCTCCAAGGCCTTCACGTCTATTAAGTCTCATTTCGCTAGAGCTCCCATCCTACATCGCCCCGATGTTGATAAGCCATTTATATTGGAGGTGGATGCCTCGTCCGTTGGTGCTGGAGCAGTCCTCTTCCAAAAGGATGCTCAAGGTCGGAAGCATCCATGCTTCTTTTTCTCCAAGACCTTCACACCAGCAGAGAGGAATTATTCCATCGGGGACAGGGAGTTGCTAGCAATGAAGTTGGCCTTCTCGGAGTGGAGACATCTGTTGGAGGGAGCTCGCTTTCCCTTCCAAGTCTTCACGGATCACAAAAACCTGGTATATCTTCAGACAGCCCAGCGGCTTAATTCTCGCCAAGCCAGATGGTCCTTGTTCTTCTCCCGGTTTCATTTCACACTGCATTTCCTCTCGGGAGAGAAGAACATTCGTGCCGACGCTCTCTCTCGCTCTGTGGTGTCCTCGGAGGAGGAGGTGGAGGAGCCTCGGCTTATCGTCCCCACAGAGAGCCTGAGAACAGTGGCCCCGGTTTCGCTAGAGTCTGTGCCCCCGGGCAAGACTTTTGTGCCTACTAATTTGCGACCGGAGGTACTCTCTTGGGCACATTCGTCCAGGGTGGGTGGACACTTTGGGGCAAAGAGGACATCTGAGTTGCTGGCGAGGACATATTGGTGGCCGCATATGGTCCGTGATGTTGGGGACTATGTTCGGGCGTGTGTCTCCTGCGCCAAAAATAAGTCTCCACGACAACGGCCAGCTGGGTTACTTTACCCTTTGCCGGTGGCAGACAGGCCCTGGGAGATGGTTGGGATGGACTTTGTGGTGGGCTTGCCCAAGTCTCGGGGTTGCACCATCATTTGGGTAATCACCGACCATTTCTCTAAAATGGTGCATCTGGTGCCACTACCACGGTTACCTTCTGCACGGGCTCTGGCAGCGTTGTTTGTTAGGCACATCTTCCGTTTACACGGCATGCCGGACAAGATTGTCAGTGACCGAGGTCCCCAGTTTGCGTCTCGGTTCTGGAGAGAGCTTTGTCGTCTACTCAGTATTGAGTTAAATCTCTCTTCAGCGTACCATCCTGAGACGAATGGGTTGGTAGAGAGGGCCAACCAGACCTTGGTCACCTATCTACGACATTTTGTCTCAGCCAGGCAGGATGACTGGGCATCCTTGCTACCATGGGCTGAGTTTGCATTAAACAATGCTGTGGCTGATTCCACCGGACAGACCCCATTCCTCCTGAACTACGGTCAGCATCCGCGGGTACCAGTGCCTATGCCCGTGTCTTCCGCCGATTCCAGGGTGGCAGACTGGGCTGTGGAGGCACGGGACATTTGGGACCGCACGCAGGATGCCATTCAGGCCTCCAAAGAGAGGATGAGGTCTTCGGCCGATGCCCATCGGCGCCCCGCTCCTACATTTGCTCCTGGGGATTTGGTGTGGCTCTCCGCCCGTAACATCAGGCTGCGAGTTGAGTCCACTAAGTTGGCACCCCGCTACCTGGGTCCTTTCAAGGTCCTCGAGCAGGTTAACCCTGTGGTATACCGTTTAGCTCTTCCACCACGCCTGGGTATCTCCGACACCTTTCACGTGTCCCTCCTGAAACCCGTGCTCATGTCCCGGTTTTCTGAGTCATCTGCCGGGACATCGGGTTCATCTGCGGATGACCATGAGGTGAACGCCATCGTGGGGTGTAAGGTGGTACGGGGCAAAAAGTTTTATTTGGTGGACTGGAGGGGCTATGGGCCTGAGGATAGGTCTTGGGAGCCTGCCGAGCATGTTCACGCTCCGCAGCTCATCGCTGCCTTTGAACGCAGCGAGGCCCAGAGAAGGGGGGGCCCTAGGAGGGGGGGTAATGTTAGGGTTCGAGTTCCCGCTCCTGCACAAGGGGAGTCTCGAAACAGTGCCGCTGCGGTCTCCCATTCGTCTCCGGCCGCAGTGGACCCTGCTCAGCAGAGACGTCGTTCCAGGCGTCTTGCCCACTCCACTACTGGGCAGTGACTTGCTGCTGCCTTTCCTGGATCTGCTATTGTAGCCAGTTCTGGAGCAGACGTCTTTGGGATAAAGTCCTGCATTTTCCCTTCTGAGCGTGCCCAGAGTGAGATCTCTCATTGGAGATCAGGGGTCACATGCTCAGGTACTGCAGCGGCTCCTATTGGCCCGCCAGGAAGGCCCTGTTACTACTAGTCTTCTGAACAGGTTCTCATTGGTCCTTGTTCCTGGAAGGTCCTGTGGCTGTTGCTATAAAAGGGTAGCATGGCTGGGCCGCCATGCGCTAATATCAACCATTGTATGCTATGCGCCAGTGTGGTCATGCGTGTGTGTGGTTAGGGACCCGGCTGAAATAAGCCACTAGAATACCGACTTAATCGGTGAGGAGTTTAGTGTGCTAGCTGGTCAGGGTCGGTGTCCTAGATGCCCTAGATTACCGGCATAACGGTGAGGAGTTTGAATGCCGTATTCAGGGTCTGGCGTTCAGACGCCATAGATTGCGGGTGACTCCCGCGAGGACATTAGCGCATGACCACGTATTATGCTCGCTTAGCAATTAACCGTGTGCCTGAGAGCCTGACAGGACACGGCGTTTGTTCTCAGCGGCTCTGTGACGTAACAGGGTTCGCTCTCGACGCTAGACAGCGCCCTAGCGTTTTACTTTGCGGCTCACTGAAGCTAAGTGAGTTCGCACATATCGCCATATAGCACTGTGGCATCCCGTTAGCGGCTCTGTGAATTAACAGAGTCTGCACTTACTGCCACAACGCGCTACGGCGTTTATTTTAGCGACTCTGCGGGATAACAGAGTTCGCTACTTTCGTCATCTTACTAGCAGCAGGCTTTGCTTGCACGGTGGACCCCGGGCTGCGAACGCACCTCTCCACTTTATATATTTGGTGCGTTCCGCAGACCCTAACACTGTCTCTCACAGTTGAAGTGTACCTACAATAAAAATCACAGACCTCTCCAATTTTTGTTGGTGGGAAAACTTGCAAAATCGGCAATGGATCAAATACTTATTTTCCCCACTGTATATGGGCCCTTTGCAGTCCAAAAGCTCATCAAAATGCAAAATTTCTCGTGCCTTGGAGGTCAAAATAGGCCCCCTTACCTCTTAGACCCCTGGCCGGCTGCACAGGTTGCACCAATTACATGTCCGCCCCTGTTTCTCTCACCCAACATCACCTATTAGGGAAGAGTAAGGAGGCCCCGCATACATATCACATGGTCTTCAGATCCTGCCAAAATCAATGGTTTTGGCTGACTTTCATCTAATTATTCTAATATGTGTGTGGGCCAAAGTATGTGCCTACGCCACCACCCAAAAAAACTCAAAATCAGGAAAGACCAATAAATCCAAAAGTAAAAAGTAAGAGGCAGCAACAGAGGGTTTAACCAATGGGTCAAAAACCAAGGCCAAAGAATGCAATGCAACTACTATACCGGTACATGCTTTCAGTACCACATCTAATACCACCATGGACCTCATAATTTACTTATTAGGATTTTTAAGACTATAAACCCTTCCGGTAGGCCCTTTTTAAGCTATTGGGCACCATACTGAACTTTATCGTAGCCAAATGGGTGGGTTATTTCATTTTATGTCACCTTTTAGATATCAGTCGACTCTAATCCAAAGCTCCAATGACTTGAACATGATAAAATATAATAAGGGGTCACTAAGCAGCTTTTATAGCCCCGGCATTATTATATCGCAGAGCTTCCTCTCGTATATCCATTTCATTCTTCTGATTTTTTGAACGAGTCTTGTGACACTTGTATTGTCCCTTTTTTTTTCGCACGGCACCTGCAGAGAGATTTTTCTATCATCGTTTCTACGAAGATAACAGCTCGCACTCCCTGGTTACTGTTTCCATGGAAATCTTAAAATCACCAAAGACTCTTGCTATGAGTTTAAAGAAAGTCCCGAAGGTCTGAATAATGGAGGCATATTGATGCACTACGCCGGGAGATCAGTGAGAATTCTCCTGAACGTTCCCACGGATTACCTTCATCTTGTTTATTCGTGGTTAGGCCACAGAAAAGCATAACATGACATTGAAACTTTATCAATCCCCTAACCCTTCATATATTACCTATAGGATGCGATATACAAGAATATTTTACCCCAGTACTGGTGGTCACCATAATCATGGTTGACTTTCCTTGGCTTCCGTGCTTATATCAGGTGTTAAAATATCACCAGTGACCATGGTTCCGTAAACCAAAGGCTACAAAGTTAGTCGTGTCTAAACCTGAAGCTTGTGGGCCCCTGAAATAAGTACTGATGAGAACAATAGCTTTAGGTATCTATCATTTTGCAAACTATATGAACTGGTCTTCAACTTAGACCTCCATTACTGTGTGCCATTTATGATTCTAGCATCTTCTCCAGGCGTAACTTGAAGCTACCTAATCTTCTTGTTCTCGATGCCGATGCTCCAATGATTCTGAAATAGCTTTTCTTTTTCTTTTGCATCCCTCCGTTGCAAAGTTATACCACCTGGAAATAATGGTGAAAAATTTCCCTTCTCCATGGGCTCGGCCTTGTTTTGATTGGCCAGTGTCAAAGGAGGAGAAAAATCAAACGCCCACAAAGAAGTTCTTTGCTAGATGAAGGGGAAATTTACATCTTTTGTTCTGGGGAGGATAACTTAGGAACAAAATGGAGTAGAAGAAAAAGAAAAAGTGTCCTAGAATCAGTGGATCAGTGACAATTAGAGGAGGTACCCAGTTTAAATGAAAAAAGTTCAGTGAAAGGTCCCCTTTAAGCACTATAAATTACTATTCCTGTGCTTAAGTTGAGTTTATTTTGATTACTTTTTTTCAGATAAACAGAGTCAGCTCATCCACATTGTTTATTTTTCACTGCGTATGGAGATATTTTTGTTTTTTGCACTGGATGTCTTTAGAGTCCTATATCTAGAGGCAGTGCATTAATCTTTCCAGCAAAGCTACTCACAGCCGCACTTAATGCTCCGCTCTCTCAGCAAAGTCGATAACGATAAGCGGCAGTTTTCGCTCCACAGTCAGGAATATAATAGTGTTTTAATGAACAACCATCATGAAGAGTGGATCTGGAAGATTAAAATGGGCAAAATATTCATTTCATTTTCTGAAAAAAGGATTTCCTCATGACTTTGGGTTAGGCCCAGAATTTAGTTGGTATCATAGAAGTGTAGATACAGTGGTAGAAAGGGTAGAGGTAATGGTGCCTGAGGGGACCTAAGTGCCCTTCTGCAACGTAAGAAGCTATAATGTTATAAATGACACATACTAGTTTGGGGGTATTCTTACAAATCTTTTTTAAGGATCAAGGACAAGGATGTAGCTACAAAGTGAGTAAATGTACAGGAGCCCTGGTGTCGGTGGGGGCTGAAAGGTAGATGAAGAGGCACTACTATAGATTTTGCTACGGTTTCGAAAAGACAAGGCTGCCCCTATTTCCCAATAGCTATCAGGGTTTATATGACCCTCTGCCACATTGGAAGACACCAGTATTATAAATGGTACATGGTAGGTCAAGTTTTGTTATAGATTTTGCTTTGGGGCCTGGGATAGGGCTCTACCTATAAGATGTACAGAGGGAACTGGTGCACCTGAGCACTTTGTCTTTGGGGACAACATGTCCCTTTACCACATAGAAAAACACCAAATTTTTTTATCTCGAATACTAGTTTGGGGTCCTGTTACAGGATCCCAACCTATAGTGGGTGCCGATGTAACAGTTACTTTTGGCCCTAGGTGTCTGAGGTGCCCCGAATGCATTTGTGCAACATAGGGAGACACCAGAGTCGCGAATGGCACACAGTAGATGGAGACCCTATTAAAAATTTTGCATTGAGCCCTAGGAGTTCGAATTGTAGCCTCCGGGTAGTCAGGCAAGGTATGTCATTTAAGGCAGATGCAGACGGCCGTAGATTCTCTCATCCGGGAAAATCGGATCGATTATGCAAATGACATTCTGAGCAGAGTTTGATCAGAGTGTGATCATAGTGGGATCCGATTTTCTTGGATGAGGAGAGGATGAAAACAACAAAATTCTCCATCTTTTTGATGATGTCAGTGCGTATAAATCAGACTGCACTCAAATGGCATCCGAGTTGCAGTCCTATGTTTTCCACGCACTCATTGACTTGCATGGCCAGGTGCGATCTGAATATCAGATCAAACTTGGGCATGCAGCTTTTCTTTTCCTTGGAGAGTCTCTTTTGGAAGAAAAAAATCGAACATGTGCACAGCCCCATTGGTCCAAGTGCGATCCGATGTTTTGAACTGAAAACATGCTTGTCTGCACCTGCTCTTATACAATATAGGTCAATTATATTATAGATGGGTAGGTCCCAAAACCCTTCATGCCCAAGGGATTATTTTGGTCCTTGTTTTTAGCATCGGCATAACCGATTGGGCCAACTTACATTCGGTAGCTTAACATGAAGTAGGTGACAGATGGAAGAGAACATAATTGCAGAATCCGACTACGCTGAGCTACCTACTTTGTAGTCTGTAAATACGGAAACATAAATCTACACGGAACCTGTATACATAAAACGGGATGAAATTTATAACTATTTGAAAAGTTGCTTCAATTTATTTTTTAGATTTATTGGATCAATAGAAAAATTGCTACAAAGGTGAGAGGGAAGGTTCTTTTGCTTTATGCTAAAAATTGTATTTCTTGCTTTCGAGGCGTTCATAATTTAATACTAATTAAATAACACCAATAAACTTCCATTTAAGGATTATGGAGGCCACTGTGCTCTTAGAAACCTTGAGTACTGCAGAAATTCTTTTGTAACCTTGGCCAGATCTGTGCCTTGCCACAATTCTGTCTCTGAGCTCCTTGATAAGTTCCTTTGACCTCATGATTTTCATTTGGTCTGACATGCACTGTGAGCTGTGAGGTCTTATATAGACAGGTGTGTGCCTTTACAAATCAAGTCCTATCAGTTTAATTAAACACAGCTGGACTCCAATGAAGGAGTAGAACCATCTCAAGGAGGATCACAAGGAAATGGACAGTATGTGACTGAAATATAAGTGTCTGAGAAAATGGTCTGAATACTTATGACCATGTGATATTTCAGTTTTTCTTTTTTATTAAATTTGCAAAAATTTCTACATTTCTGTTTTTTTCAGTCAAAATGGCGTGCAGAGTGTACATTAATGAGAAAAAAATGAACTTTTTTTGAATTTACCAAATGGCAGCAATTAAACAAAGAGTGAAAAAATTTAAAGAGGTCGGAATACTTTCCATACCCACTGTATATATATCGAGCCGTAACTTATACAGCAGAGACGGTAAGATATATTTGCAAAGTACAATTAGCAGCGCAAATAAAAAATCAATGGGAGAGAATGCGAGTCCTGCTGTTTGTTGTACAATATATTTACCCAGCAGGAGTAAATGGAAGGGTATTGGTTTCAGAACATTTCAAGGAAAGTGAGTTAATAGGCATCCATTTGATTATGTGCAAAATGAAGGCTTTGTTATTGATGGCAGAGACTATTCATCCGCCAGTAAATGGAAAGACTTCTAAACAACAAAGAAAATTACATATGGAGCTACAATAATATCCGTGCACATACAATTTGTACAACTAGTCGTCTGACAGTAGTTCTCGAAGATAAAGATGGATCATGGGGTTAGAGGGTGAGTCATGCTGAGATACAGCAGAGAAATTCAGATCCCTACAGCAAAATTAGGATCTTCTACCTGTTAAACAAAGAAGAGGGCAGCTAGAAAGTTTCTCTCACCCTGGAGGACCTGCCCTTTCCTTTGAGGTCAATGAGAATGTTGCAACGCTTCGTTTGCCCTGTGGTGGCGCTCCAGGGAAATTGAACACTTGCTGCCAACTTCCTTCACAGATTAGAGCTGTTCCTTTGCGATGTGAAGATTCAAGTTTGGCGGTCCACTCAAATTTGGCTAGGAAATTCGAATATATTCAATGTGAATTGAATGTGTTTTTTCAGACCCCCAGATCAAAATAGATCAAAAATTCTCACCTCACCACTCACATGCGGCGCCACCACAGCCCCCCCTTCAGTTCTCCGCTTAACTCCCTCCAGTCTCTTCTTCACTTTAGAGCCATGTTGGCCTCTATCACCATGATGTAAGTACATCTTTCAACATATGTATCATGACATCAAAATACACATCACAGGCCTACTTGGTGCCGGAAGCCTGACCGCCAATTCCAGCCAGAACAAGAGGATGTTGAGTTCAACAGTAAAGAAAAAGCTGAAGGGAGTGACGCAGAATATTGGACAGGCCACGGCGGCAGTGGGACTGGTGAGCAGCAAGGTTAGTATTATTTTTCTTAATTTTTCACCTCCTTCCTAGACCCTTAAAAATCACCTTAATGGCAGCACAATGATATTTTGCTGAATTCATGTAAAGGGCATGACAAAAAAATCTGATTTTGTAAAATTCAAGGCAAATGTAACTACCTTCCAACCAATTTGCTTGGATTGGGATACCTTGCGATCCCAACTTATGACTCTCCAGTTGTCGAAAGAAGTACAACCGCCAGCAAACCAGAAATTGTAGCGTCTCAACAGTTGGATAACCGAAAAGATTGAGACCATTGATCTTTCTTGTAAAATTTGAGGCAAATTAAATTAACTTTCAACTAATTTGCTTAGATTGGGATACCTTGTTATCGCAGCCTATGACTCTCCAGTTGTCGTAATAAGTGCAACCACCAGCAAACTGGAAATTGTAGCATCTCAACAGTTGGATAACTGAAAAGGTTGGAGACCCTTAATTTCCAATAGACGCCTATCATTTTCAGTAACCTGAAAGCCGCCAAATCTTGGTGACGACGCTTTTTCTTATCGAGTTCTGATGTTTTTTTCCTTGTTTTTTTTTACATTACATTCCGTCAATTTATTCTAAAGCGTTTTATACTTAAGAGTGCGGCTAAAAGACTAAATTCAATTACCGTTAATTGCACACCGCACACTAGAAACTGGATCGTCATGATTGATTTCCTTTAATTACTCATTTCATAGCGCTTTATTAGTAGTCCTCATATGCAGAAAGGTGAATTTATCAGCAGTCATTTGACTTGTTGACCAATATTCCAGAATGCAACTATTAAAATCAACTCATAAACTAATATATATCTTCGTGAAAATATCTGATGGGAAGCTGTGTTTTTGAGGTCAACATTTTTGGATCCCAATGTCATAGATGCATAACTAGAGGGATAGGCAGAGTAGGCAGCAGCCTAAAGCACAATTTAGAGGAGGAGAGCAATAAAGTATAGGTTAAATATTACTGTATTGAAAAGGACAGGGGAATTAGGGGCAATACAATGGATAATAATCATCTACACAACATCTGAAATGTTGAATTTTAAAATTCAAGGTGGCATTGTAAGAGTCTATTCACACATTCAGAATTTTACTTGGATTTTATTGAAAATTCAGTAAAATCGTGTAGCAAACAATCCATATTTTGTGCATGGAGAAGGGGTTTCTGCAATCCCATTCACATCTTACAGATTTCCAAATTGTAATCATACCTTAAAATCATTGTCCTGGGTGCCAAAACGTCTTGTCCCGCCCCTGAATAAACGCACATGATGCAGCCCATTTCTGACTCCACTCTAGTATTTCCAGTATGTCCTGGCCTAAAGATATCCATAATTGATGAAAATTGTAAACTGTTGCTATATAAGTACCTTCAATAGGGTAGCCTTGGCGATATTTCATGCTAATCCCAAGTTTTTACTCATAAATTCCTGACCATATTAAGCCACCCACAACACATTTCCATCCTCAAAATTGTAACACTAATTAGAACAAACTTTCTTGGTCAACTAACTTCACTAACAGGAAGTTGTATTTGAGCAATCAATCAGCAGCCACTTCCTGTGCCGATCTTCACAATATGAGATCAACACTGAATTCCCACAGGCAGAAATAATGTTGTTCTCTTTTATCTGAGCAGATAATGTCATGTTTCCAAAATGGGACCACCTTAATCCTAAACTCCTATAATCCTTCAAGAAGGACACATGTTGGCACTGAAGCCATAGTTTGACCATCCAGGCAGTTTAGGCAGACTATACAATTGCTACTGGCCGCTCGAAGGCTGTAATGCTCCTTTTTCTACTTGTTTTGGGACCTTTGGGACTCATGTACGCCCCCATTTCCATTAATATATGCAGTAGACTTCCAATTATCTTACTCCTATAAGACTAGTTGTAAAAATAGTAATGAAAAGAGTTTATCTTCTGGTAATCCTAGACGTCATTTGGTGTAAGGTTCTTTGTCTCTGTTGACATGTTCCTTGAAACTCAGTTTTCCGTCGGCCATTTTGCTTTCTGTCTTTCTGCAGCTCTTGCCCTCAGTTAATATGGAGTTTCCAGTTTTCATGTTCCCGCCCTGATTCTTCCCTCTTGCTTCTTAAGCAGCCTCAGCTGAACAATCAGTGCTCCTGAATCAAGCCTCAGTCAGTCTGTGACCTGACTCCTGGAAGCCTTGGACTTGTACTCCAGCTATTCCCTACTGAGGAACCTTGGAACACTTTTGGACTCTGGAAACCTGCTGTTTGGTGAATCCATGTTTGCAGAGGAATTACGGTACAGAGAAGAGATCCTGAACCTGCTTTGGAGAGTTATTGTAGAGCTTGAAGTTACTCTGGCCTGCTGTGTCTCCTGTCGCTGTTCCTGCAAACTGTGTGAACTTTTCAGCATGCTTGTATGAAGTAATACAAGTAATTTCATTTCAACCTATGTCTCCTGTGTTTTCCTCGCACCCAAGCACAAGACGCTATAGGAACTGTACACTATACATGACAAGATTCAGGAGCCAATGTTTAGTGTCTGCTGGGTCTGGGAAAGCCATGTCTGCTGTGACTGTGGATATCAGATGTCCGTTTAATACCTTATGTGATGACAGTGGTTGTGACTTCTCACAACCATTCCAGGTGAGCGCATTCCCTTAAAATTTTACTCTGGAGTGTTACCACAGGTAAACACTATTGTTTTTTTTTTTTTTCCTTTCCTCTTCTCCTTCCAGCACCTCTGCCTTAAAAGATCTGGAAGATGGAGGCCCGCATAAAGGAACTTTGCGGAGTGACTGATACAATCCTTTCAGATGTACAGACTTTAAAAACCCGTTTTGCAAGCCTACAGGACCTCACTAATCATAATTTGCAAGTGTTTGGACAGACTACCCAGGAATTGCGAGCCAGGATTGAGGCTTTAGAGGAACGAGCCCAGGCTCCTGCCATAACCCCAAGTTCTGGGATCCCCAAATTACCTCCTTTTCGTTTTGGCGGTGAACGTGAGAAATTCAGGGGATTTATTAATCAATGCAATTTATTTTTCTCTGCACATGCTTCACAATTTTCCACTGAACGATCCAAAGTGCTTACTATAATCATGTTGCTTACCAATAAGGCTTTGATGTGGGCAAACCCTCTGATTGAGACTGAGGATGATTGTTTGAATCACCTTGATGCTTTTATTTCAGCCATGGGGCAGGTGTTTGATGACCCCAATCGAGGTGCAACAGCTGAAGCAGCCATGTTAACTTTGCGCCAAGGTAAGCGTTCAGTAGCCGAATATGCCCTGGATTTCAGGAGATGGGCTCTTGATACCACTTGGGACACTTCTGCTAAAAAATCTATTTTTCGGAAAGGGTTGTCTCCACTGATTAAGGATGAACTTGCTCGTGCCGACCCTCCCACTGCGTTAGGTGACTTTATTAACTATTGTATCCGTATTGATGCTCGTCTGACTGAACGCAGACAAGAGAGATGGTTCGAAAATAATCGCACTAACCTTTTCCTACCTCCCTCCTCAGCTAAGGAACCTTTGAGTAGGATCACAAGGGAACCAGAACCTGAACCCATGCAGGTGGACTCTTTACAAAGACGGGTTAGTGATGCACACAAAGAACATCGTATAAAGGAAAATCTATGTTTCTACTGTGGTAAGTCAGGGCATTACATTATAAACTGCCCCAGCCGTTCTCGTAAGACTACTGCAGCAGTCATTCACTGTGAGTGTTGCGAGAGGAGCTCTGTCATGTCCGAGCCTCAGGCTCCAGAGAGATCTGCTGCAAGAGATCTTGATTTCTCGGACTTAAACTCTGTTAGTTCTGGGGACGATGATGGTATAAACGCTGCAATTTTTCAAGTTTCCTCAGCGGTGTCCCAGCTGAGTTGTAAAAGAAACAATTCTCATTGCTTCCTTTCCATCAAACTCTGGGTTGACTCAGTCTGGGTGTCTTGCTCTGCTATGATCGACTCAGGAGCAAGTGGAAATTTTATGGATATCTCCTTTGCTCTGAAACAGGGGATACGTTCAGTGAAGAAGGCTACTCCAGTACAGATGGAGACTGAGGATGGCTCTCTACTGACTTCTGGACCAGTGGATCAAGAAACAGAGCCTTTGAGGGTCCTTATGGGTAAAGATCATCAGGAGAAAATGTCTTTTTTGCTTATCTCTTCTCCCCACTTTCCCATCATTCTAGGGCTACCATGGCTGCAGGCGCAGAATCCTACGATTAACTGGGAGACCAAGGAATTACACTTTCCGGAGAAACAGATGAGTCAAGGAGTTTCAGCTTGCTCTGTTCCTAAAGGAACCATGTCAGTCCCTGAACTACCATCTGTATACCAGGACTATGAAGATTTATGTGACAAGAAGAACGCTGATCAGCTTCCTCCTCACCGTCCATATGATTGTCCAATTGAATTATTACCCGGAGCCGAGATACCTTTTGGTAAGATCTACCCCCTAGCGGGGCCCGAGCTAAAAGCTTTGAAGGATTATATAGACGAAAATTTAGCCAAGGGCTTCATACGCCCCTCTTCATCTCCCGCAGGTGCACCCATCTTCTTTGTGAAGAAGAAAGATGGATCTCTGAGACCCTGCATAGACTATAGGGAACTCAATAAGGTTACTATTAGAAACCGTTATCCATTGCCTTTAATCCCTGAGTTGTTGGAGAGAGTGCGGCATGCCAAAATTTTCTCTAAACTGGATCTCCGTGGGGCCTATAACTTGGTCCGTATCAGACCTGGGGATGAATGGAAGACTGCTTTCAGGTCACGCTATGGACACTTTGAATATCTAGTTATGCCTTTTGGTCTGAGTACCGCCCCAGCCACTTTCCAACACTTCGTGAATGATATCTTCAGGGATCTCCTAGATACATTTGTGGTGATTTATCTGGATGATATTCTAATTTTTTCTAACTCCACAGAGGAACATCATGGACATGTGAGAATGGTCTTAGAACGCCTAAGACAAAACCATCTCTACATCAAACTTGAAAAATGTGAATTCCATAGGACCGAAATTCAATTTCTGGGGTATGTACTATCTACGCAAGGGATTAGTATGGATGGAAGCAAGACCCAAGCCATCAAGGATTGGCCAATTCCTAGAAATGTGAAGGAGGTGCAGCGTTTCATCGGGTTTGCCAACTTCTATAGACGTTTCATTAAGAATTTTTCTGAGGTAGTGTCACCTATCACCCAACTTACCCGGAAACAGTCTAGGTTCTCCTGGACCCCGCAAGCTCAGGAAGCATTTTCCTGTTTAAAGGATAAATTTACCACCGCACCTATCTTAGTACATCCCAACCCCGAGCTTGCCTTCATAATAGAGGTGGATGCTTCAGACTGTGCCGTTGGAGCTATACTCTCTCAGAGAACAGGTGAGAAGAATGTCTTGCATCCCTGTGCCTTCTTTTCCCAGCAGTTGTCTTCGGCTGAGAGGAAATACGATGTGGGCAATAGAGAATTGTTGGCCATTATTGCCGCCTTCAAGGAATGGAGACACCTTCTTCAGGGAGCTGCACAGCAAATAGTCGTCCTGACAGACCATCGTAACCTTGAATTTATCAGGTCGGCTAAGTGCCTGACTCCTCGCCAGGCTCGCTGGAATCTTTTCCTAAACCAATTTAATTTTGTCATTTCTTATAGACCAGGATCGCGCAATGGAAAGGCTGATGCACTCTCTAGGATTCATTCAGCAGAGACACGTCCACTTACTCCTCCTAAGACTATTCTTCCTGACTCTAGATTCCTGGGAGTGATTCATAATCAAGACCTACTTAAGGACATCAAGGAAGCATACCATGCGGATTCTTTGTTGGCTCAACCCCCAAGGGACGTAAGTCTTGTCTTTAAGAATGGTGTGTGGATTCAGGGACAACGTCTGTATATACCTGAAACAGTCAGATTGAGAGTATTGCAACTCATCCACGATTCCAAGATAGCCGGGCATAGGGGAATTCTAAAGACACAAGAATTTCTTTCTCGTTTCTTTTGGTGGCCCACTTACAGGAAAGATGTCTTAAACTATGTCACTTCATGTGAAGTCTGTGCAAGATGCAAAACACCTCGCTCCTCACCAACTGGTCTGTTGCAACCTCTTCCCACCCCGTCCCGCCCGTGGGGATCCATTTCTATGGACTTCATTGTGGAGTTACCAACCTCTCAAGGGAAGAACACCATTCTAGTGGTGGTTGACAGTCTAACAAAGGCAGCTCATTTTATCCCTTGTGTCGGCTTACCCACTGCAAAACAGACATCAGACTTGATGATTAAGAATGTGTTTCGCTTACATGGAGTACCGGATGAGGTCATTTCGGATCGAGGGGTGCAATTCACTTCAAGGTTTTGGCAAAATTTCTGTGCAGCATTGGACATTAAAGTAAACCTTTCTTCTGCTTTTCATCCCCAGACTAATGGACAGACAGAACGAACCAATCAGACCCTGGAGCAGTATCTCTGCTGTTTTATCTGCCACCTACAGGATGATTGGGTGGATCTACTTCCACTGGCTGAGTTCTCTTATAACAACTCTCAGAGCGCCTCCACTAAGCAGTCTCCTTTTTACTCCAATCTAGGTTATCATCCTAACATTCTTCCTCGATTTCCCATAGATACGCCCTTGCCGGCAGTGGCTGAAAGAATCACTTCTTTACAAAAGAATATGGATCTTCTAAAGGAAAATCTAGAATTGGCTCAGGAAAGGTACAAGAAAGCAGCAGATAAATTTCGTAAACCTGCACCAGCTTTCAAGGTAGGAGATTTGGTCTGGCTGTCAACCAGAAATCTTAAATTAAAGATTCCATCGTCTAAATTGGGACATAAGTACATTGGACCTTATAAGATCAATAAGATTATAAGTGCTGTTGCTTGTCGTCTTCAACTACCCAGAACTATGAGAATCCACCCTGTCTTTCATGTATCCCTACTAAAGGCTGCAACACCCAATACGTTTCCTGGACGTTCTTCTCCTTGCCCTGACCCAGTGCTGGTCGATGGTCAGGAAGAATTTATGGTGGAAAGGATTCTAGATTCCAGGTTGTACAGAAATCAGTTGCAATATTTGATTAAATGGCAGGGCTACCCAGTGGAGGACAACTCATGGGAACCAGTCAATAATGTAAATGCTCCTCGCCTGCTCCGCCAGTTTCATCAGAGGTACCCTGACAAGCCTGGTCTGAGGTCATCCGGAGGTTGTCCCTAAGGGGGGAGTAATGTAAGGTTCTTTGTCTCTGTTGACATGCTCATTGAAACTCAGTTTTCCGTCGGCCATTTTGCTTTCTGTCTTTCTGCAGCTCTTGCCCTCAGTTAATATGGAGTTTCCAGTTTTCATGTTCCCGCCCTGATTCTTCCCTCTTGCTTCTTAAGCAGCCTCAGCTGAACAATCAGTGCTCCTGAATCAAGCCTCAGTCAGTCTGTGACCTGACTCCTGGAAGCCTTGGACTTGTACTCCAGCTATTCCCTACTGAGGAACCTTGGAACACTTTTGGACTCTGGAAACCTGCTGTTTGGTGAATCCATGTTTGCAGAGGAATTACGGTACAGAGAAGAGATCCTGAACCTGCTTTGGAGAGTTATTGTAGAGCTTGAAGTTACTCTGGCCTGCTGTGTCTCCTGTCGCTGTTCCTGCAAACTGTGTGAACTTTTCAGCATGCTTGTATGAAGTAATACAAGTAATTTCATTTCAACCTATGTCTCCTGTGTTTTCCTCGCACCCAAGCACAAGACGCTATAGGAACTGTACACTATACATGACATTTGGAATCTTCCTTTTTTTTTTGTAATCTATCAAATGGTAATCCAGGTAATTTACCACTTGTTTCTAGCACAGAACTATAATAAAATATGGAATTTTGAAAACCAGGAACAAAATGAAAAATTTGAAAAATTCAAGGTTCTAAAAACATTAATCCTACAACTCAAAATATTTGTTAATCCAGCTCCTTTTATGCCACATTATAATCCTCTCTACCGAGAAGGATGAGAATGACTTTAGGGCCCCGTCACGCATAGCGACACACCAGTGATCCCGACAGCGATATGCACTTGTCAGGATCGCTGGTGTGTCACTACATGATCGCTGGTGAGCTGCCAAACAGGCAGCTCAGGCAGCGATCAGGACAGCGACACTGTGGGTAATGTCGCTTAGTTACCCGCAGTGTACGTTGGATACCAGCCCGCTGGTGCAGGGAGCTGGTAACCAAGGTACACATCGGGTTATTCCCAGGCGCTGCCTGGTTAGCCTGGAAACCCGATGTGTACCTTGGTTACCAGCTGATCGCTGGTCTCCTGCCTGCCACACGCAGCGATGCTTGCTGGCCAGCGGGAGACCAACGATCAAAAAAATGTCCTGGCCATTGGACAACGATCAGCGATACCCGCAGGGGGGCCGGTCACTGATCAGTGTCACACACAACGATATCACAGGGGAGATCGCTGTTGCATCACAAAACTAGTGACTCAGCAGCGATCTCACTAGCGAGATCCCTGTGTGTGACGGGGGGGGGGGGGGGGCTTAACCATTACTATGTAATCAGTTGTTCATGAGGTGGGAGGTGTGATGCCTCCTAAAGATAAGCCAAGTAAATCAAATTAGCATTTTCTTACAAATGGAGAGGCAGTGGGAATGATGTTCTTAGTTATCTGGAGGCCTTCTGCTGGAAGTGTGTATTGTGTTCATGTAGTGTGAGTCATAAATCCAGGTGTTAAATTGAGTCCTAGTGTCAAAGTATTGAACATCCCTATAAGTTTGAATTCCCAAATTTTTCTCTCTCTGTCATCCTTAAAATGACCTTTTAGTATTAAGACTTTTAAATCTGTCATGCAGTGTCCAGTTCCAGAGAAATGTTTTCCCACAGGCGTGTCCATTTGAAAAATTGATGTTTTTTAAGGCTGGTTTCAGACAACTTGAGATATAACGAGTTAAGAAAGGAGAGCTCTTTGATAGTGAAGCCATTGTGTGTGCAATTAATCAGCAGCTATTTCTACCAACCGTTCCATTTTTGCTAGATCGTCCATGAACTGCTCCTCAAAAATGTCAGTCTTCTGGAGATTACATAAAAAAGGTGTTTCTAGGCTGGGATGGGGTAGGACTTAAAATATCACGCCCTGTAGGTCTAAGTCATGAGTATACAATGCGGATTTGTTATATTTTCTATTATTTTAGACATTAGTTGCAGAATATAGTGATGATGAATGGTACTGTATCGTGGATCATCTACAAGTCCCTAAGGCAAGTGTACTTGAAAATCACTTTGCAATGGTAACGGTGCCTGAACTATACGCAAGCTATCGGCATATATCACATATTACATAAGGAAGCAAGAACATGCCATAGAGCGAGGTATGAGCTCTGGAAATAGAAATCTATAAACGGTGTCTGGAAACTGCTGCTTTTTGAAAAGGTTAATTATTAATAGCGGGGACACGTGGCGCTTGAAAGCCTTGGGCACTGGTTTGATTTACATTCATATAAAGAAGTTGTTAACAGACCTTCGGCACATTATTGAGAGTCTGTTAATAGCACAATCTCTAAATAATTCATTTTCAAAACTGTTCTGTATAGTGAGGCTCAGTCTGCTGCCTAGAAACCATAAAGGCTCATGACGGACATTATGGAGAGAGTCCTTGTGACCTTTAAAGAGGATCTGTCACGAGATCAAAAGTGTCAAGTTTTTGGTCTTATCATATTTCCTACTGCTCCCCTGAGTATTCTATCTGTTGTTGCTTTTAAATTTGCTGTATGGTTCCAGAAATAAGGTCCTATTTATTTGGTGTTCATCTTTGCTGTATTTATCAAGTGGGCATGGTTCACAGGTTCCTCGGGGGCGTATCTTTAGGCTGCTCTGCATTATTTCCCTGGAAGCACAGCCCAAATGAAAATAAAATAAAATTTAGGATTAATTCAAAACGCCACTATCTCTGGAACTCTATGGCGGATTTAAAAATATATATATAAACCAGGAACATGGCAGTGATGCAGCCTTCCGTAGGGAACCCATAGGTCCCCGCATATTCGTCAAAAGGTTAAAGAATGTGTCCTTTTTTATGCAAACAAGGCCTATTGATGGCATGATAAGATTTTTTTTAATATTATACTATACTGTATATTTGTTAGAATTTAACACAATTTTCAAGATCTTTACTTGCTGTGAGCAATTAACTTTTTCTGTTTATAATCAGAGGCTTAATATCTGTCCTGATCATGTACATCGATCCAGGTCTGTACATCAGCAGTTCTAAGGGTAGGGGTAAGTAATGCCAAAATATCCATTTTCTAAATTCTGATTTGTCCTGTGCATTTCTCCATACGACAGGAGCACAGGAATGGCATGGCCACCTCCTCCTGGATCCAAAGGTTCCTCCAGGATCGGACCGGAGAGTGCCAGTGCAATCACTGAGCTCAGTGATTGGTTGCAGCAATGATTTACCGGCGCTGGTGTGGACGGAGGGCGAGCATTCTCTGGCTTTGTTATTTTACCTTACATGAATCATTTGGAGTCCACTTTTCTAAAAGTGGAAAACCCCTTTAAAAGTTTTTTCCATTAGCATCATTTATCACCTATTCACAGGGTAGAAAATAAATGTATGTCTGGTGGAGGTTGAGATTTGAAGACCTCCGCCGAGGTCAGGGAGTCCAAAGTCTTCTTTATGAATGAAGCATTAGTGAGCATGTGCAATCATGGGAGTTAGACAGTTAATGGTGCAGTGGTCGCACATGCTCAGTAGCGCTTTGCTTAAACATTTCAGCCCAAAGTGATCATACATTATTAGATAGGAGGTAAATGTTGTATATGTGACAGTCCCATTATAGAGGCTTCCCATATTCTCAATCAGGAGTGTACCGCACCTCTGCCTCATGTCTTCCTGCTTGCCAGGGAGCAGTGTGCTTCTGAATGATTGACAGTTTGGAAAAGTGGCATCCATACTTTGCCGCATCGGAGGAGAGCAGGGGCAGTTTAGCTGGCCGGATCCAGCATTGTGGGAACTTCAGAGCAGCGCTTACTAGCTCCATAATACAGAGCTTGTAAGTGCTGTTCATCTTGCCACCACTGATAGACTGCACTATACAAATAAAGAACATTAATGAGAACAGAGAAGGTTTTTAATAAGAAGTCAATTGCAATGTTGCCTGTTTTTTATTATTTTAACCATTTATCATTATGAGACTACCCCCACAATGACTAATTTTTCCCTGAATTTCACAATAGAAATTACATACATTATAAAATAGGTACCTTAGATCTGGAGAGGCCAATGTGCTTACTGTGAAAATCCATGTCAGGGTGACTGTATGTCATCCAGACAAACATTTTAGTCCAATCATGACAAAATTTCTTTCAGGATTATACGACCATCCTGATATGGATTTTCAAAGTAAGTACAGAAGTCTCATCAGGTCTAAGAGATCTATTTAATAAGGTATTCGGTGTGTATTCTTTTTGCAAACTGTGTTAATGACTCCATGATTCCAATTTAACATATCATCATGATTTGCTAACAAAACCTTAACAGGCTGCAATTCACATCACAACTACAGGGCAGCCACAATAGACGCAAAGAGCACAAACATCTCCTGACACAAAATTATGCTTCCTAGCTATCTAGCCAAAAGGAAAGGGAAGGCAGACCACATCTCAGTACTACACCCCAAATAATTGATGATATTAAAAAGATCTACTTGCTTTAGCGTTATCTGTCATAATCACCTTAATATTTTAAAGGGAGCCTGTCAAGAGGATTTTAAGCAAGAAATAGGGTTGTATAGGCCCTTGTCCAGCATTAACAATGACACCTTTTTTTGCACAGATTGGATGTGCCTGTGCTCAAAAATTTAGATTTGAAGTCATATGCAAATTAGGCTGAAAGTGCACTGGGTAGCCGACTATGCACTTACACTACTCGCGTTTCCAGCCTCATTTGCATATATCTTCTTTGGTAGATTGCTCGTGACTGGCACATCGGATCTTTACAAAAAAGGTATAATTTGAAAGGACATTTCCATAAGCAAAATCTTCCTGATGGGTTCCCTTTAAAAAGCTTATAAGTAAGGTGTAACGGGTCTGGGAGGCGGAACCTCTGAGCTTTATTATACAAGGAGGCTTTCCTTGTAAAGGAGCGGGTGGCGCCCGGGGAGACGGACAGGAAGTCACTGCAAGTGACGGGGGCAGTCTCTGGACAGACAGGTGGGAGGTCACGGCAAGTGACCGGGGCAGTCTCTGGATAGACAGGCGGGTAGTCACGGCAAGTGACCGGGGCAGTCTCTGGGTAGACAGGCAGGTAGTCACGGCAAGTGACCGGGGCAGTCTCTGGATAGACAGGCGGGTAGTCACGGCAAGTGACCGGGGCAGTCTCTGGGTAGACAGGCAGGTAGTCACGGCAAGTGACCGGGGCAGTCTCTGGATAAACAGGCGGGTAGTCACGGCAAGTGACCGGGGCAGTCTCTGGGTAGACAGGCAGGTAGTCACGGCAAGTGACCGGGGCAGTCTCTGGATAAACAGGCAGGCAACGGGCCGGGGCAGTCTCTGAATGGACAGGTATATACGACCTGAGATGGTGGAGCCTCCCGGTAGGCTAGCAGGCAGATGACAGATGAGCGCCCCCAAGTGAGCAGGCGAGAGTCTCTGGAATAGCCGATGGACACCGCAGGTGATGGCCGAACCTCCAGGTAGGCTTGCAGGCAGATGGCAGATGAGCGCCCCCAAGTGAGCAGGCGAGAGTCTCTGGAATAGCCGATGGACACCGCAGGTGATGGCCGAACCTCCAGGTAGGCTTGCAGGCAGATGGCAGATGAGCGCCCCCAAGTGAGCAGGCGAGAGTCTCTGGAATTGCCGATGGTCACCGCATGTGACGGCCGAACCTCCAGGCAGGCTTGCGGGCAGGTAGCAGACAGCAAACTGGCAGGAAACAGGCAGGTAACTGGTAACGGACCCTGAGGGCTAAAGCAGAGTAGTGAACAGTGCAATAACAACATTGCTCGGGCACCTCCATTAAGGAGGAAGTACTTTATATAGGGTGGAGTCCTCCGGCATTGGCCGGGGACCTTTTTTTGAAAGATGCGCGCGGCCCCTTTAAGAGCGGGGGAGCGCGCGGGCGCGCGCCCTAAGTCCAGAAGCAGGGAAGGAGCGCGCGGCCCCAGCAGGGCGGAAGGAGGATGCTGAGTGCGGGTAAGGGGGGTGACGTCCCTGCCTGGCAGAGGACGCTGTCACAGGGGAACAGCGTCCCTGCCTCGCAGAGGGCAGGGACGCCGGCGCTACAGTACCCCCCCTTTAGGCCCCCCTTTTTTAGGCCAGAAAGAAATTTAGCTAAGATGAGAGGGGCATGGATGTTCTCCCGAGGCTCCCACGTTCTCTCCTCAGGACCAAACCCTTCCAATCCACCAGAAAATAGGTCTTTCTTCCTACCCTTTTGGTGGCCAGAATGTTCTCTACCTCAAATTCGTCTTCAGCAGACACTGGAGCAGGAGGTGTACCTGTACACTTGACAAAAGAGTTAAGTACCACCGGTTTGAGGAGAGATACATGGAAGGCGTTAGGAATCCGCAAATTGGCAGGGAGTTTCAATTTATAGGACACCGGGTTGATCTGACTGATGATCTCAAAAGGACCGATGAACCGAGGGCCTAACTTGTAGGAAGGAATCTTGAGCCGGACATACTTGGACGAAAGCCAGACCTTATCCCCAGGACGGAATTGAGGAGGATCCAGACGTTTTTTGTCAGCATGTTTCTTCATGCGCTCGGATGACAGAATGAGTGCGGACCGGGTACTCTCCCATATGGAGGAAAATTCGTTAACCAGAGATTCCGCAGCTGGATTGTCCACAGAGATGGAGACAGGAACAGGGATCCGAGGGTGTTGACCGAAGACTACGAAAAACGGAGATTTGGAGGAAGATTCGCTCTCGTGATTGTTGTAAGAGAATTCGGCCCAAGGCAGGAGATCCACCCAGTCAGAATGGTGGGCATTAACGAAGTGCCGGAGATAACTGGTCAGATTCTGATTGATTCGCTCGACTTGTCCATTGGACTGCGGGTGGTAAGCGGAGGAGAAATCCAAGGTGACGTCTAGCAACTTACAAGTGGCTCTCCAGAAACGTGAGGTGAACTGTACCCCACGATCCGACACAATGTGACGAGGCAGACCATGAAGACGGAAGATGTGGCGGATAAAGTCTTTAGCCAACTCGGGTGCAGACGGAAGCCCTGGCAGGGAATGAAGTGAGCCATCTTGGAAAATCGGTCAACGACCACCCAAATGACCGTACAACCGGCAGAGACGGGCAGATCTGTTATGAAGTCCATGGCTATATGCTGCCAGGGGGCAGCGGGTACAGGAAGCAGAAGAAGACGGCCGGCAGGCAGGTGTCTTGGAACTTTGTTGCGGGCACAGGAGACACAGGCAGAAACAAAGTCGATTACGTCCTTGTGCAGGGTAGGCCACCAGTAATGCCGAGTAATGAGCTGGAGGGTCTTTTTCTGACCAGCGTGGCCAGCTAGTCTAGACGAATGACCCCAGTGTAGGATTCTCTCCCGATCGGTTACCGATACGAACGTCTTACCAGGAGGGAGACGATTTAGACTCACGGGAGCCACCTGCATCACTCTGGCGGGATCGATGATATGTTTAGGTTCCTCCTCGAGATCCGACACCAGGAAGGACCGGGACAAGGCGTCCGCCTTGATGTTCTTGTCGGCCGGGCGAAAATGTAAGAGAAAATCAAAGCGGGCAAAAAACAAGGACCACCGGGCTTGGCGAGGGTTAAGTCTCTGGGCATGCTGGAGGTAAGCCAGATTTTTGTGGTCAGTGTAAATGATTACTGGATGGAGAGCCCCCTCGAGTAGGTAACGCCACTCCTCCAATGCCAGCTTGATGGCCAATAACTCTCGGTCTCCTATGGAGTAATTGCGCTCAGAAGAGGAGAAGAGTTTGGAGAAGAAGCCGCAAGATACCATCCTCCCGGATGAAGATTTTTGAGTAAGTACCGCTCCGGCTCCAGAAGAATAAGCGTCCACCTCCAGGAAGAACTGCTTGTTGCCGTCCGGGCGATGCAGCACAGGAGCGGAAGAGAAGGCCTGTTTTAAAGAAAGAAAGGCCTCCTCTGCTTCGGGCGTCCACTGTTTGGGATTAGCATCCTTGCGGGTGAGCGCGGAGATTGGAGCAGTCCGGAAAGAGAAGTGCGGTATGAAAAGGCGGTAATAATTGGCGAATCCCAGGAACCGCTGAATGGCCTTCAACCCCTCCGGTCGGGGCCATTTCTCGATGGCAGACAGTTTCTCCGGATCCATTCGTAGGCCTGTCTGAGAAATGATGTAGCCCAAAAACGGAAGCGAGGTCTGCTCAAAGAGGCACTTCTCATATTTGGCGAAGAGGTGATTCTGCCTGAGCCTGAGCAGAACCTGACGAACATCCCTCCGGTGAGACTGGAGATCCGGAGAGAAGACCAAGATGTCGTCTAGGTACACCACAACGCAGGAGTAGAGTAGGTCCCGGAAGATGTCATTGACCAACTCCTGAAAGACTGCTGGAGCATTACAGAGACCAAAGGGCATCACCAAATACTCGTAGTGGCCGTCCCAGGTGTTGAATGCCGTCTTCCATTCATCTCCCCGACGGATACGGACTAGGTTATATGCCCCACGAAGATCCAGTTTGGTGAAGATTCTAGCCCCCCTCAGACGATCAAACAATTCTGGAATGAGCGGAAGAGGGTACTTATTCTTCACCGTGATCAAATTTAGGCCTCTGTAGTCAATACAGGGACGGAGAGAGCCGTCTTTCTTTTTTACGAAGAAGAAACCTGCTCCCGCTGGGGAGGTGGATTTCCGGATGAATCACTTGGCCAAATTCTCCTCGATATATTCGGACATCGACCTGGTCTCAGCAGCGGACAATGGGTAAATACGCCCACGGGGAGGCGTAGTACCGGGTAGCAGGTAGATCGGGCAATCATACGGTCTATGAGGGGGTAATGTCTCTGCTTCCTTTTTATTAAAGACATCAGCGAATGACCAATATGGAATCGGGAGCCCAGGTAGATTAGTTGGTGTAGGAGAAGGACGGACGGGATGAACAGGAACCAAACATGTTTTATGACAGTCCTGTCCCCAGCGAAGGATCTCTCCAGTCTGCCAGTCGAGCACGGGTGCATGCTTTTGGAGCCAAGGCAGACCTAGTAAGAAAGCGTGAGAGAGTCCAGGCAGAACATGAAACGAGATGCTCTCAGAATGCAACATTCCCACCTGCAGGGTTATGGCTTCAGTGATAAGTTGGATGGGACGTGGTAGGAGACCCCCAGTCACAGCAGCAACAGATACTGGTTCAACCAGAGGTTTGGTAGGAATGCGATATTTTTCTACTAGAGCCTGTGAAACAAGATTCCCAGCTGCTCCAGAATCAAGTTGGGCTAGTTCAAAATAACGGTTCTCACCGAGGAGAATTGAGACTGACAGCAGCAGAGATGAAGAGGATTTATTTTTGTCTAGGTGGACCTCTCCGAGCGAACCTAGACACAGGCGTTTCCCGACCTCTCTGGGCAGGTACGGATCCGGTGCTCCTTACTGCCACAGTAAAAGCAACTCCCCTCGGCACGGCGTAAGTCCTGACGGGCTTTGACAATCTTGGTCTGGTCGACTTGCATAGGCTCAGAAGAGTGTACCTTAGGAGAAACGGAAGGAGTTACAGGTCTCTGAAAAGAAGGAGCTAGACGAGGAAACCCTCTCTCACGGGTGACCTCTTTAGCGCGCTCCTGGAACCGTAGATCAATTCGATTGGCAAGAGTTATTAGGTCATCGAGAGAGGTTGGAATGTCCCGACCGGCAAGTTCATCTTTAATACGGCCGGACAGACCCTCCCAGAAGACAGATATCAGAGCGTCATTATCCCAAGCCAGCTCCGAGGCAAGGGTACGGAACCGTATGGCATATTGACCCACGGTGAGACTTCCCTGACGGAGACGCAGCAGAGATGATGCAGAGGAGGTCTTCCGTCCGGGTTCGTCGAATACCTTCCGGAAGGCTGAGAGAAAAGCAGACAGGTCAGACACCAGAGGATCTTCTCTCTCCCAAAGAGGATTTAGCCAGGCCAGGGCCTCTCCGGTGAGATGGGACATGATGAAGGCAATTTTGGCCCGGTCGGAGTTAAACTGGTGTGCCAGGAGTTCAAAATGCAGGGTGCACTGGTTAATGAAACCCCGAGCCAGAGCAGGGTCGCCTCCAAACCGAGGAGGAGCTGAAAGTCGAGGTCCAGGAACGGAAACCACAGAATTGGTAAGCAGCGGAACTGCCGGATTGCAAGTCATGGCGCCCGCGGTGGTTGCTGGTGAAGTAGTCAGGGTGTCCAGGCGGGAATTAACATTCCGCAGGTGACCCAGGATGGACTCCTGTTGAGACCTCTGACGAGACAGTTCATGACGCAGGTCAGAGAGCGAGGGAGTTTGGGTGCCACCGGGTTCCATGGCCCGAGCAAACTGTAACGGGTCTGGGAGGCGGAACCTTTGAGCTTTATTATACAAGGAGGCTTTCCTTGTAAAGGAGCGGGTGGCCCCGGGGAGACGGACAGGAAGTCACTGCAAGTGACGGGGGCAGTCTCTGGACAGACAGGTGGGAGGTCACGGCAAGTGACCGAGGCAGTCTCTGGATAGACAGGCGGGTAGTCACGGCAAGTGACCGGGGCAGTCTCTGGATAGACAGGCGGGTAGTCACGGCAAGTGACCGGGGCAGTCTCTGGGTAGACAGGCAGGTAGTCACGGCAAGTGACCGGGGCAGTCTCTGGATAAACAGGCGGGTAGTCACGGCAAGTGACCGAGGCAGTCTCTGGGTAGACAGGCAGGTAGTCACGGCAAGTGACCGGGGCAGTCTCTGGATAAACAGGCAGGCAACGGGCCGGGGCAGTCTCTGAATGGACAGGTATATACGACCTGAGATGGTGGAGCCTCCCGGTAGGCTAGCAGGCAGATGACAGATGAGCGCCCCCAAGTGAGCAGGCGAGAGTCTCTGGAATAGCCGATGGACACCGCAGGTGATGGCCGAACCTCCAGGTAGGCTTGCAGGCAGATGGCAGATGAGCGCCCCCAAGTGAGCAGGCGAGAGTCTCTGGAATAGCCGATGGACACGCAGGTGATGGCCGAACCTCCAGGTAGGCTTGCAGGCAGATGGCAGATGAGCGCCCCCAAGTGAGCAGGCGAGAGTCTCTGGAATTGCCGATGGTCACCGCATGTGACGGCCGAACCTCCAGGCAGGCTTGCGGGCAGGTAGCAGACAGCAAACTGGCAGGAAACAGGCAGGTAACTGGTAACGGACCCTGAGGGCTAAAGCAGAGTAGTGAACAGTGCAATAACAACATTGCTCGGGCACCTCCATTAAGGAGGAAGTACTTTATATAGGGTGGAGTCCTCCGGCATTGGCCGGGGACCTTTTTTTGAAAGATGCGCGCGGCCCCTTTAAGAGCGGGGGAGCGCGCGGGCGCGCGCCCTAAGTCCAGAAGCAGGGAAGGAGCGCGCGGCCCCAGCAGGGCGGAAGGAGGACGCTGAGCGCGGGTAAGGGGGGCGACGTCCCTGCCTGGCAGAGGACGCTTTCACAGGGGAACAGCGTCCCTGCCTGGCAGAGGGCAGGGACGCCGGCGCTACATAAGGGTAAATTATGAGTTTATGAGTTTCTATTTTCAAACGTATGATGGGATGAATTTTCATATCCGAAGCCAGATAACTTGTCCGTATCAGCTGAAATATTCTGCTGATGAAACAAGTCATCTAACTGCTGCAGCAAAAAAAAAAAATAAACACCTAAGTTGCCATCGTCACCTCTTAAAGTAACTCCTGATTGCTCCCCGTAGCGCTTCCTTGTACAGTAAAAGTGCAGGATTTAATGAGAGGGCCGTCTACAAAAGCAAAAGTGAGGCCGAAGGGAGCTGAGTTTATTTGATTTTGTTTGTGCTGAGTAAGAGATTAATCATAAGTTGCCAGTAATGACCCCACTTGAGACCATACAATAATGTAAGGATGGAAATTGTGGAAAAGGTAGAGAGTGGGAATGGTTTTCAAAAGCTATATTGGCTTTCCCACATGAGCCGTCCACCTTTTCGAATGTTTCCATCAAGCAGATTTTTGCTCATTTAGCGTAAAGCCGTAAGAAGAAGTAGGCCAGGAGTCTGTGGTTAAAAATTTGTAATTGTCACATTATTCTGGCTTTATGGCATAGGACATAATAAGCAAGACTGCTTGGCCATTATGTACAGGATTTGGCAGGCCAATGACTTCCCTCCACGAGCTAACAGAGGAAGATAGATGATGTAGAGTGGACAAGCAAGCAGTGACTAAAAGGAAGCCAACGTGAACAGTTTAGGAGATGGTAATCATTTTTTGCGAAATAAGAAGACTTGAAGAGGACCGATCACTTACCATAAATATATAATCTTTTTACCTGGTGTAAATGCCGCTGTTCTCCTTAATCCGGCGTTGTTGTTTTTTTGTTCCTACGCCTCTCCGTTCCTGAGATATGGCCCTCTCTTCACTGTACATAAATCTAGTCTGTTTAGCCAAGAGGGCGTAGTATTTAAGAAGGTTCCACAGAGAAATTTGAGGACAACACCCACTTGGCTAATAACACAAAAAGACGCTGACAGCACTCACTGAATCGGGACGCTCGCTCCAACCAAGGAACCTTCTTGGAGAAATCCAGCAGTCAAAGACAAAAAGGAACAGCGCTCCATCCGGGTGTATACAAACAGAAGAACGTTTATTACGCCATATACAGCAACGTTTCGACCTGCATGAGTTCTTGACAAAGACCTCATGCAGGTCGAAACGTTGCTGTATATGGCGTAATAAACGTTCTTCTGTTTGTATACACCCGGATGGAGCGCTGTTCCTTTTTGTCTTTAACACCCACTTGGCTAACAAGAGTAGTTTTATATACAGGAAAGAAGAGGCCATAGCTCAGGAACAGAGAAGCTCAGGGCCAAAAGAAAAACATTGCCGGATTCAGGAGAACGGCAACAATTACGCCAGGTGATAGGATTTAAAAATTTATAGCAAGTGACAGGTCCTAGATAGATCAAGTCTGGATAGGTCCATCAGAAGATCTTCCAGTTTTCCAAGGTTCTGTCACATTAATAAGCTAAAGTTAAAAGCAAAAGACCAAAAGGTTCAACAAGGGGCAAACAACCCTACAGATGACTTTCTCTGGTGAGCTTTAGGTACATCAGACTAATAATATGTGACTAAGAAGAGATGCTCTCAGCTTCCAAAATCCTTAGGACCTCCATAAAAAAAATTATGAGGTCAACCCTCTGTCAAAATGTGTGTCCACTTTTAACAAGGTTGGGCAGTGATCATAACTTATTCTGAATGGGGTTTCTGTGTGATCTACTGGAAATAGAGGTTTTATTTGTCATCGTAATCCTGTCTTTGATGATAATAAGACTGCTGGAAAGTTATATGCAAGGAACAGGAAGTGTGAGTCTAGTATTTGGCTACGTTATCAGTGTAAAAATGGCAAGATTTATGTTTTTTCATACAGTGATGGAAAATTTATAAGAACAATATAAAAAATGAAAACCAAAAAAATAATTCATCAACCATAAAACCTGAAGAAAACAATAAGTAATTTTCTGATGACACATTCCCTTTTGTTGCATGACAAGCCTTGCTGTTATTTCACACACAGGACACATCCTCAATAAAACTGACCATACATAAACTCTCCAATTCTCTTATGTGTACGATGGGGCATGTTTAATTTCAACACCCTTCACTCCCATGGATGAAGGCCACACTCCTTTAAAAGCTGTTGGCCAAGTGCTCACTTGTCAAAATCTATTCCTTCTGACCATCCATACACATCCATGTCATTAAAGGGTTAAAAATACTCCCTCAAAGGCTATGGATACCTTTAGACAGGGAGAAAATATTTTATATATGTTGATTGTTACCTTTAGTTAATAAAATTGTTCTCTTAATTATTTCATTCATTTTCAAGTCCTGTCATTTGTAGTGTGCAGCCTTGAACAAGGTTAAATTTTTTCATATGTGGTAGAGTTTTTCCCAGTAATATAGGCTGGCTGTGAGATCTGAGTGTCCTTCTCTGTAATATAGGCTGGATATGAGGTCTGAGTGTCCCTCTCTGTAATACAGGCTAGATGTCAGGTCTGAGTGTCCCTCCCTGTAATATAGGCTGGTTGTGAGGTCTGAGTGTCCCTCACTGTAATATAGGCTGGATGTGAGGTCTGAGTGTCCCTCCCTGTAATACAGGCTGGATATGAGGTCTGAGTGTCCCTCTCTGTAATACAGGCTAGATGTCAGGTCTGAGTGTCCCTCCCTGTAATATAGGCTGGTTGTGAGGTCAGAGTGTCCCTCATTGTAATATAGGCTGGATGTGAGGTCTGAGTGTCCCTCCCTGTAATACAGGCTGGATATGAGGTTTGACTGTCCCTCACTGTAATACAGGCTGGATGTGAGATCTGACTGTCCTTCACTGTAATATAGGCTGCACATGAGATCTTTATGTATTCAAAGTGTTGTTGTCTTTAATAGATGCTCATATATCAGCACAGCTTCTTGTCTGCATGTATTCCCTCTTCCTGTTCTTTCATCCTCTTTACTAGCCTGGATTCTCTTTCCTCCCTGAGCTACTATCTCCCCTTTCTATGCTGAGGAGATCTGTGTAGAGTTGCCTCAACCTGCCTGCTGCCATCTCTATCAATGAGAGGACAACCAGGAAAAGGGTCAGGAGCGGGAGCTCTGATGGAATTGTAACATTTTTGCAGATTACTCAGCTAGATAATGGACTTCCAACCTGTCCGCCGCAGAAAAATTATATCTAATGTTTATTGAAGACTATTTACAAATTTTCTGCATTTTCATTTAGGAAGCAAATATTGAATAATGTGCAAAAATGTGCATATAATATCTTTTACATCAAATTTTAGACCATTGCTTTCTCCTATTTTAAGGGTGCATGCACACGTTGCGGTTTCTGCTGCAGATCCTCCCTGACAAAGAAGGTCTGTGCACCTTCGAAACGCGTTGGAACGCTTTTTGATCCTTCCTGCCTCCTGTACTACGGTACCACGGTGACGTCACCTATTTTTTGTCCCGCCCCCGTCCTGTCCGTCTCGTACTAGCGGCGCCTCGTGGCCTGAGGACGCCGCGTTACTTCCGGACTCTGCACTTCCCAGTCTAGCCGAACTGCTCCAACAACAGGGAGGACGCTCCCTGCTCCGTTACATCTGGCCTGGCTGATCTGGGCGCGCGGCCCGACCATCATTTCTACCGAGCCAGGACATCTTTCTCTTCAATCTAGCCCTCTGCTGTTGTGACAGTAAGTGTTCTATACCAACATTTGTATGTATGCCAGCTTATTAACCCTGTCACATTTGAATTGCATCGCTATTTATCCAGGAGTCTTTTCACTTTATGGGGACATCTCTTTATGCTTTATTGGTGTTGAGGCGCAGGTAGTTATTTTTGTATGTTTCCTATTTATGTACACCATCCCTTGGGTACTTTAGAGTTAGCATTAGCACAGCAGCTAACTCAACTCCAGCAGCCTCTTCACACTCCTTTGGTCATTCCAACATAGTTCTGTAGTTAGCCCCAGTGTGTTTTATAAATTTTTCATTTGTTAGTACTTCCGTGATTTTGTCATTCCACGCTTTAGCTGCTTGCTTTAAACCATATATGCTTTTCTGTAGTTTACAAACTTTGTTTGGATTTCTTTCATCTTTGAATCCTGGAGGTTGTTCCATGTAAATGTCTTCTGTTAAATCTCCATTCAAAAAAGCTGTCTTTACATTCAGATGTCTTAGTTCCATCTTTTCCATTGCTGCAAATGTAAGTAAAGTTCTTATTGTAGTGTGTTTGACAACTGGAGCAAATGTTTCATCATAGTCTTCTCCATATTTTTGAGAATACCCTTTAGCTATGAGTCTTGCTCGATATCTTTCAGGTGTACCATCTGTTTGGTATTTTACTTTAAAAATCCATTTACATCCTATGGCTTTTCTTCCTTCTGGCAAATCTGTTAGTGTCCATGTATTTGAATCATGCATGGATTTAATTTCTGTTTCTGTTGCTTCTATCCATTTATTAGCTTCTTCTTCAGGAAGTTTAGTTATGTCTTCCCAAGAGGTAGGCTCATGGATTTTTCTTATACTTGTCTTGTATGAGAGACGTTTTGGTGGTTTTCCTTTGTTCTCTCTTATTGAACGTCTTTGTTCTGTGTCTGTTTGTAGTTGTGATTCTTCACTTTCAGTATTTTGTTCTCCATTAATTTCTACTTCTTTCTCATCAGATATTTCTTCAGTTATGTCACTATTGTTTTACTCACTTTTTGTTTCAACTGAAATCATAATGTCTTCATTTAAATCTTCAATGAATGTGACACAGTTACTCACCGTAACTCTGTCTGTTTTGGGATCTAAGATTCTATATCCTTTGCAGTTTTCACTATATCCAACGAATATTCCTTCCATGGATCTGTTTTGAAGTTTGGAACATTTTTCTGTTGGAATGAATATAAAAACTTTACATCCAAAAACTTTTAAATGATTGACACTTGGTTTCATACCTTGCCACAGTTCATATGGAGTTTTCTTCTGTTTTCTGGAAAAAAGTCGGTTCTGTAGATATGTAGCTGTCATTGCTGCCTCACCCCAATATTTCTCTGGTAGTTTAGAATCTGTCAGCATACATCTCATCATTTCTGTTAGAGTTCTGTTTTTCCTTTCTGCTACTCCATTTTGTTCAGGTGTTTATGGAACAGTTTTCTGATGTTCTATTCCATTTTGTCTTAAGTTATCTTCTATTCTGTGATCTGTAAATTCACCTCCATTATCACTTCTGATGACAATTGACTTCCTTTGAAATTTGTTACTTGATCTTGTTACATAGTCTACAAGTTTATCAAAAACTTCACTTTTGTTCTTAATTAAATATGTGACTGTGTATCTTGAGTAGTCGTCTATAAAAGTCAACATGTATCTATTGCCTCCTGATGTAGTCACTTTCATGGGTCCACATATGTCAGTATGCACCAAATCAAGTGGTCTTTCGCTTTTCATCTCACTTTCTTTTGGAATAGATATCCTTGTGGCTTTGGATTTTATACAACATTCACATCTTATGGTAATTGAGCAATCTGATATCTTTAAATCTTTTGTCAATTCTTTTCTCTGTAGTTCCCTTATACTGTCCGGGTGTCTATGTCCTAGACGTCTATGCCACATGTGAATACAGTTTTGTGATCATGTGTCCATACCTTCATCTGTTCCTTTGGTTTGTCAAAATGATATAATTGTTCATCTGCCTTGACTTTGGTTATCATCTTGTTTCCTGCAATAATTGCACACTCATTGTCTTTGAATTTTACTGTAAGTCCTTTTGCTGTTAAACGTTTCACAGATAATAATCCGCCTTCCAATTTTGGAACATACAACACATCCTGTACAAGTATCTTTGAATCTTGTCCGAACTTGTTTGAACAATTTAGCATACCTTGTCCGATACCTTCTGCGGTTATTTTGCTTCCATCTGCAAGATAAATGGCTTCTTTCTTATCTAAATCAAGATCAGTAAAGAAATTCTTGTCACTTGTCATATGACTCGTTGCTCCTGAATCAATAAACCAACCAAGTGATGACTTCTTGTCTGTTATTTTGAATGTGCCATTCCAATTATTCTCGAAGGAATCGGAAATTGTGTTTTTCACTTTCTGTGTATGCTTTTTATATGCTTTCACACTTTTTGTATGCTTTCACACTCCTTATCTATGAACTGTTCCAATATTTATGTTCATCTCTATCTCCCATAATGACAGTTCTGCTTTACATCACTTGTCTTACCTATTGCATTTTTTCTGTGCTGTGTGGTGTATAAATATGTGATTCTTCAGATTTTGTATTAGTTTAGCCTGATGAAGAGACCTGAGTAGTCTCGAAAGCTTGCAATTTGTTACCAACTTTTCAGTTAGCCATTAAAAGGTATCAACCACTGAGGACTCTCAACTCAAAATATTTTGCTTTTTATGTTGTAATTTTTGTTGTTCTGCTTTCCATATAGTACAGTCTTTCTTTAAATTACCTTTTTTCTTACATCTGAAGCATTCTCTTGTCTCTTTATTATAGGGTTTTTTAAATTCTGTAGCTTTAAGAGCGTTTTCACTGTCCTTTTCAGTAGAAGAATCATTGCTTTGTTCTTTTCTTCTCTGATATTCATCTATTAGTCTTGTTTTCACAAAATCTAATGTAATGTCAGTTTCTGGTCTCGTCTCAAGGGCATTTATCAAGGCTGTATACGAATCTGGTAAACTGCACAACAATATAGCTGCTATATGACTTTCTTTAATGTCTTCACCAATAGATCTTAGCCGTGATATCACTTCCATCATTGAGAATATGTGCTTCTGCATGTTGTCATTTGCACTCATCTCATACTGTAAAGCTTTCTTAATAAAAATATTTGTGATTCAAGCTAGGTCTTTCATACAGTTTTCTTAATGCTTCCCACATTCCTTTCGCTGTTTCTTCATTTCTTATATGTATTAATTGAGCATCATCCACTTATAAGCTAATGGTGGCTCTCGCTTGTCTATTCTTTTTATCCATGTCTGATTATCTTGATCTGGTCTTTCTGTAACAATTACTTCCCATAAATCATCCTTAGATAACAACATCTCTACTTTAAATTTCCATAACTGATAATTTTCACTATTCAGTTTAGCTACTGTGAATTTCATTCTGTGTTATTTATCATCTTTATATAGACTTAAGCCCCGTCTCACACAGTGATCTCGCTAGCGAGATCGCTGCTGAGTCACTAGTTTTGTGACGCAGCAGCGATCTCCCCAGCGATATCACTGTGTGTGACATTCAGCGACGATCAGCCCCCCTGCTGGGTATCGAGATTGTCGCTGAATGTCCTGGACATTTTTTTGATCGCTGGTCTCCCACTGACAGGCACGCATCGCTGCGTGTGACAGGCGGAGACCAGCGATCACTGGTAACCAAGGTACACAGCGGATTTCCAGGCGCGGGGCTGTGCCTAGAAACCCGCTGTGTACCTTGGATACCAGCGCCCTGATGCAGGGAGCTGGTAACCAAGGTACACAGCGGGTTTCCAGGCACGTGCAGCACCTGGAAACCCGATGTGTACCTTGGTTACCAGCTCCCTGCATCAGGGCGCTGGTATCCAAGGTACACTGCGGGTAACTAAGCGATGTTACCCGCAGTGTCGCTGTGCTGATCGCTGCCCTGAGCTGCCTGTTTGGCAGCTCAGCAGCGATCATGTAGCGATACACCAGCGATCCTGACAAGTGCATATCGTTGTCGGGATCGCTGGTGTATCGCTATGTGAGACCCAGGCCTTACTTGTTTAGCGAGTTGTACTGAAGATATTCTCCTGTTTTTCTCTTTTTTTTTTCTCCTGTATGTCCTGCTTGTGTTGAATTCTCTGTAATTATATCCAGCTCCTGGGGTCATGAATTCCTTTGTCACTCTGTATCTGGATTTATTTCCTTCTGTTTACAGAGCTTATCTGTGTGCTCCATTATCTGGGTTATAAACCGCGATCCTTCAGCCTGGCTTGTAGCGTCTGGGGTGTCTGGGATTTCTGGCCCATAACCTGTCGCAGAGTGCATCTTCTTATCGTCGGCACTGTACTTACGCAAGCTTCAGACAGCAAGATATCTTGAGTAAACAGTATTTACTTCATACTGGACAAACATGAGATACAATTCAGTGTCACACAGTCCGTGGAGAAAACGAAACAGGAAGCAAAGCTAAAACAACCAACAACAACAAGAGAGTTTCCCTCCCCACATTACAGCAAGCATATAACATTACACACTATCGCCATCTGCTGTTGGTTAATATAAAGTCCTCCTTTTACTTATAATAAGTCCCAATCTGTTGCATATGCCAACACAGGGAAGGAAGTAAAGCATGGCCGAGGTACAGAGGTTTTCTGAAACTGTAAAACCCCTTTAATAAACTAGATTATTTGCCTTCTAATTCTATTTCTTACAATACTAAGTGTTATGTTTCGGTAGCTGAGGAGTGCAGGCAAAAAAGGAAATACACCAGAGCAGTTGGAATCTATGAGATTGCAGTACCCTGACTAACCACCGCAACTAGAGGCAGCCGTGGAGCGCTCCTACGTTGGTCCCAGACGCCTCGTCACAGCCCGAGAAACTAACCACACCCAAAGATAGAAATAGGAAAGCTATCTGCCCCGTAGCAGAACCCCAAAGACAATAGAAAGCCCCCAAACATGTAATGGCGGCTAGACAAGAGGAAATACTGACACAGAAAGAAAATAGTATGAGCAAACGCTGGGGCCCAAACTATCTAAATAGAAAAGGACAGGAAGGGTACTTACTGCAATCCCAGAAAACCCTGAAAAACACCAACTCTACTAATTTCAAAATCACCTGAGATCACACGACCTCTACCACCTAAATTAGTTCTCTGGTGTAACAAAAACAGCAGCCACTGAAAAAACTGGAAAAAGCAAAAGTACAAAACACAGTGGCTGAACTAAACTGAGAGGGCAAAAGCCCCCGGAGGGGACCCAGAAGGCCCCCACAGAAGTGCAGGACAAAATGCAAAAATATAGCAAAAACACAAAATAAGAAATTGTCTTATCTGATAGCAGGAGATGAGACACGACACAGCAGGCTACAAGGGAAACTGGAAAGAAGGATTCAGACCAGAACAATTGATCACCGGCAACCCTGATGGGAAAATGATTCCCTTAAATAAGACCAATCAGTAACACCTGATTCCCAGTCCTCACAATCCTCACTAGTACCGCTTGTAACCACCAGAGGGAGCCTCTGCTCAGAACTCATCTCAAACCCATTCATAACAGTACCCCCCCCTTGAGGAGGGGTCACCGAACCCTCATTTGAGCAACCAGGTCGGTCAGGTTGAGTTCTATGATATGCACGGATAAGTCTCCTAGCATGGATGTCCGAAGCAAACACCCAAGAATTATCTTCCTGACCATAATCTCTCCATTTAACCAAATACTGGAGTCTTCGTCTAGAAAAACGAGAATCCAATATTTTCTCAACCACATACTCCAGATTGCCCTCAACCAAAACAGGGTCAGGAGGCACAGCAGCAGGAACCACTGGCTCAACAAACCTCTTCAACAAGGACTTGTGGAACACGTTATGGATCTTAAATGTCCCTGGAAGAAGCAAACGAAAAGAAACAGGATTAATAATCTCCATGATCTTATAAGGTCCAATGAACCTAGGCTTAAATTTAGGAGATGCTACTCTCATAGGAATATTCTTTGAGGACAACCAGACCAAGTCCCCCACTTTAAACCGAGGACCATCAGTCCTATGCCGGTTAGCAAACCGCTGGGCCTTCTCCTGAGAGAGGGACAACCTCTCCACTACCTGGTCCCAAATCTGCTGCATACGCTCAACAACAGAGTCAACACCTGGACAGACAGAAGCCTCCGTCTGTCCTGAAGAAAATCGAGGGTGAAACCCAAAATTACAGAAAAACGGAGACATCAAAGTGGCAGAGCTAGCCCTATTATTAAGAGCAAACTCAGCCAAAGGCAAAAAAGAGACCCAGTCATCCTGATCAGCAGACACAAAGCATCTTAGATAAGTCTCCAATGTCTGGTTTGTTCTCTCAGTTTGACCATTGGTCTGAGGATGAAATGCCGAGGAGAAAGACAATTGAACACCCAGTTTAGAACAAAAAGTCCTCCAAAATCTGGAAACAAACTGGACTCCTCTGTCAGACACAATGTTCTCAGGAATGCCGTGTAAACGAACCACGTGCTGAAGGAACAACGGCACCAATTCAGAGGAGGAAGGCAACTTAGGTAATGGCACAAGATGTATCATTTTGGAAAACCTATCACAAATTACCCAGATGGTGGTCATTCTCTGAGAAACAGGAAGATCGGAAATGAAATCCATAGAGATATGGGTCCATGGTCTCTTGGGCACAGGCAATGGCATCAACAAACCACCAGAGCGAGAGCAAGGCTTGGAGCGAGAGCAAGTACCGCAGGACTGCACAAATTCCCTGACATCGCGAGACAAGGTAGGCCACCAAAAGGACCGACTAACCAAGTCTCTGGTACCAAAAATTCCAGATGCCCAGCCAATGCGGAACAATGAATCTCAGACATCACACTCTTTTTCCATTGGTCCGGGACAAACAATTTTCCAACAGGGCAGCGCTCGGGTCTATCCTCCTGACACCCCTCCAGAGCAAGTCTCAAATTGGGCGAGATGGCGGAAAGAACTACACCCTCCTTCAAAATAACAGAGGGATCAGATAGCTCAGGAGAGTCCGCAAGGAAACTCCTCGAGAGGGCATCCGCCTTAACATTCTTAGTGCCAGGAAGAAAGGAAACCACAAAATTAAAACGTGTGAAAAACAAGGCCCACCTGGCCTGTCTAGGATTGAGTCGCTTGGCAGATTCCAAATAGACCAGATTCTTATGGTCCGTAAGGACCACCACCTGATGTTTGGCTCCCTCCAGCCAATGTCTCCACTCTTCAAAAGCCCACTTCATGGCCAATAACTCCCGATTACCCACGTCATAATTACGTTCAGTAGGAGAAAATTTTCGAGAGAAAAAGGCACAAGGGTTACTTTTAGAGGTCTCTGGATCTTTTTGGGACAAAACGGCACCTGCCCCAATTTCAGAGGCATCAACCTCCACCTGAAATGGCAGAGAAACATCAGGCTGCCGTAGAACAGGAGCAGAAGTGAATCTCTGCTTAAGTTCCTGAAACGCAGAGACTGCCTCAGGAGGCCAATTCACCACATCAGAACCCTTTCTGGTCAAATCAGTTAATGGTTTAACAATAACAGAGAAATTACCAATAAATTTACGATAAAAATTGGCAAAACCCAAAAATCTCTGAAGAGCCTTTAATGAAGTAGGTTGGACCCAATCACAGATGGCCTGAACCTTGACCGGGTCCATTTCAATAACAGATGGGGACAAAATGAATCCCAGAAATGAGATCTTCTGTACGCCAAAAAGACACTTTGATCCCTTCACATACAGAGCATTCTCTCTCAAAATCTGGAATACAGTTCGAACATGTTTCACATGAGAGTCCCAGTCATTAGAAAAAATCAAGATATCATCCAAATAAACAATCAGAAACTTGTCCACAAAATCCCTGAAAATGTCATTCATGAAGGACTGGAAGACGGAAGGAGCATTAGTGAGCCCAAAGGGCATCACAAGGTACTCAAAATGCCCTTCAGGGGTGTTAAATGCCGTCTTCCATTCATCCCCGTGCTTAATGCGAATAAGGTTATACGCCCCCCTGAGGTCAAGCTTGGTAAACCAAGTAGCGTTTTTCACCCTGGAAAACAGGTCAGAAATCAAGGGTAACGGGTATTGATATTTCACAGTAATATTGTTCAAGAGACGATAATCAATACACGGCCTTAATGAACCATCTTTTTTGGCCACAAAGAAAAAACCGGCACCTAAGGGTGAAGAGGATGGTCTGATATGACCCTTCTCCAATGATTCCTTGATATAAGACCGCATAGCGTCATGTTCAGGTACAGACAAGTTAAAAAGGCGACCCTTAGGGAATTTACTACCTGGCACTAATTCAATAGCGCAGTCATAGCTCCTATGGGGAGGCAAGGATGCAGATTTACTTTCGCTAAACACATCAGAAAAATCAAACAAAAAGTCAGGAACATCCTCAGCCTGGGGGGAGGCAGAAAAAACAGGAGTGTTGGCACTAACACATTGGCAGCCCCAACTGGTTACAGACACAGATTTCCAATCCAAAACAGGATTATGAGACTGTAACCAAGGGAAACCCAGCACTATAATGTCATGCAGATTATATAGAACCAAAAATTTGCAGCACTCCTGGTGATCAGGTTCAACCCTCATTATCACCTGAGTAGAAAACTGGGGTTTATTCTCAGCCAAAGGGGTAGAATCGATCCCCAGTAGGGGAATAGACTTCTGTAGGGGTATCAAGGAAAACCCACAACGTTTAGCAAAATCATAATCCATCAGGTTAATAGCTGCTCCAGAATCAACGAAAGCCTGAGCAGAAAATGAGGACAGAGAGCATATCAGAGTGACAGTTAATAAAAACTTAGTCTGAACACTACCCAAGACAACTGAGCGTGCAAAATGTCTTCCCCGCTTAGGGCAGACTGAAATAGCATGGGAGGCATCACCACAGTAGAAACATAACCCATTGCGCTTTCGAAACTCATGACGCTGTGCCCCAGACACCACTCCATCACACTGCATGGGCTCAGCAGCTGGCTCACAAGGCAACACCATTCCACGCATACTTCTCCGCTCACGCAAACGTCTGTCAATTTGAATCGCCAATGACATAGAATCATTGAGACCAGAGGGGACAGGGAATCCCACCATAACATCCTTTACATTATCCGACAGACCCTTCCGGAAAAGGGCCGCCAAAGCGTCGTCATTCCATTTGGTCAGGACTGCCCACCTACGGAATCTCTGACAGTATAACTCAGCGTCATCAAGCCCCTGATTTAATGCCAACAAGGCTTTTTCAGCTTGATCAGTGACATTAGGCTCATCGTACAATAACCCCAAAGCCTGAAAAAATGCATCAACATCACTCAAAACAGGATCCCCAGGTATCAGGGAAAAAGCCCAATCCTGAGGATCGCCGCGCAGGAGAGAGATGATAATTTGAACCTGCTGCGCTGCGTTCCCTGAGGACTTAGATTTTAAGGCAAGAAACAATTTACAATTATTTTTGAAATTCTGAAACTTAGCTCGATCCCCTAAAAACAAATCTGGCATGGGGATCCTAGGTTCCACAACAGGCAACCTAGCAAGATATGCAGCAATACTCTGAACCTCAGTGGCAAGCTGATCCACACGGCCAGACAACTGTGCAAACTCCATTGGGAGAAAAGATCCTCCCCAGCACCCAGAGATACAGAGGGAAAAAAAAAAAAAAAAAAAAAATGCAACAAACAGAAAAATATCTCTGACAACTTTTCTTCCTTCAAAATATTTTTTCCCTTCTGTGAGTACCATACAATTTTTTTTTTGCGGCCGGTGATACTGTTATGTTTCGGTAGCTGAGGAGTGCAGGCAAAAAAGGAAATACACCAGAGCAGTTGGAATCTATGAGATTGCAGTACCCTGACTAACCACCGCAACTAGAGGCAGCCGTGGAGCGCTCCTACGTTGGTCCCAGACGCCTCGTCACAGCCCGAGAAACTAACCACACCCAAAGATAGAAATAGGAAAGCTATCTGCCCCGTAGCAGAACCCCAAAGACAATAGAAAGCCCCCAAACATGTAATGGCGGCTAGACAAGAGGAAATACTGACACAGAAAGAAAATAGTATGAGCAAACGCTGGGGCCCAAACTATCTAAATAGAAAAGGACAGGAAGGGTACTTACTGCAATCCCAGAAAACCCTGAAAAACACCAACTCTACTAATTTCAAAATCACCTGAGATCACACGACCTCTACCACCTAAATTAGTTCTCTGGTGTAACAAAAACAGCAGCCACTGAAAAAACTGGAAAAAGCAAAAGTACAAAACACAGTGGCTGAACTAAACTGAGAGGGCAAAAGCCCCCGGAGGGGACCCAGAAGGCCCCCACAGAAGTGCAGGACAAAATGCAAAAATATAGCAAAAACACAAAATAAGAAATTGTCTTATCTGATAGCAGGAGATGAGACACGACACAGCAGGCTACAAGGGAAACTGGAAAGAAGGATTCAGACCAGAACAATTGATCACCGGCAACCCTGATGGGAAAATGATTCCCTTAAATAAGACCAATCAGTAACACCTGATTCCCAGTCCTCACAATCCTCACTAGTACCGCTTGTAACCACCAGAGGGAGCCTCTGCTCAGAACTCATCTCAAACCCATTCACAACAACTAAGGTTTTAAGGTGGAACGCTTCCCCTTGTGAAGAGTAGCAAGCAGGTGTAAGGTGGACTGGAACTCTAACGCCAATCTATTGGATGTGAAATTGATTCACAAGATTGCTAATCCCAATTGTTGGCATTAGTGTCTTGACCTTTCCCTCTCTGAAGAAGCTCTTTGCATATTTTAATTCTCAGAAGTCCATTGCATGGCCAGTAAGTCTCCTTTTGTTGGCTTACCACACTCCACAGGAAGAAACGTTTTTCCTTACACCTTCGGCAAAGAGGCCTTTCATCCAGCCAAATCAGATCTCCCACTTTACGCTGATGAAGGGCAAACACCTTGAAACACAAGTCAGCAAACTGAGTTCCTGATTTGGCTTCTTATTTTAAGTCATGTGGCAAGGCTCGTTAAAGGGTCAATATTGACTTTTAGTATTGCTACATCTAATAGGTGGCACTAGAGTTCCTGTCCTCTTCCTCTCTGAAGATGCTATTTACATATTTTATTTCCAAGAGGAGCATTGCATGGCCTATAAGTCTCTTTACACTCCACAAGAAGAAATATTTCCCATTTCACCTCCAGTCGGAGAACTCTCACCCAGCCAAATCAGATCGCCTGCCTAACACTGATGAAGAGCAAACACCCTGAAACACAAGAGTGCAAATGACTTCCTGATTTGTCTTTTTATCTTAAGTCATGTGGCAAGACTCGTTAAAGGGTCGATATTAACTCATCTTCCTCTTTGAAGAGGCTATTTGCATATTAGGATACTATGAAATGATGTCCATATGGCTTAAGCATTACGTCCACATATCATTCCCATTTGCCCCAGTCCTTACTGTTTGATGAAGGTCAGGGATACCAATGCGAAAGACCATCATACTGAAGTTGGAATCGTCAGGAACAGACATTGATCTCTCCTTTATTCTCCTTGCTGCTACTGAGGATGCTGATAGTGGGTTAGGGCTAATTTTGCTGGTGGAAGAAGTTGGATTGTTTTTCCCTCCAGGGACGGTGTCCTCTCTGGAGCTGTCTGAGTCCGACTCTTCCCCAGGATATTCGGAGATGCTCCTCCTCTCCTCCTCGCTTGACACAGGGCTCTGGGGCATTGTCAGGAAGGCGGAACCACAGCAGCATTACAGGGCCAGCTAGGAGAGGAACAAATAGGAAGAGGTTAAAATTCATATTACCATATTACCCAAAGGGTAAATAAACCTTAATTTAGGGATGCATTAAAACATGAATTTTATTATTACTGTTTTTTTAAAGTAGGTTATAAATTATGGTAAAAACACACCAGTGTTCCTGTTTTATTTCTCTAGCAATTATAATCTGTAGGATCTATATGATTTGTTTATCAATCTGATTTCTATTCAAAGCTATGCTATATACACCATGAATGCATTTCATGGGTTGGAAAAGGCACAAACATGATCTTTATTCACTAGGATATACATTGGCATCACTAGTGTTAACACATGGCCACATAAACAAGTTTCACCTCACAGGCTTCCTCAGGGGGTTGGGGTTATATTGCAATTCATTATAGAGTTTCTTTCTCCTTTATCAGTCACTTTTAGCTCCTCTCAAAAGATTTATGACCAAAGATTTCATCAAAATTTAATTTGCAGGAAAACGCAAAGTCTGTACAAGTCAAACAGTGCAAAAACTTTAATGAAGCCAAGATAAAAAAAATGATTTTTAGTCCAAAATACATGTATTTAAGTAAGAAAAAGTATACATATGTATGTATATATATATATATACCGGTAATATATATATATAGATAAATATAAATAAATACATATATATCAATACAAAAATATATAAATAAATATATGTATATCTATATATACATATAAATAAATATATGCATATATAAATATACATATATATGTAAATTTAAATATATACAGTACAGACCAAAAGTTTGGACACACCTTCTCATTCAAAGATTTTTCTGTATTTTCATTACTATGAAAATTGTAGAATCACACTGAAGGCATCAAAACTATGAATTAACACATGTGGAATTACACATTACACTTTACAAAAAAGTGTGAAACAACTGAAAATATGTCTTATATTCTAGATTCTTCAAAGTAGCCACCTTTTGCTTTGATTACTACTTTGCACGCAGAAAAGGTGAACGGATGGACTCTACATGCCTAGTTCCCACCGTGAAGCATGGAGGAAGTGGTATGAAGGTGTGGGGGTGCTTTGCTGGTGACACTGTTGGGGATTTATTCAAAATTGAAGCGGTGAGCGGTCCAGCTCACCCCAAACCATCTCGATTGGGTTCAGGTCTGGTGACTGTGGAGGCCAGGTCATCTGGCGTAGCACCCCAACACTCTCCTTCTTGGTCAAATAGCCCTTACACAGTCTGGAGGTGTGTTTGGGGTCATTGTCCTGTTGAAAAATAAATGATGGTCCAACTAAACACAAACCGGATGGAATAGCATGCTGCTACAAGATGCTGTGGAAGCCATGCTGGTTCAATATGCCTTCAATTTTGAATAAATCCCCAACAGTCAGGGGTGAACTTAGCCTCTGTGCTGCCTGAGGCGAACTGCAAAACGGCGCCCCCACAACCTGAGCGAGGAAGGTTGCGTGTCAAATTTTAGGCCACGCCCCGACCACACCCATTTCACAACTAGCCACACCCATGTCCACGCCCCGACCACACCCATTTAGCACTGGTGATCACACTGACTGGTACTGAGGGCACAGTGACTGGTACTATGGGCACACTGGTACTGAGTAAAAGAAAGAACAGAGAGAGAAAAAAGAAAACAGAGAGAAAGGAGAGAGAGAAAGAGGGGAAAGCAAGAAAGAACAGAGAGAAAAAAAGAAATAAGGGAAAGAAAGAACAAAGAGAGAAAGAAAGAACAGAGAGATAGAGAAAGAAAGATGGGAAACAAAGAACAGAGAGAGAGAAAGAGAAATAAAGAAAACAGATAGAAAGAACAGAGAGAGAGAAAGAACAGAAAGAAAGAGTGGAAAGAAAGAGAAAGAAAGAACAGAGAGAAAGAAAGAACAGAGAGAGAAAGAAAGAACAGAGATAGAAAGAAAGAGGGGAAAGAAAGAACAGAGAAAAAGAAAAAGAACAGAGAGAGAAAGAAAGATGGGAAAGAAAAAAAGAACAGAGAGAAAGAAAGAGGGGAAAGAAAGAACAGAGAGAAAGAGAAAGAAAGAGGGGAAAGAAAGAAGAGAGAGAAAGAAAGAAAGAGAAAAAGAAAGGGGAAAGAAAGAACAGAGAGAAAGAAAGAAAAAGAACAGCGAGAAAGAAAGATGGGAAAGAAAGAACAGAGAGAGAGAAAGAAAGAACAGAAAGAAAGAACAGAGAGAGAGAAAAAAAGAGGGGAAAGAAAGAACAGAGAGAGAGAAAGAAAAAAAGAACAGAGAGAAAGAAAGAAAGAGGGGAAAGAACAGAGAGAGAGAAAAAGAAAGAGGGGAAAGAACGGAGAGAAAGAGAAAAAGAAAGAGGGAAAGAACAGAGAGAAAGAAAGAAAAAGAACAGAGAAAGAAAGATGGGAAAGAAAGAACAGAGAGAAAGAAACAAAAATTCTATAAAGATACTATAGCAGCCCGGCTCCCATTGTAGTGCCCACCTGAGCCTCCCGGTGCAGGACATATCATGATCCGCTCACATGGCCGACATCCCCGATTCCAAGGCGAGGACACGGTAATGGATCTGAAGCATTCCCTGAAGTGCCTCCATGGTTCCGTCACAATCTCCTCCTGGAATTACCTAATTTCCAGTCATCTTCCAGCATGTCACTTCTGGTGGAACATCACGTGCGAGTTTTAAAGTGCTCCTCGGGCTCCGGCATGTACTCCTGTGTCCACGGGAAAAGCTCCCGGCCGGGACAGCGGGGCAGACCCTCAAAACCGGTAGTGTCCCGCTGAATTCAGGTTGCTTGGGAGGTATGAATGCTCCCCACCATACACCTTGTACACGTACGGCTCTGCACACCTCATACACACACGGTTCCGCTTTGTATGCCTCGTACATACACGGCTCCGCTCCGTCCACCTCACACACACAAGGCTCCACTCAGTATACACATGGCTCCACTCCGTACACCTTATACAAATGCAGCCACGCTTTGTACACCTTGTACACACACGACTCCACTCCGTAAACCATGTACACATGCGGCTTTGCAGCATACACCTCGTACACACGTGGTTCTGCTCCGTACACCTTGTACACACACGGCTCCGCTACATACACACAAGGCTCCACTCCATACACACACGGCTTTGCTCCGCTCTGTACACACACGGCTCAAGCACGGAGCCCTGTGTGTACGGAGCTGAGCGGCTCAACTCCGTACACTTCGCACACACAGGGCTCCGTTTCGTACACACACAGCACTGCTATATCCACCTCTACACGCGCGGCTCAGCTCCGTAAACCTCGTACACGAGCGGCTCGCTCCGTAATCCTCGTACAGACACACGGCTCCGCTCGATCCAACTCGTACACACAAGGCTCCGCTCCATACACCTCGTAAACGCACAGCTCCGCTACGTACACCTCGTACACACACGGCTCTGCTCCGTACACCTCGCACACAGTACAGCACTGCTACATCCACCTCTTACACACACGGCTCCGCTCCGTACACCTCGTACTCACATGGCTCCGCTCCGTACACCTCATACACAGTAAAGTACTGCTAATCCACCTTGTACACACACGGCTCCGCTACGTACAACTCGTACACACACGGCTCTGCTCCGTACACCTCGTACACAGTTCAACACTGCTACATCCACCTCGTACACACACGGCTCCGCACACCTCGTACACACACGGCTCCGCTCCGTACACCTCGTACACAGTACAGCACTGCTACATCCACCTCGTACACACACGGCTCCGCTCCGTACACCTCGTACTCACACGGCTCCGCTCCGTACACCTCGTACACACACGGCTCCGCTCCGTACACCTCGTACACACACGGCTCTGCTCCATACACCTCGTACACACACGGCTCTGCTCCGTACACCTCGTACACACACGGCTCCGCTCTGCACACCTCGTACACACACGGCTACGCTCCATACACTTTTCACACACGGCTCTGCTACATCCAACTTGTACACACTACAGCTCTGCTACATCCACACTGTAAACCCGTCCCGACCCCACACACAAACTTACCCTCAGTCATCCAGCACCATGACAACCATCACAGCAGTCCTGCACACAAGGAGGACACTGATCATGTGACCCCTGACTCCTCCCCTCCTGTGACCTCATCACAGGTCCTGTGGGCACAGAAGAGTTCAGCATAGCAGCGTCCTTGACAGCTGTGACAGGCCGAGCTGTAAAGGCAAGGAATGGATGCATGGGGGGGACGTGGCGGCTCGTCTCCCTGCGGGACATATAGTGTCCAGAGCGGGACAGCTGGAGGGGGGGTCAGATGTGACTGTGTGAGGGATTAAGGAGAGCCAGCCGGCACCACACCACGTGTTATGAGTTCCGCTCTGCCGCCCCCTGGCTGCCGCCGCCTGAGTCAACAGGCTCAAGTCGCCTCATTATAGCGGCGCCCCTGCCAACAGTGTCACCAGCAAAGCACCCCCACACCATCACACCACCTCCTCCATGCTTCACGGTGGGAACCAGGCATGTAGAGTCCATCCGTTCACCTTTTCTGCGTGCAAAGCAGTAATCAAAGCAAAAGGTGGCTACTTTGAAGAACCTAGAATATAAGACATATTTTCAGTTGTTTCACTCTTTTTTGTAAAGTGTAATGTATAATTCCACATGTGTTAATTCATAGTTTTGATGCCTTCAGTGTGATTCTACAATTTTCATAGCCATGAAAATACAGAAAAATCTTTGAATGAGAAGGTGTGTCCAAACTTTTGGTCTGTACTGTATATATTGTGAGACAGTGAAGGAATATGTGTTGAATGGGGTGTACATTTCACCTAGGTATAAGGGAAATATGTGGCTTTGTAAACCTAGTGGTAGAGAAAGGTCACTACACCTCACATTCAGCACACACTTGCAGCTCAAGCCTGAAATCGTTCAGCTGTTAATTAGGAGACCAGAAGTAGGTGTCTGCAAACACAATCATGGAGCTGGCTTAGTCTGGACACAGGAAGGTGTCCCGGCACAAGAAGCAGTCTCCAAGAGTGGGAGCTGGCTTAGTCTGGACACAGGAAGGTGTCCCGGCACAAGAAGCAGTCTCCAGGAGTGGGAGCTGGCTCAGTCTGGACACAGGAAGGTGTCCCGGCACAAGAAGCAGTCTCCAGGAGTTTGAGCTATCTCAGTCTGGGTGCAGGAAGTACCCCGGACACAGGAGTAGTCTCAGGGAGAATCCGTGCGAATAGCGGCTGAATAGGAGTGGATCTCTCTCAAGTCTGGACGATGAAGGGGCCTTCAGACACAAGGAGGAGTATCTGTGAAACTCCATACTGGTAACATATATCATATGTGTTGTTTTGGGCACAGACTGGTAGAGTCTGGACCCGGATAAATAGGGAAATCGATCTATGTGTAGTTAGTGGCTAGACAAGCCTAGGTTTTCTGTTTATGCTTTATTTTTATCTGTTTGCTGTGGACTTTAATAAAGCTGGTTGCGGCCAGTTTTCACCAGAACTGCTGTCTGAATGAACTGTTTTCGTGCCATTCTGTCTACCCAGACAGCGATCCTAGAGCTATATCCCCTGGAAATGTTACAATTGGCGGAGAATGCTGGGGCAGCGCAGTGGCTGATACAGTTAGTGCTGGAGTGTGCATGCAGCACGGTGGCTTAGAGACAGCAATAAAGGTGAAGTCTGTTGAAATAGCAGCAGAGAGAGAAAAAAAAAGTGTGTCAGCAGAAACGTCTGTTTGGAGCAGTCTTAAAGAGACAGGAGCCCTAATAGACTTTGCAAAGAAAAAAAAAAAAAAGTGTCTGCACAGCAGAGCTGAATTTTTTGTGGAGTGTGTATGTCTTGAGTGAAGACTGCCGTTGTTGAGACAGAGAAGTCTGACAGCATGGATGACAGCATGGAGGCGCTGTTTGAACAAATGACGCAAGTTAATGTGCAACATAAGACTGCCGTGGTTGAGACAGATAAGTCCGGCAGTATGGAGGGGCTCGTTGAGTACCTGGTCCAGGCCCAGCGGATCATGGAGCAGCAGCGCCTGCAGCACCAGCAGTACATGCAGCAGGTCCAGCGGAGCATGGAGCAGCAGCGCCTGCAGCACCAGCAGTGCATGCAGCAGCACCAGCAGCAAATCCTGCAGCAGCAGCAGGAGAATAACCGGGTGTTGGAGCAGATTGCAGCTCTCAGCACCTCGTCCCAGAGTAATGTTGTGAAGGCACCTGCCTTGCCCGCTGTAAAGAAGGCGGTAAGACGGTCCCTGAAAAAGATGACACCTCGTGATGATGTGGAGGAATATCTTACTAAGTTTGAGGAACTGCAGAGAAGGAGAATCTGCCCCTATCTGAGTGGGCCATGATGGTCGCACCCTATCTGATTGGAGTGCCCCAGGTGGCCTATGCTGACCTGAGCGAGCAGGACAGCCAAGACTATGCCAAGCTGAAAGCGGAGATTCGTACCCAGCTGGGTGTTACGGTGACAGCCCGTGCCAGGGGAGTTCATGACTGGAGATACAGTTGGGAGTCTGCAGTCAGCAGGCCTGATTATGGAGTTGAAAAGGTGATGGTGAGCCGCTGCACCCGAGCATGTCCTCCTGAGGTACAGCCGTCTGAGAGGTCGTCACTTCAGAGTTCCCGGACGCCGAACTCTCTCGGTAAGAGCGTTCCAGCTGTTGGGGACATGGGGTATGCTGATAAGCGGGTTCAGGCCCGAGGGGACATATGGGAGGGTGATTGTGGTGGACAGTGTTGGAGATGTCGTGAAATTGCTGCCGGCTGTTCACTAGAGGGGGAGCCTATGTGCCGTGATGTTGGCAGGTCCCTCTCTCCCTGCGCAGAACCTGTGTGTGTGTCCACCTCAGCCGAAGAGACTGGACCACAGGGGTCCCCGGTGGTTGTAAATGACTGCCCAGCACAGGCCCTCTTGGACTCAGAGAGTCCAGTGACTTCCGTATGTGACAGCCTGATTGATAGGGACTTCATCCCTGATAAGCACCTGAGTGTGGTGTGCATCCATGGAGACACCAAAGTCTACCCAGAGACTGCCGTGGACTTGGTCCCCAAACTCGGGGAGGTTTCATATGAAGTGGGGGTAGTGAAGAACCTGGTGCAACCCGTCATATTGGGTAATGACTTTCCCCAGTCTAAGGATCTCTGGGGGAAAAATGTTTCTGATGGACAGTGTGATGAAGCTCCTATTGAGGGTGCGCAGTCCCGAGGGGCGGAACACAATGCTAGTGGACCATTAAACTTGTGTGATAATGATGATGATGATAATGAATATATGATGATGATGATAATGATGATGATCATGATAATGATGATGACCATGATAATGATGCTGATGCTGATAATGATGATGATCATGATAGTGATGATGATACTGATCATAGTCATGATAATGATATTGATAATAATGATGACTATGATAATGATGAAATTCCTTTGCAGGTGATGTTGGGAGACGAGGATGGTGGTTCTCGGGAACCGAGTGTCCCTTACTTGCCTGTGTCCTGTGACAATTTTGAGAGTGAGCAGTGGCGAGACCCCACTCTTAGGACGGCACAGGAAAATATGATTGTTCTAAATGAGGTTTCCCAGGAGCCTGGCTCTGAGGAGAGGTTTCCTCATGCTGCCATGGACAATAGCCTATTGTATAGGGACACTGAAGTCCAGGGAGAGGTCGTGAGTCAGCTCCTAGTTCCTGAGCTATATAGAAGTATAGTGCTGGGGTTGTCACATAGTCACATACTTGAGGGACCAGATGGTGAAGTTAATGTTGTGGATGACATGTTAACTAAGGTTCCAGATCAGGATGTGAATGAAAATGAATTGTATAACCCTGACGGTGAGCCAGATGTGGCTGAGAGAAGAGGGTCAGATAGTGATAGTGAATCATCTGATGACCATAAAGCAACCAGTGCAAATGAGGAAGGCATGGTAGCACAGGAGGTACGTGAATTTCTGAGGAAGAGTCAGCAGAAGTGTTCTGATGTGCCGGGTCGTACTTCTCTGGCCAAGCACTATATCGAAACTGAGCCCGGCCCTAAGGTCAAGATGAAACCGTGCAGGATACCCGAGGCCCGCAGAGAGTATAGGCCTGGGAGGGTACAGGGTAGTGCGGATGCTTCAGATGAAGAGAAAACTGATGTTGGCTATGACAGTGGTGAGGATGAAGCTGATGAGGGCCATGACTGGTCCAGAGTTCACTGTCTCTGTTGGATTGTTGACCAGCCCTCCGGTCTGGATGACCAGCCCTCCGGTCTGGAGAAGAGGGAGGGGATATGTGAGACAGTGAAGGAATATGTGTTGAATGGGGTGTACATTTCACCTAGGTATAAGGGAAATATGTGGCTTTGTAAACCTAGTGGTAGAGAAAGGTCACTACACCTCACATTCAGCACACACTTGCAGCTCAAGCCTGAAATCGTTCAGCTGTTAATTAGGAGACCAGAAGTAGGTGTCTGCAAACACAATCATGGAGCTGGCTTAGTCTGGACACAGGAAGGTGTCCCGGCACAAGAAGCAGTCTCCAAGAGTGGGAGCTGGCTTAGTCTGGACACAGGAAGGTGTCCCGGCACAAGAAGCAGTCTCCAGGAGTGGGAGCTGGCTCAGTCTGGACACAGGAAGGTGTCCCGGCACAAGAAGCAGTCTCCAGGAGTTTGAGCTATCTCAGTCTGGGTGCAGGAAGTACCCCGGACACAGGAGTAGTCTCAGGGAGAATCCGTGCGAATAGCGGCTGAATAGGAGTGGATCTCTCTCAAGTCTGGACGATGAAGGGGCCTTCAGACACAAGGAGGAGTATCTGTGAAACTCCATACTGGTAACATATATCATATGTGTTGTTTTGGGCACAGACTGGTAGAGTCTGGACCTGGATAAATAGGGAAATCGATCTATGTGTAGTTAGTGGCTAGACAAGCCTAGGTTTTCTGTTTATGCTTTATTTTTATCTGTTTGCTGTGGACTTTAATAAAGCTGGTTGCGGCCAGTTTTCACCAGAACTGCTGTCTGAATGAACTGTTTTCGTGCCATTCTGTCTACCCAGACAGCGATCCTAGAGCTATATCCCCTGGAAATGTTACAATATATATATATATATATATATATATATATATATATATATATATAAATAAATATAAATAAATATAATATACTCGCAAATTTAAATATATATATACATATATATATAAAGTATACATATATAATATATACCTCCCTAGAGGTGTACAGCCACTTTAAAAGATGTAAGCTATTTTGAGTTTTGCAATGCAGTGCTACCCCATTTTTCTATGCATGACCCTGCTGAGAAAATTTCTCTACTGTAACTTGTCAACAGCAGCCCCAATCCCAACTCAAGTCAAAGAAATCATTTCGTGCAGCTCCAACTCAAAAAACAAGATTAAAAATAAACAGCAAAACCACAAAATAAAGCGTCTACAGCATAAATCTGGGTTAATGTATAATTTTCGTAACAATGGGATACAAATAAAAGCTCAGGTTAATTTATAATTATTATTATTTTTATTTTTTTTCCATTTACATCTATTCTTTTAATTCTTTACAAATTTCAGATCTACTTCAAAGTGCTCCTGATTGTCTTACTGTGTAAAAGTAATTTAGGAATAAGGACGGCTGCCCACATTTCTTCTGCCTTTGCATGAAAGTAAAAGGAAAGTAAAAAAAGAAAAACATAAATGGAAAAATTAAAACATAACTCCTCGACATTGATCAGTTTTGAAATATTGCTCAGTGGGATATCTCTAAATCAAATTATCATACTTATACTTATGTTCAATCCAATTTTTACTTTTCATAAAAGCCAAACATTCTGTGCAACATCTTGTGCTTATGCTAACATCACAGTATTCCCTCGAGTATATACTATATATCATTCCCTAAAAATGTGATCTACCAGCAGGGTGCACAAATCATAAACTATAAAAAACACATTGATACAAAGTTCCTCAGGGGTGGGATTTATGAATTGAAGCGGCTCAATCTCGTCTTAGGCGGACCTTGAGAAACAGGCATTGAAGTGGTTTTTGTGCTTCTGTGTATACCTTGTAACTTTAGGGTACATGCAAGTCGATAGTCCCAATATGAGTAATGAACCATGCATTTAGTGCCAAAACAATATATTTTTAGGCCTGTTTAAATGACTACTGTCTTGTTAAAGGTCATTATAGTTGAATAATTCTACATTAGTACCAATTTTACAATTGGAAATATATTCAAACATTTATATGGTTTAAAGATTAACGTTTCTTTTTTGAAATGTTTTAAATATGGACATAAGTGAAAAAGGCTCCCATACACATTAGCGAAAAGTTGGTCAAATTTGTCAATTTCAGTGGATCCAAATGACCACCCAATGCGTATGGGGGGCTTCTCAATTTTCCCTCAACAAATGATGTCAGGATTCAGAACATTGAGTGTGCATAAGGGAGTTGGGAAAGGTAGCTGTCAGCTGAATGAGCATCTGGCCAAGATACATAAAGTATAATGGTTCTTTAGGTGTATATGGCAACTCGATGGAAGACCCATAGATTGTAGGGCAGAGTTGGGAACTCTCTATCCTTCAATCTCTAGTCTCAGGATCTAAAACTGGACACAGGGCTAGATAGGAGACCCATATATGTGCTTAATCATACCTTTCTCCAGAGTTTTACCATCACCATGAATGATAAAGTGTCCCTCAGGAGTACAGTAGGCGGTACTTAAAGATGATGTGCCCTCAGCTGATGGTTTCTGAGTGACGGCGGAAGTGTGCTTTGGCTGAGGCATCATTGTATAAAGCAGAGATCCCCAACTTGTGGTTCGGGAGCCACTTGTGGTTTACGAGCCCTTGATGAGTTGTTTTCGGAGGTCCAACAGCTTTGTGCATTATCTTCAAATCTAGCAAACAGGTATGATGAACAGGTCTCAATATGGGGACTTTTGTGAGTAGTCCTGCACAGAATCACAGATGTGGATGCACATATACTGGGTGTGCAGGTAATAGGGTAATATTTTAAGCATGATAATGTCAGCTGGATGCTTTAGTTTGTTAGGAGTGCTTGGTGCAATCATGGGGGCATAGAGGAAAAGCCCAAGATGTAAGAATACTGCCTATGAGGGAGGAGGTCACATGATGTCAGTGTAGGGAAGCTTTGGCTGTCATTGTACCAGTAATGGGGGGCTCTCTGGTCACTACTGTGGGGGGAGGCAGGGATGGATGTCACTACTCAGGGGGCTCAGGATTTGGATTGCGCCCATCTCTTAAAGCTGAATGTGGCTCTAAGGGCACATTCAGATGTCCGTACAAATTGGTTCGAGATCAGACGGCAATGCACAGACTGGTCGCGAGTCTCCCGACCTGACTGTTACAGCTTAATAGAAATATATGAAGTTGTGACACTCGGGACAGGAGAACCGCTGCCAGTCCGTGCTTTGCGGTCCGATCTATGAAGCTGTAACACTCCGGACTGGAAAACTGCTGCCAGTCCGCGCATTGCGGGCCGATCTATGAAGCTGTCATACTCGGACGGGAGAACCATGGCCAGTCCGTGCATTGCCGTCCGATCAACGAAGCTGTAACACTCAGGACGGGAGACCGGAGGTCAGTCCATGCATTGTGGTCCGATCTATGAAGCTGGCACACTCAGGACGGGAGAGCCGCGGCCAGTCCGTACATCGCAGTCCGATCTATGACGCTGTAACACTCGGGACGGGAGAACTGTAGGGGGTGTGCAGGTGGCTAGTTTGGAGCCCTGTACTCCTGTGTGTGCTTACCTATTGCTTACCATCAATCATATATGTACTTTAATCCACACTGTATGTGCTTTCTCTATACAGGTCCTTCTCAAAAAATTAGCATATAGTGCTAAATTTCATTATTTTCCATAATGTAATGATTACAATTAAACTTTCATATATTTTAGATTCATTACACACCAACTGAAATTTGTCAGGTCTTTTATTGTTTTAATACTGATGATTTTGGCATACAACTCCTGATAACCCAAAAAAACCTGTCTCCAAAAATTAACATATTTCAACCATCCAATAAAATAAAAGTGTTTTTTAAAAACAAACAAAAAAAACATCAAATAATAAAGTTCAGTTATGCACTCAATACTTGGTCGGGAATCCTTTTGCAGAAATGACTGCTTCAATGCGGCGTGGCATGGAGGCAATCAGCCTGTGACACTGCTGAGGTGTTATGGAGGCCCAGGATGCTTCGATAGCGGCCTTAAGGTACTGCCACACTAAGCTATCCCGCTAGCGATCTCGTTAGCGTTGCATACTAATGAGATCGCTAGCGGGATTGTTTCTATATCGCTAAATGCTGCCGCATTTAGCGATATAGTTAACGACGCTATCGCCGTTAGCGATCTTCTTAACGACTTTAGCGGTACAAAAGTACCGCTAAATCGCTAAGAAAAGGTGCCACACAGCGATAAGATACTTACCCAGCGGGAGCGCCGACGAGAAAATAGGGTCCGGAACGATTCCAGCGACGAGCGAGATCACAGCAGGAAGCTCGTCGCTGGAAGCTGCCGCACTGAACAATATCGCTAACGGGATCGCTAAATAGTGACGTTTTTTAGCGATCCCGTTAGCGATATTGTTTAGTGTGGCATACCCTTAAAGCTCATCCAGAGTGTTGGGTCTTGCGTCTCTCAACTTTCTCTTCACAATATCCCACAGATTCTCTATGGGGTTCAGGTCAGGAGAGTTGGCAGGCCAATTGAGCACAGTAATACCATGGTCAGTAAACCATTTACCAGTGGTTTTGAAACTGTGAGCAGGTGCCAGGTCGTGCTGAAAAATGAAATCTTCATCTCCATAAAGCATTTCAGCCGATGGAAGCATGAAGTGCTCCAAAATCTCCTGATAGCTAGCTGCATTGACCCTGCCCTTGATGAAACACAGTGGACCAACACCAGCAGCTGACATGGCACCCCACACCATCACTGACTGTGGGTACTTGACACTGGACTTCAGGCATTTTGGCATTTCCTTCTCCCCAGTCTTCCTCCAGACTCTGGCACCTTGATTTCCGAATGACATGCAAAATTTGCTTTCATCAGAAAAAAGTACTTGGGACCACTTAGCAACAGTCCAGTGCTGCTTCTCTGTAGCCCAGGTCAGGCGCTTCTGCCGCTGTTTATGGTTCAAAAGTGGCTTTACCTGGGGAATGCGGCACCTGTAGCCCATTTCCTGCACACGCCTGTGCTCTGGATGTTTCTACACCAGACTCAGTCCACTGCTTCCTCAGGTCCCCCAAGGTCTGGAATCGGTCCTTCTCCACAATCTTCCTCAGGGTCCGGTCACCTCTTCTCGTTGTACAGCATTTTCTGCCACATTATTTCCTTCCAACAGACTTCCCATTGAGGTGCCTTGATACAGCACTCTGGGAACAGCCTATTTGTTGAGAAATTTCTTTCTGGGTCTTACCCTCTTGCTTGAGGGTGTCAATGATGGCCTTCTTGACATCAGTCAGGTCACTAGTCTTACCCATGATGGGGGTTTTGAGTAATGAACCAGGCAGGGAGTTTTTAAAAGCCTCAGGAATCTTTTGCATGTGTTTAGAGTTAATTAGTTGATTCAGAAGATTAGGGTAATAGGTCGTTTAGAGAACCTTTTCTTGATATGCTAATTTTTTGAGACAGGTTTTTTGGGTTATCAGGAGTTGTATGCCAAAATCATCAGTATTAAAACAATAAAAGACCTGACAAATTTCAGTTGGTGTGTAATGAATCTAAAATATATGAAAGTTTAATTGTAATCATTACATTATGGAAAATAATGAAATTTAGCACCATATGCTAATTTTTTGAGAAGGACCTGTATGTGTGGATTAATGTACATACATGATTGATGGTTATAATATGCCCTTGAACAATAGTGTGTTATGCTGTATAATTTGTTGTGCCCTGTGTTAATGCTCTGATGTTATACTGTGCTAGGGACAGTTAGCGCTCGGATAGGTGTAGTGCAGAGTGGGGTTATGTGGTCATAGAGCAGTTGGGGGCACTAGAGGGCTAGATGTTAGTTATAGATAAGGGAGATCTAGATTGTGAGATAAGATAGAAATAGTTAACTAGTTAGACCAATAGGGTAATTGGTGGGAGGAGTTAGTTCTGAGGGGTGAGAATTGTTCTGGAAAAGAAAGTGTTTAGTAGTGGTGAGGCAGTTGTGAAGTGGTGCAGAGTTGCTAGAGAGGAAGGAAGAGACAGCAAGAACTGGAAAAGAGCTGTGAGGAATGAAGGACCGTGGGGCACAGGTGGATCCAGGCAGCTTGAATGGATCGGTGGCTAAGGTGTGGGTTAACTTCCGTGACATTCGGGACCTACGGTCCGTACAGGATTTGCAGTGGCAACCTGAATTTTCACCCAAGATGGGGAAAATAGATGGGGAGCACCTAGTATCAGCTAGCTGGACTGACCAGGGAACTGCGGGACTGGATGCCACGTTGCCAGAAGCCATGATGACAGGAAAGTTCAGGGAGAGCTTAGGAGGAGAAGTTCTTATGTCTTCTGTGGATTGCTGGACAGTAACCATTATGAAGATACAAGAGTTAAGTAAAGTTTTTAATGAAAATGCACTTGGACTATGAGGATTTTTGCATCCTTTTAAATAAGGGGGAGTTCAGCAGCCTGAGAAGGACTCTGCCCCACAGATGGGTGAATTACACCACATGTACACTGCACCTCAGTATGGCCATTGTAATTATGTAGCGGAGCGTCATGGAGCAGAAACAACACCAAAGCCCCTCGCCATGACTGACACCCTGGCCCCCGTTACAGAGCCACTGCCAGTCTGTGCATTGTAGTCTGATCTATGAAGCTGTCACACTCGGGACGGGAGAGCCGCTGCCAGTCCGTGCATTGTCGTCCGATCTCGAACCGATTTGTACAGACGTCTGAATGCGCTCTTAAGGTAATAAAAGGTTGTGGACCACTGGTATACAGTAAAGGTCCCTGAGACCAGGTTGTCTATAAGTGTCTATCATCTACTATCTGTACTGTTCAGAGGTCTATTCCTGGCATCTTCACCCCAACGTTGTGTCTCAACATACTTTCCAAGTGGAATTTTAATGCTGAAAATAAGTTTCAAGGAGAAGAGGAATAAGATGACACAGAGTGATTTATGTATAACCCATACAAGACCTCGTGTTATATATATAGATATATGTGAGGTCGGTCTCATCATTCAAAACAGTACATCAGTCCGCATTTGACATGATGCAATCAATGAAAACTGGAATATATATAATATCCAGCAAGGCTGTCATCTCTACGCACATCTAGTCAGCGGGTTCAGCCTGTGGCAGAAAATGATATACTGTATGTCTGCAATAATTGAGCAAGGACCGATGAAACCATTGTGTAATTTAGAAGGTCATGTTCTACATCCAAATGAATGTTGGAACATGCCGATCGGCAACTTGTAGATTCCACTCCTCCAAACACTCCAGAATAGAATCTTAAAATGTCCATCTGTGGGTTACGTCTTACCCATGGACCTTGCAACTAGGGTGTACGAAGAGGAGAGAAGATCTTACGGTAAAATCTACGCTCTACAAGACCCACCATTCTTGAGCTAGCACCTTTGTATCCAGTAAAGGAAGAACAAGATGGGTTCCAACCTACTGTAACCTATTCTTGAAGAAAAGAAGAGAACTTTGATAAAGTTGTAGTGTTTGTGGATGCTATTGTGCATGCCCATGCTATCGGGCATTCTGGAACACACATTTTAAACATGCTCCTCATAGCTTTATGAAGAACATGGTTTCTTCCACAGAGTTTTCAGTTTTTGGAACACCTGTCACAGCGACTGATAGTGGAAGTGAGACATTAAGGAAAAAAGCAGCTGCTTAGATTTAGCAAAGCTCGGAATGCTGAGCCCTTCATAACCCCGCCCACACCACTGATTGTCAGCTTTCTGTAAACACTATATATTGAGAGAAAGCTGCTAGTTAGTGCGGGGGGTGTGTTTGGACCAGGCGGCACGAGACACCTAATCCTGTAGTGATGATCTCTTGCTGATAAAACACTGATTTTATTGAAACAACACACAGCCTAGTAAGTGACATCACTGGAATCAGGGTTTTAACCCTATTATCATGCTCTCAGGTTACTTAGCAAAAGACAGCTGTCAAATTCACTTTAATTTCTCATTACGTTTTCTATCATGTTGGTATTTCAATAATTATCCATCATTAGGAGCCACGGTGTTTCCATCTGCGAAATCCCACATTTCTATGACTTGTACGAGAAACAAGTAAAGTAATTGTCTGGTTCCACATTGATTATTTATCAACTGTCCTCAAGATAGTTATTAAATGTCTGAGGGCCTCATTGCTTGGCACTCCACTGATCACTTGAATGCTCTAGTGACCCCGAGGCACCCACGCCTCTATGCTAAACTACCTCAATGAAGAGCAGCAGTTTAAAGGAAATCTGTCACCATGTACAACTCAATGATCATAAAATAGGGTCAGAGATCCTGATTCCAGTGCTGGATCACTGATTGGGCTTCTTGTTGTAGCTCTGCTAGTCTTCTCAATGGTAAGCTCTGCCTTATCCTATCCCTGCCATTGATTGCAAGAGTTCTGCTATCACTGTACATAGGCAGAAAGTTGTCAATTAAAGATGGAGAGTAGGAATATCCAGACCTCATGAATGTCAAGGGTTAAGAGCCGAAGCTCATTGCTGAAACAACTAGCAGAGCTGCAGCAGATGAGAAAGTTACCCAGCATTGGAATTAAGGTCTCCGTCTCACATGGGACAGCATGCACCCAGTGATAGATTTTCTTTTCGAGGAGCAGTTGACTCTCCATTTCAAGCTAATCTACTTTAGCCCCACATTGACCATTTTGCTCAGAAGTCACAATGGTCGGTTCCCATGGACAGTAATTCATCGGAATAACTACCCCATTACCCTCATTACCCTTATCGTATTGTCTGCTGCAGAGGCAAAATGTCTCCACTTGCTGTGGCAAAATTACGGTACATGTTTTGAAGATGTAGCTACCCAAATGAAAAGTTTTCTGACCACGCCCATTTGGATAACAAGATTGGCAAACAAGGAAGAGGGGGCTATATCTGAGCAATGTAGAAAAGCAGAAACAAAAGAAAAACTACCCCGGATTCGGGAGAACAGCAGCGCTTACACCAGATAAAAAATATATATTTATGGCAAGGGAAAGGTCCTCTCTAAG